>JAUMJL010000222.1:12500-486161 GCA_033558185.1 Dromococcyx pavoninus | reverse complement strand
GGTAGAGTTTTCGTCTCTCACAGGTTTATAAATACAGGTAAACAAAATATCGGCTCTTGCTTTGTTGAGCAGCCTTCACACTTTTCCACGGGCTTTCTGAGCTTCTCCGGCTGTAAAGATTACTTTCTTGAAGAGGTCGCACATTCTCTTACCGGCTAGCGCTGTATACTGAAGGGTCTCAAAGACTTGCCTCTGGCCGCGGTTCAAAAGACATCGCGGCGATCTGCTCCTTCTCTCCCAGAGGAAGGGTCATGAGAGACTTCAGACATCACATCAGAGCGCATCCGCATGACTCTAAAAAACTTTGCTTATCAATAAATTTTGCAAACGGGATAATTGTTTCAGACTGCCGTTTCACCCTCTCCCGCTATTGTTAAAGAACCTACATTAAGAACTGCTCGTGCTTCGATGACTAGCGATACCTGTTTTCATGTTCCTTCTCAGGGGCGTCGGTTTCACGGATGCTTTACATGCACAGGTAGAGTTCTCTGCGAACTGCTTGAGCTGAGACGTGTTACCACACCAAGCAGCGGTTCCACTGCAACGTCTTGTGTCTTCCTAAGGGAGAGAGGGCACTAACCCCTTGACGTTCAAGCGTCCAGGGATGCTCACAAACGAATAACTGCTTGTGGAGAAAGTGTTTAGTCGGCAGGGGCTTCCTCTCTCTCAGGCTTATAAAGAGAAGTAAACAGCATCTGTTCTTGCTTCGCTGAGCAGCGTTCACACTCTTTCAAGGGCTTTCTCAGCAGGCTCCGGCTGGAAGGATTACTTTCGTGACGAGGTCGAGCCTTCTCTTACCGGCTAGCGCTGTATACTGAAGCGTCTCAAAGACTTGCCTCTGGCCGCGGTTCCACAGACGTCACAACGCTCTGCTCTGTGCTTTACAGAGGAACACTCATGAGAGACTTCAGGTATCACATAGGAGCGCATCCACATGAATCTAAGACCTTGCTCACGAATAAAAGCTACAACCGGGGGAATGTTTCGACTCTGCCGTTTCACCTTCTCCCCATACTGTTAAAGAACATCTATTAAGAAAAACTGCTCGTGTTACAATGAGTAGCGATCCCTGTTTTCTTGTGCTTTCTAAGGAACGTCGGCTGCACGGATTCATTACATGCAGAGGTAGAGCTCTCTGCGAGTTGCTTGTGCTGGAACGTTTTACTGCACCAGGCTGTGGTTCCACAGCTCTGTCTTTAACGGGCGCTCTTTTGTGTCTTCTCCAGGAAGTACGGAGATTTGCCCCTAGACAGTAAAGCATTCAGGACTTGCTCGTCAATGAATAGCTGCGAGAGCAGAAAGGATTTACCCGGCAAGGACTACCTCTCTCGCAGGCTTATAAATACAGGTAAACAGAGGATGTGCTCTTGCTTCACTGAGAGCCTTCACACTCTTTGTAGAGCTTTCTCAGCAGGCTCCGGCTGGAAGGATTATTTCGTGAAGAGGTCGCAACTTCTCCTACCAGAGAGAGCTGCATATTGGAGGCGTCTCAAACAGTTGCCTCTGGCTGCGGTTCCACAGACATAGCGACGGTCTGCTCATTGCTCCCCAGAGGAAAGTCTTAGAGAGATTTCAGGTATCACATCAGAGCGCACGAGTCTAAACTCTTGCTCACGAATAAAAGCTACTACCGAGGAAATGTTTCAACTGTGCCGTTTCACCTTCTCCCCATAGTGTTAAAGAACATATATTAGGAAAAACTGCTCGAGTTACAACGAGTAGCGATCCCTGTTTTCCTGTGCAGCGTCGACTGCACGGATTCTTAACATGCACAGGTAGAGCCCTCTGTGAACAGCTTGTGCTGAAACGTGTTACGCAACCAGGCAGCGGTTCCACAGCACAGTCTGTCACCTCCACGCTCCTGGTTCTTCTCCAGTGAGAGCAGAGACTAACCCCTTGACTGTAAAGCGTTCAGGACTTGCTCGTCAAACAATGGGAGAAAAGAATTAACCGGGTAGAGTTTTCGTCTCTCACAGGTTTATAAATACAGGTAAACAAAATATTGGCTCTTGCTTTGTTGAGCAGCCTTCACACTTTTCCACGGGCTTTCTGAGCTTCTCCGGCTGTAAAGATTACTCTCTTGAAGAGGTCGCACCTTCTCTTACCACCTAGCGCTGTATACTGAAGGGTCTCAAAGAACCTCTGGCCGCGGTTCAAAAGACATCGCGGCGATGTGCTCCTTCTCTCTCAGAGGAAGGGTCATGAGAGACTTCAGACATCACATCAGAGCGCATCCGCATGACTCTAAAAAACTTTGCTTATCAATAAATTTTGCAAACGGGATAATTGTTTCAGACTGCCGTTTCACCCTCTTCCGCTATTGTTAAAGAACCTACATTAAGAAGAACTGCTCGTGCTTCGATGACTAGCGATACCTGTTTTCATGTTCCTTCTCAGGGGCGTCGGTTTCACGGATGCTTTACATGCACAGGTAGAGTTCTCTGCGAACTGCTTGAGCTGAGACGTGTTACCACACCAAGCAGCGGTTCCACTGCAACGTCTGTAGCCTACCATTTCTTGTGTCTTCTCAAGGGAGAGAAGGCACTAACCTCTTTCAAGTGTCCAGGGATGCTCACAAATGAATAACTGCTTGAGGAACCCAAAAATGGATAGAGGAATCAAGAAATGGGCTGAGGAACACAAAAATGGACTGATGGACTAAAGAATGGATTGAAGAACTCAAAAATTGGCTGAGGAAGCAAAAAATGGTCTGAAGGACCAAAAAATTGCTTGAAGGACCCAAAAATGGGCTGAGGGAACCAAAAATGGTCTGAGGATCACAAAAGTGGTCTGAGGAACCCAAAAATGGGCTGAAGAAACAAAAAATGGACTGAGATACCAAAAAATAAATTGAGGAACCAAAAAATGGGCTTAGGAACGCAAAAATGGGCTGAAGAACCCAGAAATGGACTGAGGGATCTAAAAATGGATTGAGGAACCCCAAAATGGGCTGAGGAACACAAAAATTGGGATAAAGGAACAAAAAAAAAGAATTGCAAAACCGAAAAGTGGGCTGAGTAACCAAAAATTGGGGTGAGGGATGAAAAAATGGATTGAGAAATCCAGAAATGGGTAGAGGAACCAGAAGATGGGCTGAGGAGCCCAAAAATAAGATGAGGGTCCAAAAAATGGGCTGAGGAACCCAAAAATGGGCTGAGGGATCAAAAAATGGGCTGAAGAACCAAAAAATGGGCTGAGGGATCAAAAAATGGATTGAAGGACACAAGAATGGGCTGAGGGACCCCAAAATGGGCTGAGGAACACAAAAATGGGCTGACGAACCCAAAAATAGTCTGAGGAATCCAGAAGAGGAACCCAAAAGTGGGCTGAGGAACTAAAAATTGGGGTGAGGGTCAGAAAAATGGATTGAAGGACCCAAAAATGGGCTGAGGAACCCCAAAATCTTCTAAGTGATCAAGAAATGGATTGAGGAACCCAAAAATAGGCTGAGGAACCAGAAAATGGGCTGAGGAACCCAAAAATGGGATGAGGGCCCAAAAAAATGAATTGAAGAACCTAAAAATGGGCTGAGGAACAAGAAAATGGGCTTAGGAACGAAATAATGGGCTGAGGGACTAAAAATGGGCCGAGGAACCCAAAAATGGGCTGAGGGACCCAAAAAATGCATTGAGGAACTGAAAAATGGGCTGAGGAACCCAAAAATGGGATGAGGAAACTAAAAATGGACTGAGGAACCCAAAAATGGGCTGAGAGACCAAAAATGGATTGAAGAACTCAAAAAATGGTCTGAGGAACACAAAAATGGTCTGAGGAACCCCAAAATGGACAGAGAAATCAAAAAATGGATTGAAGAGTCCCCAAATGGGCTTATAGACCCATAAATGGGCTGAGGAACCCAAAAATGGGCTGAGGAACACAAAAATTGGGTTAAAGGAACAAAAAAAAAGAATTGCGAAACCTACATAAGAAGTTTTTGGGTTCCTCAGCCTGTTTTGGGGCTCCTCAATCCATTTTTGAGTTTGTCAATCCATTTTTTGGTCTTTCAGCCAATTTTTTGGTTCCTAAGCCCATTTTTGGGTCCCTCAGACCATTTTTGGCTTCCTCAACCCATTTTTGGTTTCCTCAGCCCATTTTGGTTTCCTCAATCCATTTTTGGATCCTTCGATGCATTTTTTGGTCCCTCAGCCTATTTTTCGGTTCCTCAGCCCATTTTGGGGTTCCTCAATCCATTTTTGGATTCCTCAGCTCTAACCCCTTGACTTTAAAGCGTCCAAGGATGCTCATCAATGAATATCTGCTTGTGGAGAAAGTGTTTAGCCGGCAGGGGCTTCTTCTCTCTCAGGCTTATAAAGAGAAGTAAACAGCATCTGTTCTTGCTTCGCTGAGCAGCGTTCACACTCTTTCAAGGGCTTTCTCAGCAGGCTCCGGCTGGAAGGATTACTTTCGTGACGAGGTCGAGCCTTCTCTTACCGGCTAGCGCTGTATACTGAAGCGTCTCAAAGACTTGCCTCTGGCCGCGGTTCCACAGATGTCCCGACGCTCTGCTCTGTGCCTTCCAGAGGAACACTCATGAGAGACTTCAGGTATCACATAGGAGCACATCCACATGAATCTAAGACCTTGCTCACGAATAAAAGCTGCAACCGGGGAAATGTTTCAACTGTGCCGTTTCACCTTCTCCCCATAGTGTTAAAGAACATATATTAGGAAAAACTGCTCGAGCTACAACGAGTAGCGTTCCCTGTTTTCCTGTGCAGCGTCGGCTACACGGATTCTTAACATGCACAGGTAGAGCCCTCTGCGAACAGCTTGTGCTGAAACGTGTTACGCAACCAGGCAGCGGTTCCACAGCACAGTCTGTCACCTCCACGCTCCTGGTTCTTCTCCAGTGAGAGCAGAGACTAACCCCTTGACTGTAAAGCGTTCAGGACTTGCTCGTCAAACAATGGGAGAAAAGAATTAACCGGGTAGAGTTTTCGTCTCTCACAGGTTTATAAATACAGGTAAACAAAATATCGGCTCTTGCTTTGTTGAGCAGCCTTCACACTTTTCCACGGGCTTTCTGAGCTTCTCCGGCTGTAAAGATTACTTTCTTGAAGAGGTCGCACATTCTCTTACCGGCTAGCGCTGTATACTGAAGGGTCTCAAAGACTTGCCTCTGGCCGCGGTTCAAAAGACATCGCGGCGATCTGCTCCTTCTCTCCCAGAGGAAGGGTCACGAGAGACTTCAGACATCACATCAGAGCGCATCCGCATGACTCTAAAAAACTTTGCTTATCAATAAATTTTGCAAACGGGATAATTGTTTCAGACTGCCGTTTCACCCTCTCCCGCTATTGTTAAAGAACCTACATTAAGAACTGCTCGTGCTTCGATGACTAGCGATACCTGTTTTCATGTTCCTTCTCAGGGGCGTCGGTTTCACGGATGCTTTACATGCACAGGTAGAGTTCTCTGCGAACTGCTTGAGCTGAGACGTGTTACCACACCAAGCAGCGGTTCCACTGCAACGTCTTGTGTCTTCCTAAGGGAGAGAGGGCACTAACCCCTTGACGTTCAAGCGTCCAGGGATGCTCACAAACGAATAACTGCTTGTGGAGAAAGTGTTTAGTCGGCAGGGGCTTCCTCTCTCTCAGGCTTATAAAGAGAAGTAAACAGCATCTGTTCTTGCTTCGCTGAGCAGCGTTCACACTCTTTCAAGGGCTTTCTCAGCAGGCTCCGGCTGGAAGGATTACTTTCGTGACGAGGTCGAGCCTTCTCTTACCGGCTAGCGCTGTATACTGAAGCGTCTCAAAGACTTGCCTCTGGCCGCGGTTCCACAGACGTCACAACGCTCTGCTCTGTGCTTTACAGAGGAACACTCATGAGAGACTTCAGGTATCACATAGGAGCGCATCCACATGAATCTAAGACCTTGCTCACGAATAAAAGCTACAACCGGGGGAATGTTTCGACTCTGCCGTTTCACCTTCTCCCCATACTGTTAAAGAACATCTATTAAGAAAAACTGCTCGTGTTACAATGAGTAGCGATCCCTGTTTTCTTGTGCTTTCTAAGGAACGTCGGCTGCACGGATTCATTACATGCAGAGGTAGAGCTCTCTGCGAGTTGCTTGTGCTGGAACGTTTTACTGCACCAGGCTGTGGTTCCACAGCTCTGTCTTTAACGGGCGCTCTTTTGTGTCTTCTCCAGGAAGTACGGAGATTTGCCCCTAGACAGTAAAGCATTCAGGACTTGCTCGTCAATGAATAGCTGCGAGAGCAGAAAGGATTTACCCGGCAAGGACTACCTCTCTCGCAGGCTTATAAATACAGGTAAACAGAGGATGTGCTCTTGCTTCACTGAGAGCCTTCACACTCTTTGTAGAGCTTTCTCAGCAGGCTCCGGCTGGAAGGATTATTTCGTGAAGAGGTCGCAACTTCTCCTACCAGAGAGAGCTGCATATTGGAGGCGTCTCAAACAGTTGCCTCTGGCTGCGGTTCCACAGACATAGCGACGGTCTGCTCATTGCTCCCCAGAGGAAAGTCTTAGAGAGATTTCAGGTATCACATCAGAGCGCACGAGTCTAAACTCTTGCTCACGAATAAAAGCTACTACCGAGGAAATGTTTCAACTGTGCCGTTTCACCTTCTCCCCATAGTGTTAAAGAACATATATTAGGAAAAACTGCTCGAGTTACAACGAGTAGCGATCCCTGTTTTCCTGTGCAGCGTCGACTGCACGGATTCTTAACATGCACAGGTAGAGCCCTCTGTGAACAGCTTGTGCTGAAACGTGTTACGCAACCAGGCAGCGGTTCCACAGCACAGTCTGTCACCTCCACGCTCCTGGTTCTTCTCCAGTGAGAGCAGAGACTAACCCCTTGACTGTAAAGCGTTCAGGACTTGCTCGTCAAACAATGGGAGAAAAGAATTAACCGGGTAGAGTTTTCGTCTCTCACAGGTTTATAAATACAGGTAAACAAAATATTGGCTCTTGCTTTGTTGAGCAGCCTTCACACTTTTCCACGGGCTTTCTGAGCTTCTCCGGCTGTAAAGATTACTCTCTTGAAGAGGTCGCACCTTCTCTTACCACCTAGCGCTGTATACTGAAGGGTCTCAAAGAACCTCTGGCCGCGGTTCAAAAGACATCGCGGCGATGTGCTCCTTCTCTCTCAGAGGAAGGGTCATGAGAGACTTCAGACATCACATCAGAGCGCATCCGCATGACTCTAAAAAACTTTGCTTATCAATAAATTTTGCAAACGGGATAATTGTTTCAGACTGCCGTTTCACCCTCTTCCGCTATTGTTAAAGAACCTACATTAAGAAGAACTGCTCGTGCTTCGATGACTAGCGATACCTGTTTTCATGTTCCTTCTCAGGGGCGTCGGTTTCACGGATGCTTTACATGCACAGGTAGAGTTCTCTGCGAACTGCTTGAGCTGAGACGTGTTACCACACCAAGCAGCGGTTCCACTGCAACGTCTGTAGCCTACCATTTCTTGTGTCTTCTCAAGGGAGAGAAGGCACTAACCTCTTTCAAGTGTCCAGGGATGCTCACAAATGAATAACTGCTTGAGGAACCCAAAAATGGATAGAGGAATCAAGAAATGGGCTGAGGAACACAAAAATGGACTGATGGACTAAAGAATGGATTGAAGAACTCAAAAATTGGCTGAGGAAGCAAAAAATGGTCTGAAGGACCAAAAAATTGCTTGAAGGACCCAAAAATGGGCTGAGGGAACCAAAAATGGTCTGAGGATCACAAAAGTGGTCTGAGGAACCCAAAAATGGGCTGAAGAAACAAAAAATGGACTGAGATACCAAAAAATAAATTGAGGAACCAAAAAAATGGGCTTAGGAACGCAAAAATGGGCTGAAGAACCCAGAAATGGACTGAGGGATCTAAAAATGGATTGAGGAACCCCAAAATGGGCTGAGGAACACAAAAATTGGGATAAAGGAACAAAAAAAAAGAATTGCAAAACCGAAAAGTGGGCTGAGTAACCAAAAATTGGGGTGAGGGATGAAAAAATGGATTGAGAAATCCAGAAATGGGTAGAGGAACCAGAAGATGGGCTGAGGAGCCCAAAAATAAGATGAGGGTCCAAAAAATGGGCTGAGGAACCCAAAAATGGGCTGAGGGATCAAAAAATGGGCTGAAGAACCAAAAAATGGGCTGAGGGATCAAAAAATGGATTGAAGGACACAAGAATGGGCTGAGGGACCCCAAAATGGGCTGAGGAACACAAAAATGGGCTGACGAACCCAAAAATAGTCTGAGGAATCCAGAAGAGGAACCCAAAAGTGGGCTGAGGAACTAAAAATTGGGGTGAGGGTCAGAAAAATGGATTGAAGGACCCAAAAATGGGCTGAGGAACCCCAAAATCTTCTAAGTGATCAAGAAATGGATTGAGGAACCCAAAAATAGGCTGAGGAACCAGAAAATGGGCTGAGGAACCCAAAAATGGGATGAGGGCCCAAAAAAATGAATTGAAGAACCTAAAAATGGGCTGAGGAACAAGAAAATGGGCTTAGGAATGAAATAATGGGCTGAGGGACTAAAAATGGGCCGAGGAACCCAAAAATGGGCTGAGGGACCCAAAAAATGCATTGAGGAACTGAAAAATGGGCTGAGGAACCCAAAAATGGGATGAGGAAACTAAAAATGGACTGAGGAACCCAAAAATGGGCTGAGAGACCAAAAATGGATTGAAGAACTCAAAAAATGGTCTGAGGAACACAAAAATGGTCTGAGGAACCCCAAAATGGACAGAGAAATCAAAAAATGGATTGAAGAGTCCCCAAATGGGCTTATAGACCCATAAATGGGCTGAGGAACCCCAAAATGGGCTGAGGAACACAAAAATTGGGTTAAAGGAACAAAAAAAAAGAATTGCGAAACCTACATAAGAAGTTTTTGGGTTCCTCAGCCTGTTTTGGGGCTCCTCAATCCATTTTTGAGTTTGTCAATCCATTTTTTGGTCTTTCAGCCAATTTTTTGGTTCCTAAGCCCATTTTTGGGTCCCTCAGACCATTTTTGGCTTCCTCAACCCATTTTTGGTTTCCTCAGCCCATTTTGGTTTCCTCAATCCATTTTTGGATCCTTCGATGCATTTTTTGGTCCCTCAGCCTATTTTTCGGTTCCTCAGCCCATTTTGGGGTTCCTCAATCCATTTTTGGATTCCTCAGCTCTAACCCCTTGACTTTAAAGCGTCCAAGGATGCTCATCAATGAATATCTGCTTGTGGAGAAAGTGTTTAGCCGGCAGGGGCTTCTTCTCTCTCAGGCTTATAAAGAGAAGTAAACAGCATCTGTTCTTGCTTCGCTGAGCAGCGTTCACACTCTTTCAAGGGCTTTCTCAGCAGGCTCCGGCTGGAAGAATTACTTTCGTGACGAGGTCGAGCCTTCTCTTACCGGCTAGCGCTGTATACTGAAGCGTCTCAAAGACTTGCCTCTGGCCGCGGTTCCACAGATGTCCCGACGCTCTGCTCTGTGCCTTCCAGAGGAACACTCATGAGAGACTTCAGGTATCACATAGGAGCACATCCACATGAATCTAAGACCTTGCTCACGAATAAAAGCTGCAACCGGGGAAATGTTTCAACTGTGCCGTTTCACCTTCTCCCCATAGTGTTAAAGAACATATATTAGGAAAAACTGCTCGAGCTACAACGAGTAGCGTTCCCTGTTTTCCTGTGCAGCGTCGGCTACACGGATTCTTAACATGCACAGGTAGAGCCCTCTGCGAACAGCTTGTGCTGAAACGTGTTACGCAACCAGGCAGCGGTTCCACAGCACAGTCTGTCACCTCCACGCTCCTGGTTCTTCTCCAGTGAGAGCAGAGACTAACCGCTTGACTGTAAAGCGTTCAGGACTTGCTCGTCAAACAATGGGAGAAAAGAATTATCCGGGTAGAGTTTTCGTCTCTCACAGGTTTATAAATACAGGTAAACAAAATATCGGCTCTTGCTTTGTTGAGCAGCCTTCACACTTTTCCACGGGCTTTCTGAGCTTCTCTGGCTGTAAAGATTACTTTCTTGAAGAGGTCGCACATTCTCTTACCGGCTAGCGCTGTATACTGAAGGGTCTCAAAGACTTGCCTCTGGCCGCGGTTCAAAAGACATCGCGGCGATCTGCTCCTTCTCTCCCAGAGGAAGGGTCACGAGAGACTTCAGACATCACATCAGAGCGCATCCGCATGACTCTAAAAAACTTTGCTTATCAATAAATTTTGCAAACGGGATAATTGTTTCAGACTGCCGTTTCACCCTCTCCCGCTATTGTTAAAGAACCTACATTAAGAACTGCTCGTGCTTCGATGACTAGCGATACCTGTTTTCATGTTCCTTCTCAGGGGCGTCGGTTTCACGGATGCTTTACATGCACAGGTAGAGTTCTCTGCGAACTGCTTGAGCTGAGACGTGTTACCACACCAAGCAGCGGTTCCACTGCAACGTCTTGTGTCTTCCTAAGGGAGAGAGGGCACTAACCCCTTGACGTTCAAGCGTCCAGGGATGCTCACAAACGAATAACTGCTTGTGGAGAAAGTGTTTAGTCGGCAGGGGCTTCCTCTCTCTCAGGCTTATAAAGAGAAGTAAACAGCATCTGTTCTTGCTTCGCTGAGCAGCGTTCACACTCTTTCAAGGGCTTTCTCAGCAGGCTCCGGCTGGAAGGATTACTTTCGTGACGAGGTCGAGCCTTGCCTTACCGGCTAGCGCTGTATACTGAAGCGTCTCAAAGACTTGCCTCTGGCCGCGGTTCCACAGACGTCACAACGCTCTGCTCTGTGCTTTACAGAGGAACACTCATGAGAGACTTCAGGTATCACATAGGAGCGCATCCACATGAATCTAAGACCTTGCTCACGAATAAAAGCTACAACCGGGGGAATGTTTCGACTCTGCCGTTTCACCTTCTCCCCATACTGTTAAAGAACATCTATTAAGAAAAACTGCTCGTGTTACAATGAGTAGCGATCCCTGTTTTCTTGTGCTTTCTAAGGAACGTCGGCTGCACGGATTCATTACATGCAGAGGTAGAGCTCTCTGCGAGTTGCTTGTGCTGGAACGTTTTACTGCACCAGGCTGTGGTTCCACAGCTCTGTCTTTAACGGGCGCTCTTTTGTGTCTTCTCCAGGAAGTACGGAGATTTGCCCCTAGACAGTAAAGCATTCAGGACTTGCTCGTCAATGAATAGCTGCGAGAGCAGAAAGGATTTACCCGGCAAGGACTACCTCTCTCGCAGGCTTATAAATACAGGTAAACAGAGGATGTGCTCTTGCTTCACTGAGAGCCTTCACACTCTTTGTAGAGCTTTCTCAGCAGGCTCCGGCTGGAAGGATTATTTCGTGAAGAGGTCGCAACTTCTCCTACCAGAGAGAGCTGCATATTGGAGGCGTCTCAAACAGTTGCCTCTGGCTGCGGTTCCACAGACATAGCGACGGTCTGCTCATTGCTCCCCAGAGGAAAGTCTTAGAGAGATTTCAGGTATCACATCAGAGCGCACGAGTCTAAACTCTTGCTCACGAATAAAAGCTACTACCGAGGAAATGTTTCAACTGTGCCGTTTCACCTTCTCCCCATAGTGTTAAAGAACATATATTAGGAAAAACTGCTCGAGTTACAACGAGTAGCGATCCCTGTTTTCCTGTGCAGCGTCGACTGCACGGATTCTTAACATGCACAGGTAGAGCCCTCTGTGAACAGCTTGTGCTGAAACGTGTTACGCAACCAGGCAGCGGTTCCACAGCACAGTCTGTCACCTCCACGCTCCTGGTTCTTCTCCAGTGAGAGCAGAGACTAACCCCTTGACTGTAAAGCGTTCAGGACTTGCTCGTCAAACAATGGGAGAAAAGAATTAACCGGGTAGAGTTTTCGTCTCTCACAGGTTTATAAATACAGGTAAACAAAATATTGGCTCTTGCTTTGTTGAGCAGCCTTCACACTTTTCCACGGGCTTTCTGAGCTTCTCCGGCTGTAAAGATTACTCTCTTGAAGAGGTCGCACCTTCTCTTACCACCTAGCGCTGTATACTGAAGGGTCTCAAAGAACCTCTGGCCGCGGTTCAAAAGACATCGCGGCGATGTGCTCCTTCTCTCTCAGAGGAAGGGTCATGAGAGACTTCAGACATCACATCAGAGCGCATCCGCATGACTCTAAAAAACTTTGCTTATCAATAAATTTTGCAAACGGGATAATTGTTTCAGACTGCCGTTTCACCCTCTCCCGCTATTGTTAAAGAACCTACATTAAGAAGAACTGCTCGTGCTTCGATGACTAGCGATACCTGTTTTCATGTTCCTTCTCAGGGGCGTCGGTTTCACGGATGCTTTACATGCACAGGTAGAGTTCTCTGCGAACTGCTTGAGCTGAGACGTGTTACCACACCAAGCAGCGGTTCCACTGCAACGTCTGTAGCCTACCATTTCTTGTGTCTTCTCAAGGGAGAGAAGGCACTAACCTCTTTCAAGTGTCCAGGGATGCTCACAAATGAATAACTGCTTGAGGAACCCAAAAATGGATAGAGGAATCAAGAAATGGGCTGAGGAACACAAAAATGGACTGATGGACTAAAGAATGGATTGAAGAACTCAAAAATTGGCTGAGGAAGCAAAAAATGGTCTGAAGGACCAAAAAATTGCTAGGAAGGACCCAAAAATGGGCTGAGGGAACCAAAAATGGTCTGAGGATCACAAAAGTGGTCTGAGGAACCCAAAAATGGGCTGAAGAAACAAAAAATGGACTGAGATACCAAAAAATAAATTGAGGAACCAAAAAATGGGCTTAGGAACGCAAAAATGGGCTGAAGAACCCAGAAATGGACTGAGGGATCTAAAAATGGATTGAGGAACCCCAAAATGGGCTGAGGAACACAAAAATTGGGATAAAGGAACAAAAAAAAAGAATTGCAAAACCGAAAAGTGGGCTGAGTAACCAAAAATTGGGGTGAGGGATGAAAAAATGGATTGAGAAATCCAGAAATGGGTAGAGGAACCAGAAGATGGGCTGAGGAGCCCAAAAATAAGATGAGGGTCCAAAAAATGGGCTGAGGAACCCAAAAATGGGCTGAGGGATCAAAAAATGGGCTGAAGAACCAAAAAATGGGCTGAGGGATCAAAAAATGGATTGAAGGACACAAGAATGGGCTGAGGGACCCCAAAATGGGCTGAGGAACACAAAAATGGGCTGACGAACCCAAAAATAGTCTGAGGAATCCAGAAGAGGAACCCAAAAGTGGGCTGAGGAACTAAAAATTGGGGTGAGGGTCAGAAAAATGGATTGAAGGACCCAAAAATGGGCTGAGGAACCCCAAAATCTTCTAAGTGATCAAGAAATGGATTGAGGAACCCAAAAATAGGCTGAGGAACCAGAAAATGGGCTGAGGAACCCAAAAATGGGATGAGGGCCCAAAAAAATGAATTGAAGAACCTAAAAATGGGCTGAGGAACAAGAAAATGGGCTTAGGAACGAAATAATGGGCTGAGGGACTAAAAATGGGCCGAGGAACCCAAAAATGGGCTGAGGGACCCAAAAAATGCATTGAGGAACTGAAAAATGGGCTGAGGAACCCAAAAATGGGATGAGGAAACTAAAAATGGACTGAGGAACCCAAAAATGGGCTGAGAGACCAAAAATGGATTGAAGAACTCAAAAAATGGTCTGAGGAACACAAAAATGGTCTGAGGAACCCCAAAATGGACAGAGAAATCAAAAAATGGATTGAAGAGTCCCCAAATGGGCTTATAGACCCATAAATGGGCTGAGGAACCCAAAAATGGGCTGAGGAACACAAAAATTGGGTTAAAGGAACAAAAAAAAAGAATTGCGAAACCTACATAAGAAGTTTTTGGGTTCCTCAGCCTGTTTTGGGGCTCCTCAATCCATTTTTGAGTTTGTCAATCCATTTTTTGGTCTTTCAGCCAATTTTTTGGTTCCTAAGCCCATTTTTGGGTCCCTCAGACCATTTTTGGCTTCCTCAACCCATTTTTGGTTTCCTCAGCCCATTTTGGTTTCCTCAATCCATTTTTGGATCCTTCGATGCATTTTTTGGTCCCTCAGCCTATTTTTCGGTTCCTCAGCCCATTTTGGGGTTCCTCAATCCATTTTTGGATTCCTCAGCTCTAACCCCTTGACTTTAAAGCGTCCAAGGATGCTCATCAATGAATATCTGCTTGTGGAGAAAGTGTTTAGCCGGCAGGGGCTTCTTCTCTCTCAGGCTTATAAAGAGAAGTAAACAGCATCTGTTCTTGCTTCGCTGAGCAGCGTTCACACTCTTTCAAGGGCTTTCTCAGCAGGCTCCGGCTGGAAGGATTACTTTCGTGACGAGGTCGAGCCTTCTCTTACCGGCTAGCGCTGTATACTGAAGCGTCTCAAAGACTTGCCTCTGGCCGCGGTTCCACAGATGTCCCGACGCTCTGCTCTGTGCCTTCCAGAGGAACACTCATGAGAGACTTCAGGTATCACATAGGAGCACATCCACATGAATCTAAGACCTTGCTCACGAATAAAAGCTGCAACCGGGGAAATGTTTCAACTGTGCCGTTTCACCTTCTCCCCATAGTGTTAAAGAACATATATTAGGAAAAACTGCTCGAGCTACAACGAGTAGCGTTCCCTGTTTTCCTGTGCAGCGTCGGCTACACGGATTCTTAACATGCACAGGTAGAGCCCTCTGCGAACAGCTTGTGCTGAAACGTGTTACGCAACCAGGCAGCGGTTCCACAGCACAGTCTGTCACCTCCACGCTCCTGGTTCTTCTCCAGTGAGAGCAGAGACTAACCCCTTGACTGTAAAGCGTTCAGGACTTGCTCGTCAAACAATGGGAGAAAAGAATTAACCGGGTAGAGTTTTCGTCTCTCACAGGTTTATAAATACAGGTAAACAAAATATCGGCTCTTGCTTTGTTGAGCAGCCTTCACACTTTTCCACGGGCTTTCTGAGCTTCTCCGGCTGTAAAGATTACTTTCTTGAAGAGGTCGCACATTCTCTTACCGGCTAGCGCTGTATACTGAAGGGTCTCAAAGACTTGCCTCTGGCCGCGGTTCAAAAGACATCGCGGCGATCTGCTCCTTCTCTCCCAGAGGAAGGGTCACGAGAGACTTCAGACATCACATCAGAGCGCATCCGCATGACTCTAAAAAACTTTGCTTATCAATAAATTTTGCAAACGGGATAATTGTTTCAGACTGCCGTTTCACCCTCTCCCGCTATTGTTAAAGAACCTACATTAAGAACTGCTCGTGCTTCGATGACTAGCGATACCTGTTTTCATGTTCCTTCTCAGGGGCGTCGGTTTCACGGATGCTTTACATGCACAGGTAGAGTTCTCTGCGAACTGCTTGAGCTGAGACGTGTTACCACACCAAGCAGCGGTTCCACTGCAACGTCTTGTGTCTTCCTAAGGGAGAGAGGGCACTAACCCCTTGACGTTCAAGCGTCCAGGGATGCTCACAAACGAATAACTGCTTGTGGAGAAAGTGTTTAGTCGGCAGGGGCTTCCTCTCTCTCAGGCTTATAAAGAGAAGTAAACAGCATCTGTTCTTGCTTCGCTGAGCAGCGTTCACACTCTTTCAAGGGCTTTCTCAGCAGGCTCCGGCTGGAAGGATTACTTTCGTGACGAGGTCGAGCCTTGCCTTACCGGCTAGCGCTGTATACTGAAGCGTCTCAAAGACTTGCCTCTGGCCGCGGTTCCACAGACGTCACAACGCTCTGCTCTGTGCTTTACAGAGGAACACTCATGAGAGACTTCAGGTATCACATAGGAGCGCATCCACATGAATCTAAGACCTTGCTCACGAATAAAAGCTACAACCGGGGGAATGTTTCGACTCTGCCGTTTCACCTTCTCCCCATAGTGTTAAAGAACATCTATTAAGAAAAACTGCTCGTGTTACAATGAGTAGCGATCCCTGTTTTCTTGTGCTTTCTAAGGAACGTCGGCTGCACGGATTCATTACATGCAGAGGTAGAGCTCTCTGCGAGTTGCTTGTGCTGGAACGTTTTACTGCACCAGGCTGTGGTTCCACAGCTCTGTCTTTAACGGGCGCTCTTTTGTGTCTTCTCCAGGAAGTACGGAGATTTGCCCCTAGACAGTAAAGCATTCAGGACTTGCTCGTCAATGAATAGCTGCGAGAGCAGAAAGGATTTACCCGGCAAGGACTACCTCTCTCGCAGGCTTATAAATACAGGTAAACAGAGGATGTGCTCTTGCTTCACTGAGAGCCTTCACACTCTTTGTAGAGCTTTCTCAGCAGGCTCCGGCTGGAAGGATTATTTCGTGAAGAGGTCGCAACTTCTCCTACCAGAGAGAGCTGCATATTGGAGGCGTCTCAAACAGTTGCCTCTGGCTGCGGTTCCACAGACATAGCGACGGTCTGCTCATTGCTCCCCAGAGGAAAGTCTTAGAGAGATTTCAGGTATCACATCAGAGCGCACGAGTCTAAACTCTTGCTCACGAATAAAAGCTACTACCGAGGAAATGTTTCAACTGTGCCATTTCACCTTCTCCCCATAGTGTTAAAGAACATATATTAGGAAAAACTGCTCGAGTTACAACGAGTAGCGATCCCTGTTTTCCTGTGCAGCGTCGACTGCACGGATTCTTAACATGCACAGGTAGAGCCCTCTGTGAACAGCTTGTGCTGAAACGTGTTACGCAACCAGGCAGCGGTTCCACAGCACAGTCTGTCACCTCCACGCTCCTGGTTCTTCTCCAGTGAGAGCAGAGACTAACCCCTTGACTGTAAAGCGTTCAGGACTTGCTCGTCAAACAATGGGAGAAAAGAATTAACCGGGTAGAGTTTTCGTCTCTCACAGGTTTATAAATACAGGTAAACAAAATATTGGCTCTTGCTTTGTTGAGCAGCCTTCACACTTTTCCACGGGCTTTCTGAGCTTCTCCGGCTGTAAAGATTACTCTCTTGAAGAGGTCGCACCTTCTCTTACCACCTAGCGCTGTATACTGAAGGGTCTCAAAGAACCTCTGGCCGCGGTTCAAAAGACATCGCGGCGATCTGCTCCTTCTCTCTCAGAGGAAGGGTCATGAGAGACTTCAGACATCACATCAGAGCGCATCCGCATGACTCTAAAAAACTTTGCTTATCAATAAATTTTGCAAACGGGATAATTGTTTCAGACTGCCGTTTCACCCTCTTCCGCTATTGTTAAAGAACCTACATTAAGAAGAACTGCTCGTGCTTCGATGACTAGCGATACCTGTTTTCATGTTCCTTCTCAGGGGCGTCGGTTTCACGGATGCTTTACATGCACAGGTAGAGTTCTCTGCGAACTGCTTGAGCTGAGACGTGTTACCACACCAAGCAGCGGTTCCACTGCAACGTCTGTAGCCTACCATTTCTTGTGTCTTCTCAAGGGAGAGAAGGCACTAACCTCTTTCAAGTGTCCAGGGATGCTCACAAATGAATAACTGCTTGAGGAACCCAAAAATGGATAGAGGAATCAAGAAATGGGCTGAGGAACACAAAAATGGACTGATGGACTAAAGAATGGATTGAAGAACTCAAAAATTGGCTGAGGAAGCAAAAAATGGTCTGAAGGACCAAAAAATTGCTTGAAGGACCCAAAAATGGGCTGAGGGAACCAAAAATGGTCTGAGGATCACAAAAGTGGTCTGAGGAACCCAAAAATGGGCTGAAGAAACAAAAAATGGACTGAGATACCAAAAAATAAATTGAGGAACCAAAAAATGGGCTTAGGAACGCAAAAATGGGCTGAAGAACCCAGAAATGGACTGAGGGATCTAAAAATGGATTGAGGAACCCCAAAATGGGCTGAGGAACACAAAAATTGGGATAAAGGAACAAAAAAAAAGAATTGCAAAACCGAAAAGTGGGCTGAGTAACCAAAAATTGGGGTGAGGGATGAAAAAATCGATTGAGAAATCCAGAAATGGGTAGAGGAACCAGAAGATGGGCTGAGGAGCCCAAAAATAAGATGAGGGTCCAAAAAATGGGCTGAGGAACCCAAAAATGGGCTGAGGGATCAAAAAATGGGCTGAAGAACCAAAAAATGGGCTGAGGGATCAAAAAATGGATTGAAGGACACAAGAATGGGCTGAGGGACCCCAAAATGGGCTGAGGAACACAAAAATGGGCTGACGAACCCAAAAATAGTCTGAGGAATCCAGAAGAGGAACCCAAAAGTGGGCTGAGGAACTAAAAATTGGGGTGAGGGTCAGAAAAATGGATTGAAGGACCCAAAAATGGGCTGAGGAACCCCAAAATCTTCTAAGTGATCAAGAAATGGATTGAGGAACCCAAAAATAGGCTGAGGAACCAGAAAATGGGCTGAGGAACCCAAAAATGGGATGAGGGCCCAAAAAAATGAATTGAAGAACCTAAAAATGGGCTGAGGAACAAGAAAATGGGCTTAGGAACGAAATAATGGGCTGAGGGACTAAAAATGGGCCGAGGAACCCAAAAATGGGCTGAGGGACCCAAAAAATGCATTGAGGAACTGAAAAATGGGCTGAGGAACCCAAAAATGGGATGAGGAAACTAAAAATGGACTGAGGAACCCAAAAATGGGCTGAGAGACCAAAAATGGATTGAAGAACTCAAAAAATGGTCTGAGGAACACAAAAATGGTCTGAGGAACCCCAAAATGGACAGAGAAATCAAAAAATGGATTGAAGAGTCCCCAAATGGGCTTATAGACCCATAAATGGGCTGAGGAACCCAAAAATGGGCTGAGGAACACAAAAATTGGGTTAAAGGAACAAAAAAAAAGAATTGCGAAACCTACATAAGAAGTTTTTGGGTTCCTCAGCCTGTTTTGGGGCTCCTCAATCCATTTTTGAGTTTGTCAATCCATTTTTTGGTCTTTCAGCCAATTTTTTGGTTCCTAAGCCCATTTTTGGGTCCCTCAGACCATTTTTGGCTTCCTCAACCCATTTTTGGTTTCCTCAGCCCATTTTGGTTTCCTCAATCCATTTTTGGATCCTTCGATGCATTTTTTGGTCCCTCAGCCTATTTTTCGGTTCCTCAGCCCATTTTGGGGTTCCTCAATCCATTTTTGGATTCCTCAGCTCTAACCCCTTGACTTTAAAGCGTCCAAGGATGCTCATCAATGAATATCTGCTTGTGGAGAAAGTGCTTAGCCGGCAGGGGCTTCTTCTCTCTCAGGCTTATAAAGAGAAGTAAACAGCATCTGTTCTTGCTTCGCTGAGCAGCGTTCACACTCTTTCAAGGGCTTTCTCAGCAGGCTCCGGCTGGAAGGATTACTTTCGTGACGAGGTCGAGCCTTCTCTTACCGGCTAGCGCTGTATACTGAAGCGTCTCAAAGACTTGCCTCTGGCCGCGGTTCCACAGATGTCCCGACGCTCTGCTCTGTGCCTTCCAGAGGAACACTCATGAGAGACTTCAGGTATCACATAGGAGCACATCCACATGAATCTAAGACCTTGCTCACGAATAAAAGCTGCAACCGGGGAAATGTTTCAACTGTGCCGTTTCACCTTCTCCCCATAGTGTTAAAGAACATATATTAGGAAAAACTGCTCGAGCTACAACGAGTAGCGTTCCCTGTTTTCCTGTGCAGCGTCGGCTACACGGATTCTTAACATGCACAGGTAGAGCCCTCTGCGAACAGCTTGTGCTGAAACGTGTTACGCAACCAGGCAGCGGTTCCACAGCACAGTCTGTCACCTCCACGCTCCTGGTTCTTCTCCAGTGAGAGCAGAGACTAACCCCTTGACTGTAAAGCGTTCAGGACTTGCTCGTCAAACAATGGGAGAAAAGAATTAACCGGGTAGAGTTTTCGTCTCTCACAGGTTTATAAATACAGGTAAACAAAATATCGGCTCTTGCTTTGTTGAGCAGCCTTCACACTTTTCCACGGGCTTTCTGAGCTTCTCCGGCTGTAAAGATTACTTTCTTGAAGAGGTCGCACATTCTCTTACCGGCTAGCGCTGTATACTGAAGGGTCTCAAAGACTTGCCTCTGGCCGCGGTTCAAAAGACATCGCGGCGATCTGCTCCTTCTCTCCCAGAGGAAGGGTCACGAGAGACTTCAGACATCACATCAGAGCGCATCCGCATGACTCTAAAAAACTTTGCTTATCAATAAATTTTGCAAACGGGATAATTGTTTCAGACTGCCGTTTCACCCTCTCCCGCTATTGTTAAAGAACCTACATTAAGAACTGCTCGTGCTTCGATGACTAGCGATACCTGTTTTCATGTTCCTTCTCAGGGGCGTCGGTTTCACGGATGCTTTACATGCACAGGTAGAGTTCTCTGCGAACTGCTTGAGCTGAGACGTGTTACCACACCAAGCAGCGGTTCCACTGCAACGTCTTGTGTCTTCCTAAGGGAGAGAGGGCACTAACCCCTTGACGTTCAAGCGTCCAGGGATGCTCACAAACGAATAACTGCTTGTGGAGAAAGTGTTTAGTCGGCAGGGGCTTCCTCTCTCTCAGGCTTATAAAGAGAAGTAAACAGCATCTGTTCTTGCTTCGCTGAGCAGCGTTCACACTCTTTCAAGGGCTTTCTCAGCAGGCTCCGGCTGGAAGGATTACTTTCGTGACGAGGTCGAGCCTTCTCTTACCGGCTAGCGCTGTATACTGAAGCGTCTCAAAGACTTGCCTCTGGCCGCGGTTCCACAGACGTCACAACGCTCTGCTCTGTGCTTTACAGAGGAACACTCATGAGAGACTTCAGGTATCACATAGGAGCGCATCCACATGAATCTAAGACCTTGCTCACGAATAAAAGCTACAACCGGGGGAATGTTTCGACTCTGCCGTTTCACCTTCTCCCCATACTGTTAAAGAACATCTATTAAGAAAAACTGCTCGTGTTACAATGAGTAGCGATCCCTGTTTTCTTGTGCTTTCTAAGGAACGTCGGCTGCACGGATTCATTACATGCAGAGGTAGAGCTCTCTGCGAGTTGCTTGTGCTGGAATGTTTTACTGCACCAGGCTGTGGTTCCACAGCTCTGTCTTTAACGGGCGCTCTTTTGTGTCTTCTCCAGGAAGTACGGAGATTTGCCCCTAGACAGTAAAGCATTCAGGACTTGCTCGTCAATGAATAGCTGCGAGAGCAGAAAGGATTTACCCGGCAAGGACTACCTCTCTCGCAGGCTTATAAATACAGGTAAACAGAGGATGTGCTCTTGCTTCACTGAGAGCCTTCACACTCTTTGTAGAGCTTTCTCAGCAGGCTCCGGCTGGAAGGATTATTTCGTGAAGAGGTCGCAACTTCTCCTACCAGAGAGAGCTGCATATTGGAGGCGTCTCAAACAGTTGCCTCTGGCTGCGGTTCCACAGACATAGCGACGGTCTGCTCATTGCTCCCCAGAGGAAAGTCTTAGAGAGATTTCAGGTATCACATCAGAGCGCACGAGTCTAAACTCTTGCTCACGAATAAAAGCTACTACCGAGGAAATGTTTCAACTGTGCCGTTTCACCTTCTCCCCATAGTGTTAAAGAACATATATTAGGAAAAACTGCTCGAGTTACAACGAGTAGCGATCCCTGTTTTCCTGTGCAGCGTCGACTGCACGGATTCTTAACATGCACAGGTAGAGCCCTCTGTGAACAGCTTGTGCTGAAACGTGTTACGCAACCAGGCAGCGGTTCCACAGCACAGTCTGTCACCTCCACGCTCCTGGTTCTTCTCCAGTGAGAGCAGAGACTAACCCCTTGACTTGTAAAGCGTTCAGGACTTGCTCGTCAAACAATGGGAGAAAAGAATTAACCGGGTAGAGTTTTCGTCTCTCACAGGTTTATAAATACAGGTAGACAAAATATTGGCTCTTGCTTTGTTGAGCAGCCTTCACACTTTTCCACGGGCTTTCTGAGCTTCTCCGGCTGTAAAGATTACTCTCTTGAAGAGGTCGCACCTTCTCTTACCACCTAGCGCTGTATACTGAAGGGTCTCAAAGACTTGCCTCTGGCCGCGGTTCAAAAGACATCGCGGCGATCTGCTCCTTCTCTCTCAGAGGAAGGGTCACGAGAGACTTCAGACATCACATCAGAGCGCATCCGCATGACTCTAAAAAACTCTGCTTATCAATAAATTTTGCAAACGGGATAATTGTTTCAGACTGCCGTTTCACCCTCTTCCGCTATTGTTAAAGAACCTACATTAAGAAGAACTGCTCGTGCTTCGATGACTAGCGATACCTGTTTTCATGTTCCTTCTCAGGGGCGTCGGTTTCACGGATGCTTTACATGCACAGGTAGAGTTCTCTGCGAACTGCTTGAGCTGAGACGTGTTACCACACCAAGCAGCGGTTCCACTGCAACGTCTGTAGCCTACCATTTCTTGTGTCTTCTCAAGGGAGAGAAGGCACTAACCTCTTTCAAGTGTCCAGGGATGCTCACAAATGAATAACTGCTTGAGGAACCCAAAAATGGATAGAGGAATCAAGAAATGGGCTGAGGAACACAAAAATGGACTGATGGACTAAAGAATGGATTGAAGAACTCAAAAATTGGCTGAGGAAGCAAAAAATGGTCTGAAGGACCAAAAAATTGCTTGAAGGACCCAAAAATGGGCTGAGGGAACCAAAAATGGTCTGAGGATCACAAAAGTGGTCTGAGGAACCCAAAAATGGGCTGAAGAAACAAAAAATGGACTGAGATACCAAAAAATAAATTGAGGAACCAAAAAATGGGCTTAGGAACGCAAAAATGGGCTGAAGAACCCAGAAATGGACTGAGGGATCTAAAAATGGATTGAGGAACCCCAAAATGGGCTGAGGAACACAAAAATTGGGATAAAGGAACAAAAAAAAAGAATTGCAAAACCGAAAAGTGGGCTGAGTAACCAAAAATTGGGGTGAGGGATGAAAAAATGGATTGAGAAATCCAGAAATGGGTAGAGGAACCAGAAGATGGGCTGAGGAGCCCAAAAATAAGATGAGGGTCCAAAAAATGGGCTGAGGAACCCAAAAATGGGCTGAGGGATCAAAAAATGGGCTGAAGAACCAAAAAATGGGCTGAGGGATCAAAAAATGGATTGAAGGACACAAGAATGGGCTGAGGGACCCCAAAATGGGCTGAGGAACACAAAAATGGGCTGACGAACCCAAAAATAGTCTGAGGAATCCAGAAGAGGAACCCAAAAGTGGGCTGAGGAACTAAAAATTGGGGTGAGGGTCAGAAAAATGGATTGAAGGACCCAAAAATGGGCTGAGGAACCCCAAAATCTTCTAAGTGATCAAGAAATGGATTGAGGAACCCAAAAATAGGCTGAGGAACCAGAAAATGGGCTGAGGAACCCAAAAATGGGATGAGGGCCCAAAAAAATGAATTGAAGAACCTAAAAATGGGCTGAGGAACAAGAAAATGGGCTTAGGAACGAAATAATGGGCTGAGGGACTAAAAATGGGCCGAGGAACCCAAAAATGGGCTGAGGGACCCAAAAAATGCATTGAGGAACTGAAAAATGGGCTGAGGAACCCAAAAATGGGATGAGGAAACTAAAAATGGACTGAGGAACCCAAAAATGGGCTGAGAGACCAAAAATGGATTGAAGAACTCAAAAAATGGTCTGAGGAACACAAAAATGGTCTGAGGAACCCCAAAATGGACAGAGAAATCAAAAAATGGATTGAAGAGTCCCCAAATGGGCTTATAGACCCATAAATGGGCTGAGGAACCCAAAAATGGGCTGAGGAACACAAAAATTGGGTTAAAGGAACAAAAAAAAAGAATTGCGAAACCTACATAAGAAGTTTTTGGGTTCCTCAGCCTGTTTTGGGGCTCCTCAATCCATTTTTGAGTTTGTCAATCCATTTTTTGGTCTTTCAGCCAATTTTTTGGTTCCTAAGCCCATTTTTGGGTCCCTCAGACCATTTTTGGCTTCCTCAACCCATTTTTGGTTTCCTCAGCCCATTTTGGTTTCCTCAATCCATTTTTGGATCCTTCGATGCATTTTTTGGTCCCTCAGCCTATTTTTCGGTTCCTCAGCCCATTTTGGGGTTCCTCAATCCATTTTTGGATTCCTCAGCTCTAACCCCTTGACTTTAAAGCGTCCAAGGATGCTCATCAATGAATATCTGCTTGTGGAGAAAGTGCTTAGCCGGCAGGGGCTTCTTCTCTCTCAGGCTTATAAAGAGAAGTAAACAGCATCTGTTCTTGCTTCGCTGAGCAGCGTTCACACTCTTTCAAGGGCTTTCTCAGCAGGCTCCGGCTGGAAGGATTACTTTCGTGACGAGGTCGAGCCTTCTCTTACCGGCTAGCGCTGTATACTGAAGCGTCTCAAAGACTTGCCTCTGGCCGCGGTTCCACAGATGTCCCGACGCTCTGCTCTGTGCCTTCCAGAGGAACACTCATGAGAGACTTCAGGTATCACATAGGAGCACATCCACATGAATCTAAGACCTTGCTCACGAATAAAAGCTGCAACCGGGGAAATGTTTCAACTGTGCCGTTTCACCTTCTCCCCATAGTGTTAAAGAACATATATTAGGAAAAACTGCTCGAGCTACAACGAGTAGCGTTCCCTGTTTTCCTGTGCAGCGTCGGCTACACGGATTCTTAACATGCACAGGTAGAGCCCTCTGCGAACAGCTTGTGCTGAAACGTGTTACGCAACCAGGCAGCGGTTCCACAGCACAGTCTGTCACCTCCACGCTCCTGGTTCTTCTCCAGTGAGAGCAGAGACTAACCCCTTGACTGTAAAGCGTTCAGGACTTGCTCGTCAAACAATGGGAGAAAAGAATTAACCGGGTAGAGTTTTCGTCTCTCACAGGTTTATAAATACAGGTAAACAAAATATCGGCTCTTGCTTTGTTGAGCAGCCTTCACACTTTTCCACGGGCTTTCTGAGCTTCTCCGGCTGTAAAGATTACTTTCTTGAAGAGGTCGCACATTCTCTTACCGGCTAGCGCTGTATACTGAAGGGTCTCAAAGACTTGCCTCTGGCCGCGGTTCAAAAGACATCGCGGCGATCTGCTCCTTCTCTCCCAGAGGAAGGGTCACGAGAGACTTCAGACATCACATCAGAGCGCATCCGCATGACTCTAAAAAACTTTGCTTATCAATAAATTTTGCAAACGGGATAATTGTTTCAGACTGCCGTTTCACCCTCTCCCGCTATTGTTAAAGAACCTACATTAAGAACTGCTCGTGCTTCGATGACTAGCGATACCTGTTTTCATGTTCCTTCTCAGGGGCGTCGGTTTCACGGATGCTTTACATGCACAGGTAGAGTTCTCTGCGAACTGCTTGAGCTGAGACGTGTTACCACACCAAGCAGCGGTTCCACTGCAACGTCTTGTGTCTTCCTAAGGGAGAGAGGGCACTAACCCCTTGACGTTCAAGCGTCCAGGGATGCTCACAAACGAATAACTGCTTGTGGAGAAAGTGTTTAGTCGGCAGGGGCTTCCTCTCTCTCAGGCTTATAAAGAGAAGTAAACAGCATCTGTTCTTGCTTCGCTGAGCAGCGTTCACACTCTTTCAAGGGCTTTCTCAGCAGGCTCCGGCTGGAAGGATTACTTTCGTGACGAGGTCGAGCCTTCTCTTACCGGCTAGCGCTGTATACTGAAGCGTCTCAAAGACTTGCCTCTGGCCGCGGTTCCACAGACGTCACAACGCTCTGCTCTGTGCTTTACAGAGGAACACTCATGAGAGACTTCAGGTATCACATAGGAGCGCATCCACATGAATCTAAGACCTTGCTCACGAATAAAAGCTACAACCGGGGGAATGTTTCGACTCTGCCGTTTCACCTTCTCCCCATACTGTTAAAGAACATCTATTAAGAAAAACTGCTCGTGTTACAATGAGTAGCGATCCCTGTTTTCTTGTGCTTTCTAAGGAACGTCGGCTGCACGGATTCATTACATGCAGAGGTAGAGCTCTCTGCGAGTTGCTTGTGCTGGAATGTTTTACTGCACCAGGCTGTGGTTCCACAGCTCTGTCTTTAACGGGCGCTCTTTTGTGTCTTCTCCAGGAAGTACGGAGATTTGCCCCTAGACAGTAAAGCATTCAGGACTTGCTCGTCAATGAATAGCTGCGAGAGCAGAAAGGATTTACCCGGCAAGGACTACCTCTCTCGCAGGCTTATAAATACAGGTAAACAGAGGATGTGCTCTTGCTTCACTGAGAGCCTTCACACTCTTTGTAGAGCTTTCTCAGCAGGCTCCGGCTGGAAGGATTATTTCGTGAAGAGGTCGCAACTTCTCCTACCAGAGAGAGCTGCATATTGGAGGCGTCTCAAACAGTTGCCTCTGGCTGCGGTTCCACAGACATAGCGACGGTCTGCTCATTGCTCCCCAGAGGAAAGTCTTAGAGAGATTTCAGGTATCACATCAGAGCGCACGAGTCTAAACTCTTGCTCACGAATAAAAGCTACTACCGAGGAAATGTTTCAACTGTGCCGTTTCACCTTCTCCCCATAGTGTTAAAGAACATATATTAGGAAAAACTGCTCGAGTTACAACGAGTAGCGATCCCTGTTTTCCTGTGCAGCGTCGACTGCACGGATTCTTAACATGCACAGGTAGAGCCCTCTGTGAACAGCTTGTGCTGAAACGTGTTACGCAACCAGGCAGCGGTTCCACAGCACAGTCTGTCACCTCCACGCTCCTGGTTCTTCTCCAGTGAGAGCAGAGACTAACCCCTTGACTTGTAAAGCGTTCAGGACTTGCTCGTCAAACAATGGGAGAAAAGAATTAACCGGGTAGAGTTTTCGTCTCTCACAGGTTTATAAATACAGGTAGACAAAATATTGGCTCTTGCTTTGTTGAGCAGCCTTCACACTTTTCCACGGGCTTTCTGAGCTTCTCCGGCTGTAAAGATTACTCTCTTGAAGAGGTCGCACCTTCTCTTACCACCTAGCGCTGTATACTGAAGGGTCTCAAAGACTTGCCTCTGGCCGCGGTTCAAAAGACATCGCGGCGATCTGCTCCTTCTCTCTCAGAGGAAGGGTCACGAGAGACTTCAGACATCACATCAGAGCGCATCCGCATGACTCTAAAAAACTCTGCTTATCAATAAATTTTGCAAACGGGATAATTGTTTCAGACTGCCGTTTCACCCTCTTCCGCTATTGTTAAAGAACCTACATTAAGAAGAACTGCTCGTGCTTCGATGACTAGCGATACCTGTTTTCATGTTCCTTCTCAGGGGCGTCGGTTTCACGGATGCTTTACATGCACAGGTAGAGTTCTCTGCGAACTGCTTGAGCTGAGACGTGTTACCACACCAAGCAGCGGTTCCACTGCAACGTCTGTAGCCTACCATTTCTTGTGTCTTCTCAAGGGAGAGAAGGCACTAACCTCTTTCAAGTGTCCAGGGATGCTCACAAATGAATAACTGCTTGAGGAACCCAAAAATGGATAGAGGAATCAAGAAATGGGCTGAGGAACACAAAAATGGACTGATGGACTAAAGAATGGATTGAAGAACTCAAAAATTGGCTGAGGAAGCAAAAAATGGTCTGAAGGACCAAAAAATTGCTTGAAGGACCCAAAAATGGGCTGAGGGAACCAAAAATGGTCTGAGGATCACAAAAGTGGTCTGAGGAACCCAAAAATGGGCTGAAGAAACAAAAAATGGACTGAGATACCAAAAAATAAATTGAGGAACCAAAAAATGGGCTTAGGAACGCAAAAATGGGCTGAAGAACCCAGAAATGGACTGAGGGATCTAAAAATGGATTGAGGAACCCCAAAATGGGCTGAGGAACACAAAAATTGGGATAAAGGAACAAAAAAAAAGAATTGCAAAACCGAAAAGTGGGCTGAGTAACCAAAAATTGGGGTGAGGGATGAAAAAATGGATTGAGAAATCCAGAAATGGGTAGAGGAACCAGAAGATGGGCTGAGGAGCCCAAAAATAAGATGAGGGTCCAAAAAATGGGCTGAGGAACCCAAAAATGGGCTGAGGGATCAAAAAATGGGCTGAAGAACCAAAAAATGGGCTGAGGGATCAAAAAATGGATTGAAGGACACAAGAATGGGCTGAGGGACCCCAAAATGGGCTGAGGAACACAAAAATGGGCTGACGAACCCAAAAATAGTCTGAGGAATCCAGAAGAGGAACCCAAAAGTGGGCTGAGGAACTAAAAATTGGGGTGAGGGTCAGAAAAATGGATTGAAGGACCCAAAAATGGGCTGAGGAACCCCAAAATCTTCTAAGTGATCAAGAAATGGATTGAGGAACCCAAAAATAGGCTGAGGAACCAGAAAATGGGCTGAGGAACCCAAAAATGGGATGAGGGCCCAAAAAAATGAATTGAAGAACCTAAAAATGGGCTGAGGAACAAGAAAATGGGCTTAGGAACGAAATAATGGGCTGAGGGACTAAAAATGGGCCGAGGAACCCAAAAATGGGCTGAGGGACCCAAAAAACGCATTGAGGAACTGAAAAATGGGCTGAGGAACCCAAAAATGGGATGAGGAAACTAAAAATGGACTGAGGAACCCAAAAATGGGCTGAGAGACCAAAAATGGATTGAAGAACTCAAAAAATGGTCTGAGGAACACAAAAATGGTCTGAGGAACCCCAAAATGGACAGAGAAATCAAAAAATGGATTGAAGAGTCCCCAAATGGGCTTATAGACCCATAAATGGGCTGAGGAACCCAAAAATGGGCTGAGGAACACAAAAATTGGGTTAAAGGAACAAAAAAAAAGAATTGCGAAACCTACATAAGAAGTTTTTGGGTTCCTCAGCCTGTTTTGGGGCTCCTCAATCCATTTTTGAGTTTGTCAATCCATTTTTTGGTCTTTCAGCCAATTTTTTGGTTCCTAAGCCCATTTTTGGGTCCCTCAGACCATTTTTGGCTTCCTCAACCCATTTTTGGTTTCCTCAGCCCATTTTGGTTTCCTCAATCCATTTTTGGATCCTTCGATGCATTTTTTGGTCCCTCAGCCTATTTTTCGGTTCCTCAGCCCATTTTGGGGTTCCTCAATCCATTTTTGGATTCCTCAGCTCTAACCCCTTGACTTTAAAGCGTCCAAGGATGCTCATCAATGAATATCTGCTTGTGGAGAAAGTGTTTAGCCGGCAGGGGCTTCTTCTCTCTCAGGCTTATAAAGAGAAGTAAACAGCATCTGTTCTTGCTTCGCTGAGCAGCGTTCACACTCTTTCAAGGGCTTTCTCAGCAGGCTCCGGCTGGAAGGATTACTTTCGTGACGAGGTCGAGCCTTCTCTTACCGGCTAGCGCTGTATACTGAAGCGTCTCAAAGACTTGCCTCTGGCCGCGGTTCCACAGATGTCCCGACGCTCTGCTCTGTGCCTTCCAGAGGAACACTCATGAGAGACTTCAGGTATCACATAGGAGCACATCCACATGAATCTAAGACCTTGCTCACGAATAAAAGCTGCAACCGGGGAAATGTTTCAACTGTGCCGTTTCACCTTCTCCCCATAGTGTTAAAGAACATATATTAGGAAAAACTGCTCGAGCTACAACGAGTAGCGTTCCCTGTTTTCCTGTGCAGCGTCGGCTACACGGATTCTTAACATGCACAGGTAGAGCCCTCTGCGAACAGCTTGTGCTGAAACGTGTTACGCAACCAGGCAGCGGTTCCACAGCACAGTCTGTCACCTCCACGCTCCTGGTTCTTCTCCAGTGAGAGCAGAGACTAACCCCTTGACTGTAAAGCGTTCAGGACTTGCTCGTCAAACAATGGGAGAAAAGAATTAACCGGGTAGAGTTTTCGTCTCTCACAGGTTTATAAATACAGGTAAACAAAATATCGGCTCTTGCTTTGTTGAGCAGCCTTCACACTTTTCCACGGGCTTTCTGAGCTTCTCCGGCTGTAAAGATTACTTTCTTGAAGAGGTCGCACATTCTCTTACCGGCTAGCGCTGTATACTGAAGGGTCTCAAAGACTTGCCTCTGGCCGCGGTTCAAAAGACATCGCGGCGATCTGCTCCTTCTCTCCCAGAGGAAGGGTCACGAGAGACTTCAGACATCACATCAGAGCGCATCCGCATGACTCTAAAAAACTTTGCTTATCAATAAATTTTGCAAACGGGATAATTGTTTCAGACTGCCGTTTCACCCTCTCCCGCTATTGTTAAAGAACCTACATTAAGAACTGCTCGTGCTTCGATGACTAGCGATACCTGTTTTCATGTTCCTTCTCAGGGGCGTCGGTTTCACGGATGCTTTACATGCACAGGTAGAGTTCTCTGCGAACTGCTTGAGCTGAGACGTGTTACCACACCAAGCAGCGGTTCCACTGCAACGTCTTGTGTCTTCCTAAGGGAGAGAGGGCACTAACCCCTTGACGTTCAAGCGTCCAGGGATGCTCACAAACGAATAACTGCTTGTGGAGAAAGTGTTTAGTCGGCAGGGGCTTCCTCTCTCTCAGGCTTATAAAGAGAAGTAAACAGCATCTGTTCTTGCTTCGCTGAGCAGCGTTCACACTCTTTCAAGGGCTTTCTCAGCAGGCTCCGGCTGGAAGGATTACTTTCGTGACGAGGTCGAGCCTTGCCTTACCGGCTAGCGCTGTATACTGAAGCGTCTCAAAGACTTGCCTATGGCCGCGGTTCCACAGACGTCACAACGCTCTGCTCTGTGCTTTACAGAGGAACACTCATGAGAGACTTCAGGTATCACATAGGAGCGCATCCACATGAATCTAAGACCTTGCTCACGAATAAAAGCTACAACCGGGGGAATGTTTCGACTCTGCCGTTTCACCTTCTCCCCATACTGTTAAAGAACATCTATTAAGAAAAACTGCTCGTGTTACAATGAGTAGCGATCCCTGTTTTCTTGTGCTTTCTAAGGAACGTCGGCTGCACGGATTCATTACATGCAGAGGTAGAGCTCTCTGCGAGTTGCTTGTGCTGGAACGTTTTACTGCACCAGGCTGTGGTTCCACAGCTCTGTCTTTAACGGGCGCTCTTTTGTGTCTTCTCCAGGAAGTACGGAGATTTGCCCCTAGACAGTAAAGCATTCAGGACTTGCTCGTCAATGAATAGCTGCGAGAGCAGAAAGGATTTACCCGGCAAGGACTACCTCTCTCGCAGGCTTATAAATACAGGTAAACAGAGGATGTGCTCTTGCTTCACTGAGAGCCTTCACACTCTTTGTAGAGCTTTCTCAGCAGGCTCCGGCTGGAAGGATTATTTCGTGAAGAGGTCGCAACTTCTCCTACCAGAGAGAGCTGCATATTGGAGGCGTCTCAAACAGTTGCCTCTGGCTGCGGTTCCACAGACATAGCGACGGTCTGCTCATTGCTCCCCAGAGGAAAGTCTTAGAGAGATTTCAGGTATCACATCAGAGCGCACGAGTCTAAACTCTTGCTCACGAATAAAAGCTACTACCGAGGAAATGTTTCAACTGTGCCATTTCACCTTCTCCCCATAGTGTTAAAGAACATATATTAGGAAAAACTGCTCGAGTTACAACGAGTAGCGATCCCTGTTTTCCTGTGCAGCGTCGACTGCACGGATTCTTAACATGCACAGGTAGAGCCCTCTGTGAACAGCTTGTGCTGAAACGTGTTACGCAACCAGGCAGCGGTTCCACAGCACAGTCTGTCACCTCCACGCTCCTGGTTCTTCTCCAGTGAGAGCAGAGACTAACCCCTTGACTGTAAAGCGTTCAGGACTTGCTCGTCAAACAATGGGAGAAAAGAATTAACCGGGTAGAGTTTTCGTCTCTCACAGGTTTATAAATACAGGTAAACAAAATATTGGCTCTTGCTTTGTTGAGCAGCCTTCACACTTTTCCACGGGCTTTCTGAGCTTCTCCGGCTGTAAAGATTACTCTCTTGAAGAGGTCGCACCTTCTCTTACCACCTAGCGCTGTATACTGAAGGGTCTCAAAGAACCTCTGGCCGCGGTTCAAAAGACATCGCGGCGATCTGCTCCTTCTCTCTCAGAGGAAGGGTCATGAGAGACTTCAGACATCACATCAGAGCGCATCCGCATGACTCTAAAAAACTTTGCTTATCAATAAATTTTGCAAACGGGATAATTGTTTCAGACTGCCGTTTCACCCTCTTCCGCTATTGTTAAAGAACCTACATTAAGAAGAACTGCTCGTGCTTCGATGACTAGCGATACCTGTTTTCATGTTCCTTCTCAGGGGCGTCGGTTTCACGGATGCTTTACATGCACAGGTAGAGTTCTCTGCGAACTGCTTGAGCTGAGACGTGTTACCACACCAAGCAGCGGTTCCACTGCAACGTCTGTAGCCTACCATTTCTTGTGTCTTCTCAAGGGAGAGAAGGCACTAACCTCTTTCAAGTGTCCAGGGATGCTCACAAATGAATAACTGCTTGAGGAACCCAAAAATGGATAGAGGAATCAAGAAATGGGCTGAGGAACACAAAAATGGACTGATGGACTAAAGAATGGATTGAAGAACTCAAAAATTGGCTGAGGAAGCAAAAAATGGTCTGAAGGACCAAAAAATTGCTTGAAGGACCCAAAAATGGGCTGAGGGAACCAAAAATGGTCTGAGGATCACAAAAGTGGTCTGAGGAACCCAAAAATGGGCTGAAGAAACAAAAAATGGACTGAGATACCAAAAAATAAATTGAGGAACCAAAAAATGGGCTTAGGAACGCAAAAATGGGCTGAAGAACCCAGAAATGGACTGAGGGATCTAAAAATGGATTGAGGAACCCCAAAATGGGCTGAGGAACACAAAAATTGGGATAAAGGAACAAAAAAAAAGAATTGCAAAACCGAAAAGTGGGCTGAGTAACCAAAAATTGGGGTGAGGGATGAAAAAATGGATTGAGAAATCCAGAAATGGGTAGAGGAACCAGAAGATGGGCTGAGGAGCCCAAAAATAAGATGAGGGTCCAAAAAATGGGCTGAGGAACCCAAAAATGGGCTGAGGGATCAAAAAATGGGCTGAAGAACCAAAAAATGGGCTGAGGGATCAAAAAATGGATTGAAGGACACAAGAATGGGCTGAGGGACCCCAAAATGGGCTGAGGAACACAAAAATGGGCTGACGAACCCAAAAATAGTCTGAGGAATCCAGAAGAGGAACCCAAAAGTGGGCTGAGGAACTAAAAATTGGGGTGAGGGTCAGAAAAATGGATTGAAGGACCCAAAAATGGGCTGAGGAACCCCAAAATCTTCTAAGTGATCAAGAAATGGATTGAGGAACCCAAAAATAGGCTGAGGAACCAGAAAATGGGCTGAGGAACCCAAAAATGGGATGAGGGCCCAAAAAAATGAATTGAAGAACCTAAAAATGGGCTGAGGAACAAGAAAATGGGCTTAGGAACGAAATAATGGGCTGAGGGACTAAAAATGGGCCGAGGAACCCAAAAATGGGCTGAGGGACCCAAAAAACGCATTGAGGAACTGAAAAATGGGCTGAGGAACCCAAAAATGGGATGAGGAAACTAAAAATGGACTGAGGAACCCAAAAATGGGCTGAGAGACCAAAAATGGATTGAAGAACTCAAAAAATGGTCTGAGGAACACAAAAATGGTCTGAGGAACCCCAAAATGGACAGAGAAATCAAAAAATGGATTGAAGAGTCCCCAAATGGGCTTATAGACCCATAAATGGGCTGAGGAACCCAAAAATGGGCTGAGGAACACAAATATTGGGTTAAAGGAACAAAAAAAAAGAATTGCGAAACCTACATAAGAAGTTTTTGGGTTCCTCAGCCTGTTTTGGGGCTCCTCAATCCATTTTTGAGTTTGTCAATCCATTTTTTGGTCTTTCAGCCAATTTTTTGGTTCCTAAGCCCATTTTTGGGTCCCTCAATCCATTTTTGGTTTCCTCAGCCCATTTTGGTTTCCTCAATCCATTTTTGGATCCTTCGATGCATTTTTTGGTCCCTCAGCCTATTTTTCGGTTCCTCAGCCCATTTTGGGGTTCCTCAATCCATTTTTGGATTCCTCAGCTCTAACCCCTTGACTTTAAAGCGTCCAAGGATGCTCATCAATGAATATCTGCTTGTGGAGAAAGTGTTTAGCCGGCAGGGGCTTCTTCTCTCTCAGGCTTATAAAGAGAAGTAAACAGCATCTGTTCTTGCTTCGCTGAGCAGCGTTCACACTCTTTCAAGGGCTTTCTCAGCAGGCTCCGGCTGGAAGGATTACTTTCGTGACGAGGTCGAGCCTTCTCTTACCGGCTAGCGCTGTATACTGAAGCGTCTCAAAGACTTGCCTCTGGCCGCGGTTCCACAGATGTCCCGACGCTCTGCTCTGTGCCTTCCAGAGGAACACTCATGAGAGACTTCAGGTATCACATAGGAGCACATCCACATGAATCTAAGACCTTGCTCACGAATAAAAGCTGCAACCGGGGAAATGTTTCAACTGTGCCGTTTCACCTTCTCCCCATAGTGTTAAAGAACATATATTAGGAAAAACTGCTCGAGCTACAACGAGTAGCGTTCCCTGTTTTCCTGTGCAGCGTCGGCTACACGGATTCTTAACATGCACAGGTAGAGCCCTCTGCGAACAGCTTGTGCTGAAACGTGTTACGCAACCAGGCAGCGGTTCCACAGCACAGTCTGTCACCTCCACGCTCCTGGTTCTTCTCCAGTGAGAGCAGAGACTAACCCCTTGACTGTAAAGCGTTCAGGACTTGCTCGTCAAACAATGGGAGAAAAGAATTAACCGGGTAGAGTTTTCGTCTCTCACAGGTTTATAAATACAGGTAAACAAAATATCGGCTCTTGCTTTGTTGAGCAGCCTTCACACTTTTCCACGGGCTTTCTGAGCTTCTCCGGCTGTAAAGATTACTTTCTTGAAGAGGTCGCACATTCTCTTACCGGCTAGCGCTGTATACTGAAGGGTCTCAAAGACTCGCCTCTGGCCGCGGTTCAAAAGACATCGCGGCGATCTGCTCCTTCTCTCCCAGAGGAAGGGTCACGAGAGACTTCAGACATCACATCAGAGCGCATCCGCATGACTCTAAAAAACTTTGCTTATCAATAAATTTTGCAAACGGGATAATTGTTTCAGACTGCCGTTTCACCCTCTCCCGCTATTGTTAAAGAACCTACATTAAGAACTGCTCGTGCTTCGATGACTAGCGATACCTGTTTTCATGTTCCTTCTCAGGGGCGTCGGTTTCACGGATGCTTTACATGCACAGGTAGAGTTCTCTGCGAACTGCTTGAGCTGAGACGTGTTACCACACCAAGCAGCGGTTCCACTGCAACGTCTTGTGTCTTCCTAAGGGAGAGAGGGCACTAACCCCTTGACGTTCAAGCGTCCAGGGATGCTCACAAACGAATAACTGCTTGTGGAGAAAGTGTTTAGTCGGCAGGGGCTTCCTCTCTCTCAGGCTTATAAAGAGAAGTAAACAGCATCTGTTCTTGCTTCGCTGAGCAGCGTTCACACTCTTTCAAGGGCTTTCTCAGCAGGCTCCGGCTGGAAGGATTACTTTCGTGACGAGGTCGAGCCTTCTCTTACCGGCTAGCGCTGTATACTGAAGCGTCTCAAAGACTTGCCTCTGGCCGCGGTTCCACAGACGTCACAACGCTCTGCTCTGTGCTTTACAGAGGAACACTCATGAGAGACTTCAGGTATCACATAGGAGCGCATCCACATGAATCTAAGACCTTGCTCACGAATAAAAGCTACAACCGGGGGAATGTTTCGACTCTGCCGTTTCACCTTCTCCCCATACTGTTAAAGAACATCTATTAAGAAAAACTGCTCGTGTTACAATGAGTAGCGATCCCTGTTTTCTTGTGCTTTCTAAGGAACGTCGGCTGCACGGATTCATTACATGCAGAGGTAGAGCTCTCTGCGAGTTGCTTGTGCTGGAACGTTTTACTGCACCAGGCTGTGGTTCCACAGCTCTGTCTTTAACGGGCGCTCTTTTGTGTCTTCTCCAGGAAGTACGGAGATTTGCCCCTAGACAGTAAAGCATTCAGGACTTGCTCGTCAATGAATAGCTGCGAGAGCAGAAAGGATTTACCCGGCAAGGACTACCTCTCTCGCAGGCTTATAAATACAGGTAAACAGAGGATGTGCTCTTGCTTCACTGAGAGCCTTCACACTCTTTGTAGAGCTTTCTCAGCAGGCTCCGGCTGGAAGGATTATTTCGTGAAGAGGTCGCAACTTCTCCTACCAGAGAGAGCTGCATATTGGAGGCGTCTCAAACAGTTGCCTCTGGCTGCGGTTCCACAGACATAGCGACGGTCTGCTCATTGCTCCCCAGAGGAAAGTCTTAGAGAGATTTCAGGTATCACATCAGAGCGCACGAGTCTAAACTCTTGCTCACGAATAAAAGCTACTACCGAGGAAATGTTTCAACTGTGCCGTTTCACCTTCTCCCCATAGTGTTAAAGAACATATATTAGGAAAAACTGCTCGAGTTACAACGAGTAGCGATCCCTGTTTTCCTGTGCAGCGTCGACTGCACGGATTCTTAACATGCACAGGTAGAGCCCTCTGTGAACAGCTTGTGCTGAAACGTGTTACGCAACCAGGCAGCGGTTCCACAGCACAGTCTGTCACCTCCACGCTCCTGGTTCTTCTCCAGTGAGAGCAGAGACTAACCCCTTGACTGTAAAGCGTTCAGGACTTGCTCGTCAAACAATGGGAGAAAAGAATTAACCGGGTAGAGTTTTCGTCTCTCACAGGTTTATAAATACAGGTAAACAAAATATTGGCTCTTGCTTTGTTGAGCAGCCTTCACACTTTTCCACGGGCTTTCTGAGCTTCTCCGGCTGTAAAGATTACTCTCTTGAAGAGGTCGCACCTTCTCTTACCACCTAGCGCTGTATACTGAAGGGTCTCAAAGAACCTCTGGCCGCGGTTCAAAAGACATCGCGGCGATCTGCTCCTTCTCTCTCAGAGGAAGGGTCATGAGAGACTTCAGACATCACATCAGAGCGCATCCGCATGACTCTAAAAAACTTTGCTTATCAATAAATTTTGCAAACGGGATAATTGTTTCAGACTGCCGTTTCACCCTCTTCCGCTATTGTTAAAGAACCTACATTAAGAAGAACTGCTCGTGCTTCGATGACTAGCGATACCTGTTTTCATGTTCCTTCTCAGGGGCGTCGGTTTCACGGATGCTTTACATGCACAGGTAGAGTTCTCTGCGAACTGCTTGAGCTGAGACGTGTTACCACACCAAGCAGCGGTTCCACTGCAACGTCTGTAGCCTACCATTTCTTGTGTCTTCTCAAGGGAGAGAAGGCACTAACCTCTTTCAAGTGTCCAGGGATGCTCACAAATGAATAACTGCTTGAGGAACCCAAAAATGGATAGAGGAATCAAGAAATGGGCTGAGGAACACAAAAATGGACTGATGGACTAAAGAATGGATTGAAGAACTCAAAAATTGGCTGAGGAAGCAAAAAATGGTCTGAAGGACCAAAAAATTGCTTGAAGGACCCAAAAATGGGCTGAGGGAACCAAAAATGGTCTGAGGATCACAAAAGTGGTCTGAGGAACCCAAAAATGGGCTGAAGAAACAAAAAATGGACTGAGATACCAAAAAATAAATTGAGGAACCAAAAAATGGGCTTAGGAACGCAAAAATGGGCTGAAGAACCCAGAAATGGACTGAGGGATCTAAAAATGGATTGAGGAACCCCAAAATGGGCTGAGGAACACAAAAATTGGGATAAAGGAACAAAAAAAAAGAATTGCAAAACCGAAAAGTGGGCTGAGTAACCAAAAATTGGGGTGAGGGATGAAAAAATGGATTGAGAAATCCAGAAATGGGTAGAGGAACCAGAAGATGGGCTGAGGAGCCCAAAAATAAGATGAGGGTCCAAAAAATGGGCTGAGGAACCCAAAAATGGGCTGAGGGATCAAAAAATGGGCTGAAGAACCAAAAAATGGGCTGAGGGATCAAAAAATGGATTGAAGGACACAAGAATGGGCTGAGGGACCCCAAAATGGGCTGAGGAACACAAAAATGGGCTGACGAACCCAAAAATAGTCTGAGGAATCCAGAAGAGGAACCCAAAAGTGGGCTGAGGAACTAAAAATTGGGGTGAGGGTCAGAAAAATGGATTGAAGGACCCAAAAATGGGCTGAGGAACCCCAAAATCTTCTAAGTGATCAAGAAATGGATTGAGGAACCCAAAAATAGGCTGAGGAACCAGAAAATGGGCTGAGGAACCCAAAAATGGGATGAGGGCCCAAAAAAATGAATTGAAGAACCTAAAAATGGGCTGAGGAACAAGAAAATGGGCTTAGGAACGAAATAATGGGCTGAGGGACTAAAAATGGGCCGAGGAACCCAAAAATGGGCTGAGGGACCCAAAAAATGCATTGAGGAACTGAAAAATGGGCTGAGGAACCCAAAAATGGGATGAGGAAACTAAAAATGGACTGAGGAACCCAAAAATGGGCTGAGAGACCAAAAATGGATTGAAGAACTCAAAAAATGGTCTGAGGAACACAAAAATGGTCTGAGGAACCCCAAAATGGACAGAGAAATCAAAAAATGGATTGAAGAGTCCCCAAATGGGCTTATAGACCCATAAATGGGCTGAGGAACCCAAAAATGGGCTGAGGAACACAAAAATTGGGTTAAAGGAACAAAAAAAAAGAATTGCGAAACCTACATAAGAAGTTTTTGGGTTCCTCAGCCTGTTTTGGGGCTCCTCAATCCATTTTTGAGTTTGTCAATCCATTTTTTGGTCTTTCAGCCAATTTTTTGGTTCCTAAGCCCATTTTTGGGTCCCTCAGACCATTTTTGGCTTCCTCAACCCATTTTTGGTTTCCTCAGCCCATTTTGGTTTCCTCAATCCATTTTTGGATCCTTCGATGCATTTTTTGGTCCCTCAGCCTATTTTTCGGTTCCTCAGCCCATTTTGGGGTTCCTCAATCCATTTTTGGATTCCTCAGCTCTAACCCCTTGACTTTAAAGCGTCCAAGGATGCTCATCAATGAATATCTGCTTGTGGAGAAAGTGCTTAGCCGGCAGGGGCTTCTTCTCTCTCAGGCTTATAAAGAGAAGTAAACAGCATCTGTTCTTGCTTCGCTGAGCAGCGTTCACACTCTTTCAAGGGCTTTCTCAGCAGGCTCCGGCTGGAAGGATTACTTTCGTGACGAGGTCGAGCCTTCTCTTACCGGCTAGCGCTGTATACTGAAGCGTCTCAAAGACTTGCCTCTGGCCGCGGTTCCACAGATGTCCCGACGCTCTGCTCTGTGCCTTCCAGAGGAACACTCATGAGAGACTTCAGGTATCACATAGGAGCACATCCACATGAATCTAAGACCTTGCTCACGAATAAAAGCTGCAACCGGGGAAATGTTTCAACTGTGCCGTTTCACCTTCTCCCCATAGTGTTAAAGAACATATATTAGGAAAAACTGCTCGAGCTACAACGAGTAGCGTTCCCTGTTTTCCTGTGCAGCGTCGGCTACACGGATTCTTAACATGCACAGGTAGAGCCCTCTGCGAACAGCTTGTGCTGAAACGTGTTACGCAACCAGGCAGCGGTTCCACAGCACAGTCTGTCACCTCCACGCTCCTGGTTCTTCTCCAGTGAGAGCAGAGACTAACCCCTTGACTGTAAAGCGTTCAGGACTTGCTCGTCAAACAATGGGAGAAAAGAATTAACCGGGTAGAGTTTTCGTCTCTCACAGGTTTATAAATACAGGTAAACAAAATATCGGCTCTTGCTTTGTTGAGCAGCCTTCACACTTTTCCACGGGCTTTCTGAGCTTCTCCGGCTGTAAAGATTACTTTCTTGAAGAGGTCGCACATTCTCTTACCGGCTAGCGCTGTATACTGAAGGGTCTCAAAGACTTGCCTCTGGCCGCGGTTCAAAAGACATCGCGGCGATCTGCTCCTTCTCTCCCAGAGGAAGGGTCACGAGAGACTTCAGACATCACATCAGAGCGCATCCGCATGACTCTAAAAAACTTTGCTTATCAATAAATTTTGCAAACGGGATAATTGTTTCAGACTGCCGTTTCACCCTCTCCCGCTATTGTTAAAGAACCTACATTAAGAACTGCTCGTGCTTCGATGACTAGCGATACCTGTTTTCATGTTCCTTCTCAGGGGCGTCGGTTTCACGGATGCTTTACATGCACAGGTAGAGTTCTCTGCGAACTGCTTGAGCTGAGACGTGTTACCACACCAAGCAGCGGTTCCACTGCAACGTCTTGTGTCTTCCTAAGGGAGAGAGGGCACTAACCCCTTGACGTTCAAGCGTCCAGGGATGCTCACAAACGAATAACTGCTTGTGGAGAAAGTGTTTAGTCGGCAGGGGCTTCCTCTCTCTCAGGCTTATAAAGAGAAGTAAACAGCATCTGTTCTTGCTTCGCTGAGCAGCGTTCACACTCTTTCAAGGGCTTTCTCAGCAGGCTCCGGCTGGAAGGATTACTTTCGTGACGAGGTCGAGCCTTCTCTTACCGGCTAGCGCTGTATACTGAAGCGTCTCAAAGACTTGCCTCTGGCCGCGGTTCCACAGACGTCACAACGCTCTGCTCTGTGCTTTACAGAGGAACACTCATGAGAGACTTCAGGTATCACATAGGAGCGCATCCACATGAATCTAAGACCTTGCTCACGAATAAAAGCTACAACCGGGGGAATGTTTCGACTCTGCCGTTTCACCTTCTCCCCATACTGTTAAAGAACATCTATTAAGAAAAACTGCTCGTGTTACAATGAGTAGCGATCCCTGTTTTCTTGTGCTTTCTAAGGAACGTCGGCTGCACGGATTCATTACATGCAGAGGTAGAGCTCTCTGCGAGTTGCTTGTGCTGGAACGTTTTACTGCACCAGGCTGTGGTTCCACAGCTCTGTCTTTAACGGGCGCTCTTTTGTGTCTTCTCCAGGAAGTACGGAGATTTGCCCCTAGACAGTAAAGCATTCAGGACTTGCTCGTCAATGAATAGCTGCGAGAGCAGAAAGGATTTACCCGGCAAGGACTACCTCTCTCGCAGGCTTATAAATACAGGTAAACAGAGGATGTGCTCTTGCTTCACTGAGAGCCTTCACACTCTTTGTAGAGCTTTCTCAGCAGGCTCCGGCTGGAAGGATTATTTCGTGAAGAGGTCGCAACTTCTCCTACCAGAGAGAGCTGCATATTGGAGGCGTCTCAAACAGTTGCCTCTGGCTGCGTTTCCACAGACATAGCGACGGTCTGCTCATTGCTCCCCAGAGGAAAGTCTTAGAGAGATTTCAGGTATCACATCAGAGCGCACGAGTCTAAACTCTTGCTCACGAATAAAAGCTACTACCGAGGAAATGTTTCAACTGTGCCGTTTCACCTTCTCCCCATAGTGTTAAAGAACATATATTAGGAAAAACTGCTCGAGTTACAACGAGTAGCGATCCCTGTTTTCCTGTGCAGCGTCGGCTGCACGGATTCTTAACATGCACAGGTAGAGCCCTCTGTGAACAGCTTGTGCTGAAACGTGTTACGCAACCAGGCAGCAGTTCCACAGCACAGTCTGTCACCTCCACGCTCCTGGTTCTTCTCCAGTGAGAGCAGAGACTAACCCCTTGACTGTAAAGCGTTCAGGACTTGCTCGTCAAACAATGGGAAAAAAGAATTAACCGGGTAGAGTTTTCGTCTCTCACAGGTTTATAAATACAGGTAAAAAAATATTGGCTCTTGCTTTGTTGAGCAGCCTTAACACTTTTCCATGGGCTTTCTGAGCTTCTCCGGCTGTAAAGATTACTTTCTTGAAGAGGTCGCACCTTCTCTTACCACCTAGCGCTGTATACTGAAGGGTCTCAAAGAACCTCTGGCCGCGGTTCAAAAGACATCGCGGCGATGTGCTCCTTCTCTCTCAGAGGAAGGGTCATGAGAGACTTCAGACATCACATCAGAGCGCATCCGCATGACTCTAAAAAACTTTGCTTATCAATAAATTTTGCAAACGGGATAATTGTTTCAGACTGCCGTTTCACCCTCTCCCGCTATTGTTAAAGAACCTACATTAAGAAGAACTGCTCGTGCTTCGATGACTAGCGATACCTGTTTTCATGTTCCTTCTCAGGGGCGTCGGTTTCACGGATGCTTTACATGCACAGGTAGAGTTCTCTGCGAACTGCTTGAGCTGAGACGTGTTACCACACCAAGCAGCGGTTCCACTGCAACGTCTGTAGCCTACCATTTCTTGTGTCTTCTCAAGGGAGAGAAGGCACTAACCTCTTTCAAGTGTCCAGGGATGCTCACAAATGAATAACTGCTTGAGGAACCCAAAAATGGATAGAGGAATCAAAAAATCGGCTGAGGAACACAAAAATGGCTGAAGGACCAAAAAATTGATTGAGGAACTCAAAAATTGGCTGAGGAAGCAAAAATGGGCTGAAGGACCAAAAAATTGATTGAAGGACCCAAAAATGGGCTGAGGGAACCAAAAATGGTCTGAGGATCACCAAAGTGGTCTGAGGAACCCAAAAATGGGCTGAAGAACCCAAAAATGGACTGAGATACCAAAAAATAAATTGAGGAACCAAAAAATGGGCTTAGGAACCCAAAAATGGGCTGAAGAACCCAGAAATGGACTGAGGGATCAAAAAATGGATTGAGGAACCCAAAATGGGCTGAGGAACACAAAAATTGGGTTAAAGGAACAAAAAAAAAGAATTGCAAAACCGAAAAGTGGGCTGAGTAACCAAAAATTGGGGTGAGGGATGAAAAAATCGATTGAGAAATCCAGAAATGGGTAGAGGAACCAGAAGATGGGCTGAGGAGCCCAAAAATAAGATGAGGGTCCAAAAAATGGGCTGAGGAACCCAAAAATGGGCTGAGGGATCAAAAAATGGGCTGAAGAACCAAAAAATGGGCTGAGGGATCAAAAAATGGATTGAAGGACACAAAAATGGGCTGAGGGACCCCAAAATGGGCTGAGGAACACAAAAATGGGCTGACGAACCCAAAAATCGTCTGAGGAACCCAGAAATGGAACCCAAAAGTGGGCTGAGGAACTAAAAATTGGGGTGAGGGTCAGAAAAATGGATTGAAGGACCCAAAAATGGGCTGAGGAACCCCAAAATCTTCTAAGTGATCAAGAAATGGATTGAGGAACCCAAAAATAGGCTGAGGAACCAGAAAATGGGCTGAGGAACCCAAAAATGGGATGAGGGCCCAAAAAAAATGAATTGAAGAACCTAAAAATGGGCTGAGGAACAAGAAAATTGGCATAGGAATGAAATAATGGGCTGAGGGACTAAAAATGGGCTGAGGAACCCAAAAATGGGCTGAGGGACCCAAAAAATGCATTGAGGAACTGAAAAATGGGCTGAGGAACCCCAAAATGGGCTTGAGGAAACTAAAAATGGGCTGAGGAACTTCAAAAATGGGTGGAGAGAACAAAAAATGGATTGAAGAACTCAAAAAATGGTCTGAGGAACACAGAAATGGGCTGAAGGGCCAAAAAATGGATTGAGGAACTGAAAAATGGGCTGAGGAACCCAAAAATGGGATGAGGAATCTAAAAATGGACTGAGGAACCCAAAAATGGGCTGAGAGACCAAAAATGGATTGAAGAACTCAAAAAATGGTCTGAGGAACACAAAAATGGTCTGAGGAACCCCAAAATGGACAGAGAAATCAAAAAATGGATTGAAGAGTCCCCAAATGGGCTTATAGACCCATAAATGGGCTGAGGAACACAAAAATGGGCTGAGGAACACAAAAATGGGCTGAGGAACACAAAAATTGGGTTAAAGGAACAAAAAAAAGAATTGCGAAACATACATAAGAAGTTTTTGGGTTCCTCAGCCTGTTTTGGGGCTCCTCAATCCATTTTTGAGTTTGTCAATCCATTTTTTGGTCTTTCACCAAATTTTTGGTTCCAAAGCCCATTTTTGGGTCCCTCAGACCATTTTTGGCTTCCTCAACCCATTTTTGGGTTCCTCAGCCCATATTGGTTTCCTCAGCCTATTGTTGGATCCTTCAATCCATTTTTTGGTCCCTCAGCTCATTTTTTCGTTCCTAAGCCCATTTTTTGGTTCCTCAGCCCATTTTTTGGTCCCTCAGACCATTTTTGGATTCCTCAGCCGATTTTTTGGTCCCTGAGTCCATTCTTTGGTTCCTCAGCTTATTTTTCCGTTCCTCAGACCATTTTGTGTTCCTCAGCCCATTTTGGGGTTCATCAGCACATTTTTGGTTCCGTCAGGCCACTTTTGGCTCTTTCAATCCATTTTTTTGTTCCATCAGCCCAGTTTTGGTCCCTCAGCCCATTTTTTGGTTCTTAAGCCCATTTTTGGGTTCCTCAATCCATTTTTTTGTTCCCTAAGCCCATTTTTGGGTTCTTCAGCCAATTTTGGGGTTCCTCAGCCCATTTTTGTGTCTTTCAATCCATTTTTTGTTCCCTCAGGCCAATTTTGGGTTCCTCAGCCCATTTTTGGTTTCCTCAGCCCATATTTTGGCTGCTCAGCTCATTTTTTGGGTTCCTCAGCCCATTTTTGTGTTCTTCAATCCATTTTTTCGGGCCCATTGTTGTGTTCCTCAGCCCATTGTTGTGTTCCTCAATCCATTTTGTGGTCCCTCAGTCCATTTTCGGGTTCTTCAGACCATTTTTGGTTTCTTCAGACTATTTTTTAGGATCCTCAGCTCATTTTTGTGTCCCTCAGCCCATTTTTGGGTCCTTCGATCCATTTTTCAGTCCTGCAGCCCATTTTTTGATTCCTTTAGGCCATTTTTTGCTTCCTTTAGGCCATTTTTGGGTTCCTCAATCCATATTTTTGTCCCTCATCACATTTTTTGGTTCCTCAGTCCATTTTTTGACACCTCAGCCCATTTTTGTGTCCCTCAGCCCATTTTTGTGTCCTTCCATCCATTTTTAAGTCCTACAGCCCATTTTTGCTTCCTCAGGCCAATTTTGGGTTCCTCAATCCATATTTTTTTCCCTCAGCCCATTTTTTGATACCTCAGCCCATTTTGGGGTTCCTCAGCCCATTTTTGGTTTCCTCAGCCCATATTTTGGCCGCTCAGCTCATTTTTTGGTTCCTAAGCCCATTTTTGTGTTCCTGTATCAGTTTTGGGGTCCCTCAGTCCATTTTTTGCTCCCTCAGCCCATTTTTGGTTTCTTCAGCCCATTTTTGGGTTCCTCAGACCATTTTTGGGTTCCTTAGCCCATTTGTGTGTCGTTCAATCCTTTTTTTGGTCCCACAGCCCATTTTTTATTTCCTCCGCCCATTTTTGGGTTCTTCAGGCAATTTTTGGGTTCTTCAGCCCATTTTTGGCTTCCTCAGCCCATTTTTCGTTTCTTCAGCCCATTTTTTTGGACGCTCAGCTCATTTTTGTGCTCCTCAGCCCATTTTTGTGTTCTTCAATCCATTTTTTTGGACCCTCATCACATTTTTGGGTTCCTCAGCCCAATTACTGGTTTCTCAGGCCATTTTTGGATTCCTCAAACCATTTTTTGATTCCCCAGCGCATTTTGGGGATCATCAGCCCATTTTTGGCTTTGTCAGGCCATCTTTGTGTTCCTCAGCCCATTTTTGTGTTCCTCAGCCCAATTATTTGTTCCTGAGCCATTTCTTGGTCCCTCAACCCACTTTTGGGTCCCTCATCCCCTTTTGGGTTCCTCAGACCGTTTTTGAGCTTTTCAGGCTAATTTTGTGATCTTCAGCCCATTTGGGGGTCTTTCAGCGCTGTTTTTGGGTTCTTCAATCCATTTTCTGATCCCTCAGCCCAGATTTTTGGTTCCTCAGCCCATTTTTGGTTTCCTCCACACATTTTGGGGTTCCTCAGCCCATTTTGGGGTTCCTCAGCCCATTTTTGGTTCCTCAATCCATTTTTGGATCCTTCGATGCATTTTTTGGTCCCTCAGCCTATTTTTCGGTTCCTCAGCCCATTTTGGGGTTCCTCAATCCATTTTTGGATTCCTCAGCTCTAACCCCTTGACTTTAAAGTGTCCAAGGATGCTCATCAATGAATGTCTGCTTGTGGAGAAAGTGTTTAGCCGGCAGGGGCTTCTTCTCTCTCAGGCTTATAAAGAGAAGTAAACAGCATCTGTTCTCGCTTCGCTGAGCAGCGTTCACACTCTTTCAAGGGCTTTCTCAGCAGGCTCCGGCTGGAAGGATTACTTTCGTGACGAGGTCGAGCCTTCTCTTACCGGCTAGCGCTGTATACTGAAGCGTCTCAAAGACTTGCCTCTGGCCGCGGTTCCACAGATGTCCCGACGCTCTGCTCTGTGCCTTCCAGAGGAACACTCATGAGAGACTTCAGGTATCACATAGGAGCACATCCACATGAATCTAAGACCTTGCTCACGAATAAAAGCTGCAACCGGGGAAATGTTTCAACTGTGCCGTTTCACCTTCTCCCCATAGTGTTAAAGAACATATATTAGGAAAAACTGCTCGAGCTACAACGAGTAGCGTTCCCTGTTTTCCTGTGCAGCATCGGCTACACGGATTCTTAACATGCACAGGTAGAGCCCTCTGCGAACAGCTTGTGCTGAAACGTGTTACGCAACCAGGCAGCGGTTCCACAGCACAGTCTGTCACCTCCACGCTCCTGGTCCTTCTCCAGTGAGAGCAGAGACTAACCCCTTGACTGTAAAGCATTCAGGACTTGCTCGTCAAACAATGGGAGAAAAGAAGTAACCGGGTAGAGTTTTCGTCTCTCACAGGTTTATAAATACAGGTAAACAAAATATCGGCTCTTGCTTTGTTGAGCAGCCTTAACACTTTTCCACGGGCTTTCTGAGCTTCTCCGGCTGTAAAGATTACTCTCTTGAAGAGGTCGCACCTTCTCTTACCACCTAGCGCTGTATACTGAAGGGTCTCAAAGAACCTCTGGCCGCGGTTCAAGAGACATCGTGGCGATGTGCTCCTTCTCTCTCAGAGGAAGGGTCATGAGAGACTTCAGACATCACATCAGAGCGCATCCGCATGACTCTAAAAAACTTTGCTTATCAATAAATTTTGCAAACGGGATAATTGTTTCAGACTGCCGTTTCACCCTCTCCCGCTATTGTTAAAGAACCTACATTAAGAAGAACTGCTCGTGCTTCGATGACTAGCGATACCTGTTTTCATGTTCCTTCTCAGGGGCGTCGGTTTCACGGATGCTTTACATGCACAGGTAGAGTTCTCTGCGAACTGCTTGAGCTGAGACGTGTTACCACACCAAGCAGCGGTTCCACTGCAACGTCTGTAGCCTACCATTTCTTGTGTCTTCTCAAGGGAGAGAAGGCACTAACCTCTTTCAAGTGTCCAGGGATGCTCACAAATGAATAACTGCTTGAGGAACCCAAAAATGGATAGAGGAATCAAAAAATGGGCTGAGGAACACAAAAATGGGCTGAAGGACCAAAAAATTGATTGAGGAACTCAAAAATTGGCTGAGGAAGCAAAAAATGGGCTGAAGGACCAAAAAATTGATTGAAGGACCCAAAAATGGGCTGAGGGAACCAAAAATGGTCTGAGGATCACCAAAGTGGTCTGAGGAACCCAAAAATGGGCTGAAGAACCCAAAAATGGACTGAGATACCAAAAAATAAATTGAGGAACCAAAAAATGGGCTTAGGAACCCAAAAATGGGCTGAAGAACCCAGAAATGGACTGAGGGATCAAAAAATGGATTGAGGAACCCCAAAATGGGCTGAGGAACACAAAAATTGGGTTAAAGGAACAAAAAAAAAGAATTGCAAAACCGAAAAGTGGGCTGAGTGAGGGATGAAAAAATGGATTGAGAAATCCAGAAATGGGTAGAGGAACCAGAAATGGACTGAGGAAACTAAATAAGATGAGGGTCCAAAAAATGGGCTGATGAACCCAAAAATGGGCTGAGGGATCAAAAAATGGGCTGAAGAACCAAAAAATGGGCTGAGGGATCAAAAAATGGATTGAAGGACACAAAAATGGGCTGAGGGACCCCAAAATGGGCTGAGGAACACAAAAATGGGCTGACGAACCCAAAAATCGTCTGAGGAACCCAGAAATGGAACCCAAAAGTGGGCTGAGGAACTAAAAATTGGGGTGAGGGTCAGAAAAATGGATTGAAGGACCCAAAAATGGGCTGAGGAACCCCAAAATCTTCTAAGTGATCAAGAAATGGATTGAGGAACCCAAAAATAGGCTGAGGAACCAGAAAATGGGCTGAGGAACCCAAAAATGGGATGAGGGCCCAAAAAAAATGAATTGAAGAACCTAAAAATGGGCTGAGGAACAAGAAAATGGGCTTAGGAACGAAATAATGGGCTGAGGGACTAAAAATGGGCCGAGGAACCCAAAAATGGGCTGAGGGACCCAAAAAATGGATTGAGGAACTGAAAATTGGCTGAGGAACCCCAAAATGGGCTTGAGGAAACTAAAAATGGGCTGAGGAACTTCAAAAATGGGTGGAGAGAACAAAAAATGGATTGAAGAACTCAAAAAATGGTCTGAGGAACACAAAAATGGGCTGAAGGGCCAAAAAATGGATTGAGGAACTGAAAAATGGGCTGAGGAACCCAAAAATGGGCTGAGGAAACTAAAAATGGACTGAGGAACCCAAAAATGGGCTGAGAGACCAAAAATGGATTGAAGAACTCAAAAAATGGTCTGAGGAACACAAAAATGGTCTGAGGAACCCCAAAATGGACAGAGAAATCAAAAAATGGATTGAAGAGTCCCCAAATGGGCTTATAGACCCATAAATGGGCTGAGGAACACAAAAATGGGCTGAGGAACACAAAAATTGGGTTAAAGGAACAAAAAAAAGAATTGCGAAACCTACATAAGAAGTTTTTGGGTTCCTCAGCCTGTTTTGGGGCTCCTCAATCCATTTTTGAGTTTGTCAATCCATTTTTTGGTCTTTCACCAAATTTTTGGTTCCAAAGCCCATTTTTGGGTCCCTCAGACCATTTTTGGCTTCCTCAACCCATTTTTGGGTTCCTCAGCCCATATTGGTTTCCTCAGCCTATTTTTGGATCCTTCAATCCATTTTTTGGTCCCTCAGCTCATTTTTTCGTTCCTAAGCCCATTTTTTGGTTCCTCAGCCCATTTTTTGGTCCCTCAGCCCATTTTTGGATTCCTCAGCCGATTTTTTGGTCCCTGAGTCCATTCTTTGGTTCCTCAGCTTATTTTTCTGTTCCTCAGACCATTTTGTGTTCCTCAGCCCATTTTTGGGTTCATCAGCACATTTTTGGTTCCGTCAGGCCACTTTTGGCTCTTTCAATCCATTTTTTTGTTCCATCAGCCCAGTTTTGGTCCCTCAGCCCATTTTTTGGTTCTTAAGCCCATTTTTGGGTTCCTCAATCCATTTTTTTTGTTCCCTAAGCCCATTTTTGGGTTCTTCAGCCAATTTTGGGGTTCCTCAGCCCATTTTTGTGTCTTTCAATCCATTTTTTGTTCCCTCAGGCCAATTTTGGGTTCCTCAGCCCATTTTTGGTTTCCTCAGCCCATATTTTGGCTGCTCAGCTCATTTTTGGGTTCCTCAGCCCATTTTTGTGTTCTTCAATCCATTTTTTCGGGCCCATTGTTGTGTTCCTCAGCCCATTGTTGTGTTCCTCAATCCATTTTGTGGTCCCTCAGTCCATTTTCGGGTTCTTCAGACCATTTTTGGTTTCTTCAGACTATTATTTAGGATCCTCAGCTCATTTTTGTGTCCCTCAGCCCATTTTTGGGTCCTTCGATCCAGTTTTCAGTCCTGCAGCCCATTTTTTGATTCCTTTAGGCCATTTTTTGCTTCCTTTAGGCCATTTTTGGGTTCCTCAATCCATATTTTTGTCCCTCATCGCATTTTTTGGTTCCTCAGTCCATTTTTTGACACCTCAGCCCATTTTTGTGTCCCTCAGCCCATTTTTGTGTCCTTCCATCCATTTTTAAGTCCTACAGCCCATTTTTGCTTCCTCAGGCCAATTTTGGGTTCCTCAATCCATATTTTTTTCCCTCAGCCCATTTTTTGATACCTCAGCCCATTTTGGGGTTCCTCAGCCCATTTTTGGTTTCCTCAGCCCATATTTTGGCCGCTCAGCTCATTTTTTGGTTCCTAAGCCCATTTTTGTGTTCCTGTATCAGTTTTGGGGTCCCTCAGCCTATTTTTCGGTTCCTCAGCCCATTTTTGGATTCTTCAGCCCATTTTTCGGTTCCTCAGACCATTTTTGGGTTCCTTAGCCCATTTGTGTGTCGTTCAATCCTTTTTTTGGTCCCACAGCCCATTTTTTATTTCCTCCGCCCATTTTAGGGTTCTTCAGGCAATTTTTGGGTTCTTCAGCCCATTTTTGGCTTCCTCAGCCCATTTTTCGTTTCTTCAGCCCATTTTTTTGGACGCTCAGCTCATTTTTGTGCTCCTCAGCCCATTTTTGTGTTCTTCAATCCATTTTTTTGGACCCTCATCACATTTTTGGGTTCCTCAGCCCAATTACTGGTTTCTCAGGCCATTTTTGGATTCCTCAAACCATTTTTTGATTCCCCAGCGCATTTTGGGGATCATCAGCCCATTTTTGGCTTTGTCAGGCCATATTTGTGTTCCTCAGCCCATTTTTGTGTTCCTCAGCCCAATTATTTGCTCCTGAGCCATTTCTTGGTCCCTCAACCCACTTTTGGGTCCCTCATCCACTTTTGGGTTCCTCAGACCGTTTTTGAGCTTTTCAGGCTAATTTTGTGATCTTCAGCCCATTTTGGGGTATTTCAGCGCTGTTTTTGGGTTCTTCAATCCATTTACTGATCCCTCAGCCCAGATTTTTGGTTCCTCAGCCCATTTTTGGTTTCCTCCACACATTTTGGGGTTCCTCAGCCCATTTTGGGGTTCCTCAGCCCATTTTTGGTTCCTCAATCCATTTTTGGATCCTTCGATGCATTTTTTGGTCCCTCAGCCTATTTTTCGGTTCCTCAGCCCATTTTGGGGTTCCTCAATCCATTTTTGGATTCCTCAGCTCTAACCCCTTGACTTTAAAGCGTCCAAGGATGCTCATCAATGAATATCTGCTTGTGGAGAAAGTGTTTAGCCGGCAGGGGCTTCTTCTCTCTCAGGCTTATAAAGAGAAGTAAACAGCATCTGTTCTTGCTTCGCTGAGCAGCGTTCACACTCTTTCAAGGGCTTTCTCAGCAGGCTCTGGCTGGAAGGATTACTTTCGTGACGAGGTCGAGCCTTCTCTTACCGGCTAGCGCTGTATACTGAAGCGTCTCAAAGACTTGCCTCTGGCCGCGGTTCCACAGACGTCACAACGCTCTGCTCTGTGCCTTCCAGAGGAACACTCATGAGAGACTTCAGGTATCACATAGGAGCACATCCACATGAATCTAAGACCTTGCTCACGAATAAAAGCTACAACCGGGGGAATGTTTCGACTCTGCCGTTTCACCTTCTCCCCATACTGTTAAAGAACATCTATTAAGAAAAACTGCTCGTGTTACAATGAGTAGCGATCCCTGTTTTCTTGTGCTTTCTAAGGAACGTCGGCTGCACGGATTCATTACATGCAGAGGTAGAGCTCTCTGCGATTTGCTTGTGCTGGAACGTTTTACTACACCAGGCTGTGGTTCCACAGCTCTGTCTTTAACGGGCGCTCTTTTGTGTCTTCTCCAGGAAGTACGGAGACTTGCCCCTAGACAGTAAAGCATTCAGGACTTGCTCGTCAATGAATAGCTGCGAGAGCAGAAAGGATTTACCCGGCAAGGACTACCTCTCTCGCAGGCTTATAAATACAGGTAAACAGAGGATTTGCTCTTGCTTCACTGAGAGCCTTCACACTCTTTGTAGAGCTTTCTCAGCAGGCTCCGGCTGGAAGGATTATTTCGTGAAGAGGTCGCAACTTCTCCTACCAGAGAGAGCTGCATATTGGAGGCGTCTCAAACAGTTGCCTCTGGCTGCGGTTCCACAGACATAGCGACGGTCTGCTCATTGCTCCCCAGAGGAAAGTCTTAGAGAGATTTCAGGTATCACATCAGAGCGCACGAGTCTAAACTCTTGCTCACGAATAAAAGCTACTACCGAGGAAATGTTTCAGCCTGCCGTTTCACCTTCTCCCCATAGTGTTAAAGAAAATCTATTAAGAAAAACTGCTCGTGTTACAACGAGTAGCGATCCCTGTTTCCCTGTGCTTTCTCAGCAGCTTCGGTTGCACGGATGCTTAACATGCACAGGTAGAGCCCTCTGCGAACAGCTTGTGCTGAAACGTGTTATGACAGCAGGCAGCGGTTCCACACCAGCGTCTCTCACTTGCAGGCTCCTGTTTCTTCTCTAGTGAGTACAGAGACTCACCTCTTCACTGTAAAGCATTCAGGACTTGCCTGTCAAAGAATTGGAGAAAAGAATTAACAGGACAGGGTCTTCCTCTCTCACAGAGGATTTGCTTTTGCTTTGCTGAGCAGCCTTCACACTGTGTATGGGCTTTCTAAGATTCTCCGCCTGGAAAGATTATTTAGTGAAGAGATCGTGCGTTCTCTTACCAGGTATAGATGTGTACTGAAGCGTCTCAAACAGTTGCGATCCCGGATTCCCTGTGCTTTCTCAGCAGCGTCGGCTGCACGGATTCTTAACATGCACAGGTAGAGCCCTCTGCGAACAGCTTGTGCTGAAACGTGTTACGCAACCAGGCAGCGGTTCCACAGCAGAGTCTGTCACCTCCACGCTCCTGGTTCTTCTCCAGTGAGAGCAGAGACTAACCCCTTGACTGTAAAGCGTTCAGGACTTGCTCGTCAAACAATGGGAGAAAAGAATTAACCGGGTAGAGTTTTCGTCTCTCACAGGTTTATAAATACAGGTAAACAAAATATCGGCTCTTGCTTTGTTGAGCAGCCTTCACACTTTTCCACGGGCTTTCTGAGCTTCTCCGGCTGTAAAGATTACTCTCTTGAAGAGGTCGCACCTTCTCTTACCGCCTAGCGCTGTATACTGCAGGGTCTCAAAGAACCTCTGGCCGCGGTTCAAAAGACATCGCGGCGATGTGCTCCTTCTCTCTCAGAGGAAGGGTCATGAGAGACTTCAGACATCACATCAGAGCGCATCCGCATGACTCTAACAAACTTTGCTTATCAATAAATTTTGCAAACGGGATAACTGTTTCAGACTGCCGTTTCAGCTCTCCCGATATTGTTAAAGAACCTACATTAAGAAGAACTGCTCGTGCTTCGATGACTAGCGATACCTGTTTTCATTTCAAAAATAGGCTGAGGAACCAGAAAATGGGCTGAGGAACCCAAAAATGGGATGAGGGTCCAAAAAAATGAATTGAAGAACCCAAAAATGGGCTGAGGAACAAGAAAATGGGCATAGGAATGAAATAATGGGCTGAGGGACTAAAAGTGGGCTGAGGAACCCAAAAATGGGCTGAGGGACCCAAAAAATGGATTGAGGAACTGAAAAATGGGCTGAGGAACCCAGAAATGGGCTGAGAGAACAAAAATGGATTGAAGAACTCAAAAAATGGTCTGAGGAACACAAAAATGGTCTGAGGAACCCCAAAATGGACAGAGAAATCAAAAAATGGATTGAGGAATCCCCAGATGGGCTTATCGACCCTTAAATGGGCTGAGGAACTCAAAAATGGGCTGAGGAACACAAAAATGGGCTGAGGAACACAAAAATTGGGTTAAAGGAACAAAAAAAAGAATTGCGAAACCTACATAAGAAGTTTTTGGGTTCCTCAGCCTGTTTTGGGGCTCCTCAATCCATTTTTGAGTTTGTCAATCCATTTTTTGGTCTTTCACCAAATTTTTGGTTCCAAAGCCCATTTTTGGGTCCCTCAGACCATTTTTGGCTTCCTCAACCCATTTTTGGGTTCCTCAGCCCATATTGGTTTCCTCAGCCTATTTTTGGATCCTTCAATCCATTTTTTGGTCCCTCAGCTCATTTTTTCGTTCCTAAGCCCATTTTTTGGTTCCTCAGCCCATTTTTTGGTCCCTCAGCCCATTTTTGGATTCCTCAGCCGACTTTTTGGTCCCTGAGTCCATTCTTTGGTTCCTCAGCTTATTTTTCCGTTCCTCAGACCATTTTGTGTTCCTCAGCCCATTTTTGGGTTCATCAGCACATTTTTGGTTCCGTCAGGCCACTTTTGGCTCTTTCAATCCATTTTTTTGTTCCATCAGCCCAGTTTTGGTCCCTCAGCCCATTTTTTGGTTCTTAAGCCCATTTTTGGGTTCCTCAATCCATTTTTTTGTTCCCTAAGCCCATTTTTGGGTTCTTCAGCCAATTTTGGGGTTCCTCAGCCCATTTTTGTGTCTTTCAATCCATTTTTTGTTCCCTCAGGCCAATTTTGGGTTCCTCAGCCCATTTTTGGTTTCCTCAGCCCATATTTTGGCTGCTCAGCTCATTTTTGGGTTCCTCAGCCCATTTTTGTGTTCTTCAATCCATTTTTTCGGGCCCATTGTTGTGTTCCTCAGCCCATTGTTGTGTTCCTCAATCCATTTTGTGGTCCCTCAGTCCATTTTCGGGTTCTTCAGACCATTTTTGGTTTCTTCAGACTATTTTTTAGGATCCTCAGCTCATTTTTGTGTCCCTCAGCCCATTTTTGGGTCCTTCGATCCATTTTTCAGTCCTGCAGCCCATTTTTTGATTCCTTTAGGCCATTTTTTGCATCCTTTAGGCCATTTTTGGGTTCCTCAATCCATATTTTTGTCCCTCATCGCATTTTTTGGTTCCTCAGTCCATTTTTTGACACCTCAGCCCATTTTTGTGTCCCTCAGCCCATTTTTGTGTCCTTCCATCCATTTTTAAGTCCTACAGCCCATTTTTGCTTCCTCAGGCCAATTTTGGGTTCCTCAGCCCAATTATTTGTTCCTGAGCCATTTCTTGGTCCCTCAACCCACTTTTGGGTCCCTCATCCACTTTTGGGTTCCTCAGACCGTTTTTGAGATTTTCAGGCTAATTTTGTGATCTTCAGCCCATTTGGGGGTCTTTCAGCGCTGTTTTTGGGTTCTTCAATCCATTTTCTGATCCCTCAGCCCAGATTTTTGGTTCCTCAGCCCATTTTTGGTTTCCTCCACACATTTTGGGGTTCCTCAGCCCATTTTGGGGTTCCTCAGCCCATTTTTGGTTCCTCAATCCATTTTTGGATCCTTCGATGCATTTTTTGGTCCCTCAGCCTATTTTTCGGTTCCTCAGCCCATTTTGGGGTTCCTCAATCCATTTTTGGATTCCTCAGCTCTAACCCCTTGACTTTAAAGCGTCCAAGGATGCTCATCAATGAATATCTGCTTGTGGAGAAAGTGTTTAGCCGGCAGGGGCTTCTTCTCTCTCAGGCTTATAAAGAGAAGTAAACAGCATCTGTTCTTGCTTCGCTGAGCAGCGTTCACACTCTTTCAAGGGCTTTCTCAGCAGGCTCTGGCTAGAAGGATTACTTTCGTGACGAGGTCGAGCCTTCTCTTACCGGCTAGCGCTGTATACTGAAGCGTCTCAAAGACTTGCCTCTGGCCGCGGTTCCACAGACGTCCCGACGCTCTGCTCTGTGCCTTCCAGAGGAACACTCATGAGAGACTTCAGGTATCACATAGGAGCACATCCACATGAATCTAAGACCTTGCTCACGAATAAAAGCTACAACCGGGGGAATGTTTCGACTCTGCCGTTTCACCTTCTCCCCATACTGTTAAAGAACATCTATTAAGAAAAACTGCTCGTGTTACAATGAGTAGCGATCCCTGTTTTCTTGTGCTTTCTAAGGAACGTCGGCTGCACGGATTCATTACATGCAGAGGTAGAGCTCTCTGCGAGTTGCTTGTGCTGGAACGTTTTACTACACCAGGCTGTGGTTCCACAGCTCTGTCTTTAACGGGCGCTCTTTTGTGTCTTCTCCAGGAAGTACGGAGACTTGCCCCTAGACAGTAAAGCATTCAGGACTTGCTCGTCAATGAATAGCTGCGAGAGCAGAAAGGATTTACCCGGCAAGGACTACCTCTCTCGCAGGCTTATAAATACAGGTAAACAGAGGATTTGCTCTTGCTTCACTGAGAGCCTTCACACTCTTTGTAGAGCTTTCTCAGCAGGCTCCGGCTGGAAGGATTATTTCGTGAAGAGGTCGCAACTTCTCCTACCAGAGAGAGCTGCATATTGGAAGCGTCTCAAACAGTTGCCTCTGGCTGCGTTTCCACAGACATAGCGACGGTCTGCTCATTGCTCCCCAGAGGAAAGTCTTAGAGAGATTTCAGGTATCACATCAGAGCGCACGAGTCTAAACTCTTGCTCACGAATAAAAGCTACTACCGAGGAAATGTTTCAGCCTGCCGTTTCACCTTCTCCCCATAGTGTTAAAGAAAATCTATTAAGAAAAACTGCTCGTGTTACAACGAGTAGCGATCCCTGTTTCCCTGTGCTTTCTCAGCAGCTTCGGTTGCACGGATGCTTAACATGCACAGGTAGAGCCCTCTGCGAACAGCTTGTGCTGAAACGTGTTATGACAGCAGGCAGCGGTTCCACACCAGCGTCTCTCACTTGCAGGCTCCTGTTTCTTCTCTAGTGAGTACAGAGACTCACCTCTTCACTGTAAAGCATTCAGGACTTGCCTGTCAAAGAATTGGAGAAAAGAATTAACAGGACAGGGTCTTCCTCTCTCACAGAGGATTTGCTTTTGCTTTGCTGAGCAGCCTTCACACTGTGTATGGGCTTTCTAAGATTCTCCGCCTGGAAAGATTATTTAGTGAAGAGATCGTGCGTTCTCTTACCAGGTATAGATGTGTACTGAAGCGTCTCAAACAGTTGCGATCCCGGATTCCCTGTGCTTTCTCAGCAGCGTCGGCTGCACGGATTCTTAACATGCACAGGTAGAGCCCTCTGCGAACAGCTTGTGCTGAAACGTGTTACGCAACCAGGCAGCGGTTCCACAGCAGAGTCTGTCACCTCCACGCTCCTGGTTCTTCTCCAGTGAGAGCAGAGACTAACCCCTTGACTGTAAAGCGTTCAGGACTTGCTCGTCAAACAATGGGAGAAAAGAATTAACCGGGTAGAGTTTTCGTCTCTCACAGGTTTATAAATACAGGTAAACAAAATATCGGCTCTTGCTTTGTTGAGCAGCCTTCACACTTTTCCACGGGCTTTCTGAGCTTCTCCGGCTGTAAAGATTACTCTCTTGAAGAGGTCGCACCTTCTCTTACCGCCTAGCGCTGTATACTGCAGGGTCTCAAAGAACCTCTGGCCGCGGTTCAAAAGACATCGCGGCGATGTGCTCCTTCTCTCTCAGAGGAAGGGTCATGAGAGACTTCAGACATCACATCAGAGCGCATCCGCATGACTCTAACAAACTTTGCTTATCAATAAATTTTGCAAACGGGATAACTGTTTCAGACTGCCGTTTCAGCTCTCCCGATATTGTTAAAGAACCTACATTAAGAAGAACTGCTCGTGCTTCGATGACTAGCGATACCTGTTTTCATTTCAAAAATAGGCTGAGGAACCAGAAAATGGGCTGAGGAACCCAAAAATGGGATGAGGGTCCAAAAAAATGAATTGAAGAACCCAAAAATGGGCTGAGGAACAAGAAAATGGGCATAGGAATGAAATAATGGGCTGAGGGACTAAAAGTGGGCTGAGGAACCCAAAAATGGGCTGAGGGACCCAAAAAATGGATTGAGGAACTGAAAAATGGGCTGAGGAACCCAGAAATGGGCTGAGAGAACAAAAATGGATTGAAGAACTCAAAAAATGGTCTGAGGAACACAAAAATGGTCTGAGGAACCCCAAAATGGACAGAGAAATCAAAAAATGGATTGAGGAATCCCCAGATGGGCTTATAGACCCATAAATGGGCTGAGGAACCCAAAAATGGGCTGAGGAACACAAAAATGGGCTGAGGAACACAAAAATTGGGTTAAAGGAACAAAAAAAAGAATTGCGAAACCTACATAAGAAGTTTTTGGGTTCCTCAGCCTGTTTTGGGGCTCCTCAATCCATTTTTGAGTTTGTCAATCCATTTTTTGGTCTTTCACCAAATTTTTGGTTCCAAAGCCCATTTTTGGGTCCCTCAGACCATTTTTGGCTTCCTCAACCCATTTTTGGGTTCCTCAGCCCATATTGGTTTCCTCAGCCTATTTTTGGATCCTTCAATCCATTTTTTGGTCCCTCAGCTCATTTTTTCGTTCCTAAGCCCATTTTTTGGTTCCTCAGCCCATTTTTTGGTCCCTCAGCCCATTTTTGGATTCCTCAGCCGATTTTTTGGTCCCTGAGTCCATTCTTTGGTTCCTCAGCTTATTTTTCCGTTCCTCAGACCATTTTGTGTTCCTCAGCCCATTTTTGGGTTCATCAGCACATTTTTGGTTCCGTCAGGCCACTTTTGGCTCTTTCAATCCATTTTTTTGTTCCATCAGCTCAGTTTTGGTCCCTCAGCCCATTTTTTGGTTCTTAAGCCCATTTTTGGGTTCCTCAATCCATTTTTTTGTTCCCTAAGCCCATTTTTGGGTTCTTCAGCCAATTTTGGGGTTCCTCAGCCCATTTTTGTGTCTTTCAATCCATTTTTTGTTCCCTCAGGCCAATTTTGGGTTCCTCAGCCCATTTTTGGTTTCCTCAGCCCATATTTTGGCTGCTCAGCTCATTTTTGGGTTCCTCAGCCCATTTTTGTGTTCTTCAATCCATTTTTTCGGGCCCATTGTTGTGTTCCTCAGCCCATTTTTGGGTTCCTCAATCCATTTTGTGGTCCCTCAGTCCATTTTCGGGTTCTTCAGACCATTTTTGGTTTCTTCAGACTATTTTTTAGGATCCTCAGCTCATTTTTGTGTCCCTCAGCCCATTTTTGGGTCCTTCGATCCATTTTTCAGTCCTGCAGCCCATTTTTTGATTCCTTTAGGCCATTTTTTGCTTCCTTTAGGCCATTTTTGGGTTCCTCAATCCATATTTTTGTCCCTCATCGCATTTTTTGGTTCCTCAGTCCATTTTTTGACACCTCAGCCCATTTTTGTGTCCCTCAGCCCATTTTTGTGTCCTTCCATCCATTTTTAAGTCCTACAGCCCATTTTTGCTTCCTCAGGCCAATTTTGGGTTCCTCAATCCATATTTTTTTCCCTCAGCCCATTTTTTGATACCTCAGCCCATTTTGGGGTTCCTCAGCCCATTTTTGGTTTCCTCAGCCCATATTTTGGCCGCTCAGCTCATTTTTTGGTTCCTAAGCCCATTTTTGTGTTCCTGTATCAGTTTTGGGGTCCCTCAGTCCATTTTTTGCTCCCTCAGCCCATTTTTGGATTCTTCAGCCCATTTTTCGTTTCTTCAGCCCATTTTTTTGGACGCTCAGCTCATTTTTGTGCTCCTCAGCCCATTTTTGTGTTCTTCAATCCATTTTTTTGGACCCTCATCACATTTTTGGGTTCCTCAGCCCAATTACTGGTTTCTCAGGCCATTTTTGGATTCCTCAAACCATTTTTTGATTCCCCAGCGCATTTTGGGGATCATCAGCCCATTTTTGGCTTTGTCAGGCCATCTTTGTGTTCCTCAGCCCATTTTTGTGTTCCTCAGCCCAATTATTTGTTCCTGAGCCATTTCTTGGTCCCTCAACCCACTTTTGGGTCCCTCATCCCCTTTTGGGTTCCTCAGACCGTTTTTGAGCTTTTCAGGCTAATTTTGTGATCTTCAGCCCATTTTGGGGTCTTTCAGCGCTGTTTTTGGGTTCTTCAATCCATTTTCTGATCCCTCAGCCCAGATTTTTGGTTCCTCAGCCCATTTTTGGTTTCCTCCAAACATTTTTGGGTTCCTCAGCCCATTTTGGGGTTCCTCAGCCCATTTTTGGTTCCTCAATCCATTTTTGGATCCTTCGATGCATTTTTTGGTCCCTCAGCCTATTTTTCGGTTCCTCAGCCCATTTTGGGGTTCCTCAATCCATTTTTGGATTCCTCAGCTCTAACCCCTTGACTTTAAAGCGTCCAAGGATGCTCATCAATGAATATCTGCTTGTGGAGAAAGTGTTTAGTCGGCAGGGGCTTCTTCTCTCTCAGGCTTATAAAGAGAAGTAAACAGCATCTGTTCTTGCTTCGCTGAGCAGCGTTCACACTCTTTCAAGGGCTTTCTCAGCAGGCTCTGGCTGGAAGGATTACTTTCGTGACGAGGTCGAGCCTTCTCTTACCGGCTAGCGCTGTATACTGAAGCGTCTCAAAGACTTGCCTCTGGCCGCGGTTCCACAGACGTCACAACGCTCTGCTCTGTGCCTTCCAGAGGAACACTCATGAGAGACTTCAGGTATCACATAGGAGCACATCCACATGAATCTAAGACCTTGCTCACGAATAAAAGCTACAACCGGGGGAATGTTTCGACTCTGCCGTTTCACCTTCTCCCCATACTGTTAAAGAACATCTATTAAGAAAAACTGCTCGTGTTACAATGAGTAGCGATCCCTGTTTTCTTGTGCTTTCTAAGGAACGTCGGCTGCACGGATTCATTACATGCAGAGGTAGAGCTCTCTGCGATTTGCTTGTGCTGGAACGTTTTACTACACCAGGCAGTGGGTCCACAGCTCTGTCTTTAACGGGCGCTCTTTTGTGTCTTCTCCAGGAAGTACGGAGACTTGCCCCTAGACAGTAAAGCATTCAGGACTTGCTCGTCAATGAATAGCTGCGAGAGCAGAAAGGATTTACCCGGCAAGGACTACCTCTCTCGCAGGCTTATAAATACAGGTAAACAGAGGATTTGCTCTTGCTTCACTGAGAGCCTTCACACTCTTTGTAGAGCTTTCTCAGCAGGCTCCGGCTGGAAGGATTATTTCGTGAAGAGGTCGCAACTTCTCCTACCAGAGAGTGCTGCATATTGGAAGCGTCTCAAACAGTTGCCTCTGGCTGCGTTTCCACAGACATAGCGACGGTCTGCTCATTGCTCCCCAGAGGAAAGTCTTAGAGAGATTTCAGGTATCACATCAGAGCGCACGAGTCTAAACTCTTGCTCACGAATAAAAGCTACTACCGAGGAAATGTTTCAGCCTGCCGTTTCACCTTCTCCCCATAGTGTTAAAGAAAATCTATTAAGAAAAACTGCTCGTGTTACAACGAGTAGCGATCCCTGTTTCCCTGTGCTTTCTCAGCAGCTTCGGTTGCACGGATGCTTAACATGCACAGGTAGAGCCCTCTGCGAACAGCTTGTGCTGAAACGTGTTATGACAGCAGGCAGCGGTTCCACACCAGCGACTCTCACTTGCAGGCTCCTGTTTCTTCTCTAGTGAGTACAGAGACTCACCTCTTCACTGTAAAGCATTCAGGACTTGCCTGTCAAAGAATTGGAGAAAAGAATTAACAGGACAGGGTCTTCCTCTCTCACAGAGGATTTGCTTTTGCTTTGCTGAGCAGCCTTCACACTGTGTATGGGCTTTCTAAGATTCTCCGCCTGGAAAGATTATTTAGTGAAGAGATCGTGCGTTCTCTTACCAGGTATAGATGTGTACTGAAGCGTCTCAAACAGTTGCGATCCCGGATTCCCTGTGCTTTCTCAGCAGCGTCGGCTGCACGGATTCTTAACATGCACAGGTAGAGCCCTCTGCGAACAGCTTGTGCTGAAACGTGTTACGCAACCAGGCAGCGGTTCCACAGCAGAGTCTGTCACCTCCACGCTCCTGGTTCTTCTCCAGTGAGAGCAGAGACTAACCCCTTGACTGTAAAGCGTTCAGGACTTGCTCGTCAAACAATGGGAGAAAAGAATTAACCGGGTAGAGTTTTCGTCTCTCACAGGTTTATAAATACAGGTAAACAAAATATCGGCTCTTGCTTTGTTGAGCAGCCTTCACACTTTTCCACGGGCTTTCTGAGCTTCTCCGGCTGTAAAGATTACTCTCTTGAAGAGGTCGCACCTTCTCTTACCGCCTAGCGCTGTATACTGCAGGGTCTCAAAGAACCTCTGGCCGCGGTTCAAAAGACATCGCGGCGATGTGCTCCTTCTCTCTCAGAGGAAGGGTCATGAGAGACTTCAGACATCACATCAGAGCGCATCCGCATGACTCTAACAAACTTTGCTTATCAATAAATTTTGCAAACGGGATAACTGTTTCAGACTGCCGTTTCAGCTCTCCCGATATTGTTAAAGAACCTACATTAAGAAGAACTGCTCGTGCTTCGATGAGTAGCGATACCTGTTTTCATTTCAAAAATAGGCTGAGGAACCAGAAAATGGGCTGAGGAACCCAAAAATGGGATGAGGGTCCAAAAAAATGAATTGAAGAACCCAAAAATGGGCTGAGGAACAAGAAAATGGGCATAGGAATGAAATAATGGGCTGAGGGACTAAAAGTGGGCTGAGGAACCCAAAAATGGGCTGAGGGACCCAAAAAATGGATTGAGGAACTGAAAAATGGGCTGAGGAACCCAGAAATGAGCTGAGAGAACAAAAATGGATTGAAGAACTCAAAAAATGGTCTGAGGAACACAAAAATGGTCTGAGGAACCCCAAAATGGACAGAGAAATCAAAAAATGGATTGAGGAATCCCCAGATGGGCTTATAGACCCATAAATGGGCTGAGGAACCCAAAAATGGGCTGAGGAACACAAAAATGGGCTGAGGAACACAAAAATTGGGTTAAAGGAACAAAAAAAAGAATTGCGAAACCTACATAAGAAGTTTTTGGGTTCCTCAGCCTGTTTTGGGGCTCCTCAATCCATTTTTGAGTTTGTCAATCCATTTTTTGGTCTTTCACCAAATTTTTGGTTCCAAAGCCCATTTTTGGGTCCCTCAGACCATTTTTGGCTTCCTCAACCCATTTTTGGGTTCCTCAGCCCATATTGGTTTCCTCAGCCTATTTTTGGATCCTTCAATCCATTTTTTGGTCCCTCAGCTCATTTTTCGTTCCTAAGCCCATTTTTTGGTTCCTCAGCCCATTTTTTGGTCCCTCAGCCCATTTTTGGATTCCTCAGCCGATTTTTTGGTCCCTGAGTCCATTCTTTGGTTCCTCAGCTTATTTTTCCGTTCCTCAGACCATTTTGTGTTCCTCAGCCCATTTTTGGGTTCATCAGCACATTTTTGGTTCCGTCAGGCCACTTTTGGCTCTTTCAATCCATTTTTTTGTTCCATCAGCCCAGTTTTGGTCCCTCAGCCCATTTTTTGGTTCTTAAGCCCATTTTTGGGTTCCTCAATCCATTTTTTTGTTCCCTAAGCCCATTTTTGGGTTCCTCAGCCCATATTGGTTTCCTCAGCCTATTTTTGGATCCTTCAATCCATTTTTTGGTCCCTCAGCTCATTTTTTCGTTCCTAAGCCCATTTTTTGGTTCCTCAGCCCATTTTTTGGTCCCTCAGCCCATTTTTGGATTCCTCAGCTGATTTTTTGGTCCCTGAGTCCATTCTTTGGTTCCTCAGCTTATTTTTCCGTTCCTCAGACCATTTTGTGTTCCTTAGCCCATTTTTGGGTTCATCAGCACATTTTTGGTTTCGTCAGGCCACTTTTGGCTCTTTCAATCCATTTTTTTGTTCCATCAGCCCAGTTTTGGTCCCTCAGCCCATTTTTTGGTTCTTAAGCCCATTTTTGGGTTCCTCAATCCATTTTTTTGTTCCCTAAGCCCATTTTTGGGTTCTTCAGCCAATTTTGGGGTTCCTCAGCCCATTTTTGTGTCTTTCAATCCATTTTTTGTTCCCTCAGGCCAATTTTGGGTTCCTCAGCCCATTTTTGGTTTCCTCAGCCCATATTTTGGCTGCTCAGCTCATTTTTGGGTTCCTCAGCCCATTTTTGTGTTCTTCAATCCATTTTTTCGGGCCCATTTTTGTGTTCCTCAGCCCATTTTTGGGTTCCTCAATCCATTTTGTGGTCCCTCAGTCCATTTTCGGGTTCTTCAGACCATTTTTGGTTTCTTCAGACTATTTTTTAGGATCCTCAGCTCATTTTTGTGTCCCTCAGCCCATTTATGGGTCCTTCGATCCATTTTTCAGTCCTGCAGCCCATTTTTTGATTCCTTTAGGCCATTTTTTGCTTCCTTTAGGCCATTTTTGGGTTCCTCAATCCATATTTTTGTCCCTCATCGCATTTTTTGGTTCCTCAGTCCATTTTTTGACACCTCAGCCCATTTTTGTGTCCCTCAGCCCATTTTTGTGTCCTTCCATCCATTTTTAAGTCCTACAGCCCATTTTTGCTTCCTCAGGCCAATTTTGGGTTCCTCAATCCATATTTTTTTCCCTCAGCCCATTTTTTGATACCTCAGCCCATTTTGGGGTTCCTCAGCCCATTTTTGGTTTCCTCAGCCCATATTTTGGCCGCTCAGCTCATTTTTTGGTTCCTAAGCCCATTTTTGTGTTCCTGTATCAGTTTTGGGGTCCCTCAGTCCATTTTTTGCTCCCTCAGCCCATTTTTGGATTCTTCAGCCCATTTTTGGTTTCCTCAGACCATTTTTTGGGTTCCTTAGCCCATTTGTGTGTCGTTCAATCCTTTTTTTGGTCCCACAGCCCATTTTTTATTTCCTCCGCCCATTTTTGGGTTCTTCAGGCAATTTTTGGGTTCTTCAGCCCATTTTTGGCTTCCTCAGCTCATTTTTGTGCTCCTCAGCCCATTTTTGTGTTCTTCAATCCATTTTTTTGGACCCTCATCACATTTTTGGGTTCCTCAGCCCAATTACTGGTTTCTCAGACCATTTTTGGATTCCTCAAACCATTTTTTGATTCCCCAGCGCATTTTGGGGATCATCAGCCCATTTTTGGCTTTGTCAGGCCATCTTTGTGTTCCTCAGCCCATTTTTGTGTTCCTCAGCCCAATTATTTGTTCCTGAGCCATTTCTTGGTCCCTCAACCCACTTTTGGGTCCCTCATCCACTTTTGGGTTCCTCAGACCGTTTTTGAGCTTTTCAGGCTAATTTTGTGATCTTCAGCCCATTTTGGGGTCTTTCAGCGCTGTTTTTGGGTTCTTCAATCCATTTTCTGATCCCTCAGCCCAGATTTTTGGTTCCTCAGCCCATTTTTGGTTTCCTCCACACATTTTTTGGGTTCCTCAGCCCATTTTGGGGTTCCTCAGCCCATTTTTGGTTCCTCAATCCATTTTTGGATCCTTCGATGCATTTTTTGGTCCCTCAGCCTATTTTTCGGTTCCTCAGCCCATTTTGGGGTTCCTCAATCCATTTTTGGATTCCTCAGCTCTAACCCCTTGACTTTAAAGCGTCCAAGGATGCTCATCAATGAATATCTGCTTGTGGAGAAAGTGTTTAGCCGGCAGGGGCTTCTTCTCTCTCAGGCTTATAAAGAGAAGTAAACAGCATCTGTTCTTGCTTCGCTGAGCAGCGTTCACACTCTTTCAAGGGCTTTCTCAGCAGGCTCTGGCTGGAAGGATTACTTTCGTGACGAGGTCGAGCCTTCTCTTACCGGCTAGCGCTGTATACTGAAGCGTCTCAAAGACTTGCCTCTGGCCGCGGTTCCACAGACGTCCCGACGCTCTGCTCTGTGCCTTCCAGAGGAACACTCATGAGAGACTTCAGGTATCACATAGGAGCACATCCACATGAATCTAAGACCTTGCTCACGAATAAAAGCTGCAACCGGGGGAATGTTTCGACTCTGCCGTTTCACCTTCTCCCCATACTGTTAAAGAACATCTATTAAGAAAAACTGCTCGTGTTACAATGAGTAGCGATCCCTGTTTTCTTGTGCTTTCTAAGGAACGTCGGCTGCACGGATTCATTACATGCAGAGGTAGAGCTCTCTGCGATTTGCTTGTGCTGGAACGTTTTACTACACCAGGCTGTGGTTCCACAGCTCTGTCTTTAACGGGCGCTCTTTTGTGTCTTCTCCAGGAAGTACGGAGACTTGCCCCTAGACAGTAAAGCATTCAGGACTTGCTCGTCAATGAATAGCTGCGAGAGCAGAAAGGATTTACCCGGCAAGGACTACCTCTCTCGCAGGCTTATAAATACAGGTAAACAGAGGATTTGCTCTTGCTTCACTGAGAGCCTTCACACTCTTTGTAGAGCTTTCTCAGCAGGCTCCGGCTGGAAGGATTATTTCGTGAAGAGGTCGCAACTTCTCCTACCAGAGAGAGCTGCATATTGGAAGCGTCTCAAACAGTTGCCTCTGGCTGCGTTTCCACAGACATAGCGACGGTCTGCTCATTGCTCCCCAGAGGAAAGTCTTAGAGAGATTTCAGGTATCACATCAGAGCGCACGAGTCTAAACTCTTGCTCACGAATAAAAGCTACTACCGAGGAAATGTTTCAGCCTGCCGTTTCACCTTCTCCCCATAGTGTTAAAGAAAATCTATTAAGAAAAACTGCTCGTGTTACAACGAGTAGCGATCCCTGTTTCCCTGTGCTTTCTCAGCAGCTTCGGTTGCACGGATGCTTAACATGCACAGGTAGAGCCCTCTGCGAACAGCTTGTGCTGAAACGTGTTATGACAGCAGGCAGCGGTTCCACACCAGCGTCTCTCACTTGCAGGCTCCTGTTTCTTCTCTAGTGAGTACAGAGACTCACCTCTTCACTGTAAAGCATTCAGGACTTGCCTGTCAAAGAATTGGAGAAAAGAATTAACAGGACAGGGTCTTCCTCTCTCACAGAGGATTTGCTTTTGCTTTGCTGAGCAGCCTTCACACTGTGTATGGGCTTTCTAAGATTCTCCGCCTGGAAAGATTATTTAGTGAAGAGATCGTGCGTTCTCTTACCAGGTATAGATGTGTACTGAAGCGTCTCAAACAGTTGCGATCCCGGATTCCCTGTGCTTTCTCAGCAGCGTCGGCTGCACGGATTCTTAACATGCACAGGTAGAGCCCTCTGCGAACAGCTTGTGCTGAAACGTGTTACGCAACCAGGCAGCGGTTCCACAGCACAGTCTGTCACCTCCACGCTCCTGGTTCTTCTCCAGTGAGAGCAGAGACTAACCCCTTGACTGTAAAGCGTTCAGGACTGTAAAGCGTGGCCTGACGAAACTAAAAATGGGCTGAGGAACACAAAATGGTCTGAGGAACGGAAAAATAAGCTGAGGAACCAAAAAATGGACTCAGGGACCAAAAAATCAGCTGAGGAATCGAAAAATGGGCTGAGGGACCAAAAAATGGGCTGAGGAACCAAAAAATGGGCTTAGGAACCAAAAAATTGGCTGAAAGACCAAAAAATGGATTGACAAACTCAAAAATGGATTGAGGAGCCCCAAAACAGGCTGAGGAACCCAAAAACTTCTTATGTAGTTTTCGCAATTCTTTTTTTTTTTGTTCCTTTAACTCAATTTTTGTGTTCCTCAGCCCATTTTTGGGTTCCTCAGCCCATTTTTGTGTTCCTCAGCCCATTTATGGGTCTATAAGCCCATCTGGGGATTCCTCAATCCATTTTTTGATTTCTCTGTCCATTTTGGGGTTCCTCAGACCATTTTTGTGTTCCTCAGACCATTTTTTGAGTTCTTCAATCCATTTTTGTTCTCTCAGCCCATTTCTGGGTTCCTCAGCCCATTTTTCAGTTCCTCAATCCATTTTTTGGGTCCCTCAGCCCATTTTTGGGTTCCTCAGCCCACTTTTAGTCCCTCAGCCCATTATTTCATTCCTATGCCCATTTTCTTGTTCCTCAGCCCATTTTTGGGTTCTTCAATTCATTTTTTTGGACCCTCATCCCATTTTTGGGTTCCTCAGCCCATTTTCTGGTTCCTCAGCCTATTTTTGAAATGAAAACAGGTATCGCTAGTCATCGAAGCACGAGCAGTTCTTCTTAATGTAGGTTCTTTAACAATATCGGGAGAGGGTGAAACGGCAGTCTGAAACGGTTATCCCGTTTGCATAATCTATTGATAAGCAAAGTTTTTTAGACTCATGCGGATGCGCTCTGATGTGATGTCTGAAGTCTCTCATGACCCTTCCTCTGGGAGAGAAGGAGCACATCGCCGCGATGTCTGTTGAACCGCGGCCAGAGGCAAGTCTTTGAGACGCTTCAGTATACAGCGCTAGCCCGTAAGAGAAGGTGCGACCTCTTCAAGAAAGTAATCTTTACAGCCGGAGAAGCTCAGAAAGCCCGTGGAAAAGTGTGAAGGCTGCTCAACAAAGCAAGAGCCGGTATTTTGTTTACCTGTATTTATAAACCTGTGAGAGACGAAAACTCTACCCGGTTAATTCTTTTCTCCCATTGTTTGACGAGCAAGTCCTGAACGCTTTACAGTCAAGGGGTTAGTCTCTGCTCTCACTGGAGAAGAACCAGGAGCGTGGAGGTGAGAGACTGTGCTGTGGAACCACTGCCTGATTGCGTAACACGTTTCAACACAAGCTGTTCGCAGAGGGCTCTACCTGTGCATGTTAAGCATCCGTGCAGCCGAAGCTGCTGAGAAAGCACAGGGAAACAGGGATCGCTACTCGTTGTAACACGAGCAGTTTTTCTTAATAGGTTTTCTTTAACACTATGGGGAGAAGGTGAAACGGCAGGCTGAAACATTTCCTCGGTAGTAGCTTTTATTCGTGAGCAAGAGTTTAGACTCGTGCGCTCTGATGTGATACCTGAAATCTCTCTAAGACTTTCCTCTGGGGAGCAATGAGCAGACCGTCCCTATGTCTGTGGAACCGCAGCCAGAGGCAACTGTTTGAGACGCTTCCAATATGCAGCTCTCTCTGGTAGGAGAAGTTGCGACCTCTTCACGAAATAATCCTTCCAGCCGGAGCCTGCTGAGAAAGCTCTACAAAGAGTGTGAAGGCTCTCAGTGAAGCAAGAGCAAATCCTCTGTTTACCTGTATTTATAAGCCTGCGAGAGAGGTAGTCCTTGCCGGGTAAATCCTTTCTGCTCTCGCAGCTATTCATTGACGAGCAAGTCCTGAATGCTTTACAGTCTAGGGGCAAGTCTCCGTACTCGCTGGAGAAGACACAAAAGAGCGCCCGTTAAAGACAGAGCTGTGGACCCACTGCCTGGTGTAGTAAAACGTTCCAGCACAAGCAACTCGCAGAGAGCTCTACCTCTGCATGTAATGAATCCAGGCAGCCGACGCTGCTGAGAAATCACAGGAAAACAGGGATCGCTACTCGTTGTAACACGAGCAGTTTTTCCTAATATATGTTCTTTAACACTATGGGGAGAAGGTGAAACGGCACAGTTGAAACATTTCCCGGGTTGCAGCTTTTATTCGTGAGCAAGGTCTTAGATTCATGTGGATGTGCTCCTATGTGATACCTGAAGTCTCTCATGAGTGTTCCTCTGGAAGGCACAGAGCAGAGCGTCGGGATGTCTGTGGAACCGCGGTCAGAGGCAAGTCTTTGAGACGCTTCAGTATACAGCGCTAGCCGGTAAGAGAAGGCTCGACCTCGTCACGAAAGTAATCCTTCCAGCCAGAGCCTGCTGAGAAAGCCCTTGAAAGAGTGTGAACGCTGCTCAGCGAAGCAAGAACAGATGCTGTTTACTTCTCTTTATAAGCCTGAGAGAGAAGAAGCCCCTGCCGGCTAAACACAAGCAGATATTCATTGATGAGCATCCTTGGACGCTTTAAAGTCAAGGGGTTAGAGCTGAGGAATCCAAAAATGGATGGAGGAACCCCAAAATGGGCTGAGGAACCGAAAAATAGGCTGAGGGACCAAAAAATGCATCGAAGAATCCAAAAATGGATTGAGGAACCGAAAAATGGGCTGAGGAACCCCTAAATGGGCTGAGGAACCCAAAAAATGTGTGGAAGAAACCAAAAATGGGCTGAGGAACCAAAAGTCTGGGCTGAGGGATCAGAAAATGGATTGAAGAACCCAAAAATAGCGCTGAGACCCCAAAATGGAATGAATTGATCACAAAATTAGCCTGAAAAGCTCAAAAACGGGCTGAGGAACCCAAAAGGGGATGAGGGACCCAAAAGTGGGTTGAGGGACCAAGAAATGGCTCAGGAACAAATAATTGGGCTGAGGACCACAAAAATGGGCTGAGGAACACAAAGATGGCCTGACAAAGCCAAAAATGGGCTGATGATCCCCAAAATGCGCTGAGGAATCAAAAAATGGTTTGAGGAAATCCAAAATGGCCTGAGAAACCAGTAATTGGGCTGAGGAACCCAAAAATGTGATGAGGGTCCAAAAAAATGGATTGAAGAACACAAAAATGGGCTGAGGAGCACAAAAATGAGCTGAAGAACCCAAAAATGGGCGGAGGAAATCAAAAATGGGCTGAGGGACAAAAAAAAGGATTGAATGACCCAAAAATGGGCTGAAGAAGCCAAAAATGGTCTGAGGAACCCCAAAATTGGCTGAAGAACCCAAAAATGGGCTTGGGGAACAAAAAAAATGGTTTGAGGAACCCAAAAATGGGCTTCGGAACCAAAAAATGGGCTGAGGGACCAAAAATGGGCTGATGGAACAAAAAAATGGATTGAAAGAACCAAAAGTGGCCTGACGAAACCAAAAATGGGCTGATGAACCCCAAAATGGGCTGAGGAACACAAAATGGTCTGAGGAACGGAAAAATAAGCTGAGGAACCAAAGAATGGACTCAGGGACCAAAAAATGGGCTGAGGGACCAAAAAATGGAGTGAAGGATCCAAAAATAGTCTGAGGAAACCAAAATGAGCTGAGGAAACCAAAAATGGCTTGAGGAAGCCAAAAACGGTCTGAGGGACCCAAAAATGGGCTTAGGAACCAAAAAATTGGCTGAAAGACCAAAAAATGGATTGACAAACTCAAAAATGGATTGAGGAGCCCCAAAACAGGCTGAGGAACCCAAAAACTTCTTATGTAGGTTTCGCAATTCTTTTTTTTTTTGTTCCTTTAACCCAATTTTTGTGTTCCTCAGCCCATTTTTGGGTTCCTCAGCCCATTTTTGTGTTCCTCAGCCCATTTATGGGTCTATAAGCCCATCTGGGGATTCCTCAATCCATTTTTTGATTTCTCTGTCCATTTTGGGGTTCCTCAGACCATTTTTGTGTTCCTCAGACCATTTTTTGAGTTCTTCAATCCATTTTTGTTCTCTCAGCCCATTTCTGGGTTCCTCAGCCCATTTTTCAGTTCCTCAATCCATTTTTTGGGTCCCTCAGCCCATTTTTGGGTTCCTCAGCCCACTTTTAGTCCCTCAGCCCATTATTTCATTCCTATGCCCATTTTCTTGTTCCTCAGCCCATTTTTGGGTTCTTCAATTCATTTTTTTGGACCCTCATCCCATTTTTGGGTTCCTCAGCCCATTTTCTGGTTCCTCAGCCTATTTTTGAAATGAAAACAGGTATCGCTAGTCATCGAAGCACGAGCAGTTCTTCTTAATGTAGGTTCTTTAACAATATCGGGAGAGGGTGAAACGGCAGTCTGAAACAGTTATCCCGTTTGCATAATCTATTGATAAGCAAAGTTTTTTAGACTCATGCGGATGCGCTCTGATGTGATGTCTGAAGTCTCTCATGACCCTTCCTCTGGGAGAGAAGGAGCACATCGCCGCCATGTCTGTTGAACCGCGGCCAGAGGCAAGTCTTTGAGACGCTTCAGTATACAGCGCTAGCCCGTAAGAGAAGGTGCGACCTCTTCAAGAAAGTAATCTTTACAGCCGGAGAAGCTCAGAAAGCCCGTGGAAAAGTGTGAAGGCTGCTCAACAAAGCAAGAGCCGGTATTTTGTTTACCTGTATTTATAAACCTGTGAGAGACGAAAACTCTACCCGGTTAATTCTTTTCTCCCATTGTTTGACGAGCAAGTCCTGAACGCTTTACAGTCAAGGGGTTAGTCTCTGCTCTCACTGGAGAAGAACCAGGAGCGTGGAGGTGAGAGACTGTGCTGTGGAACCACTGCCTGGTTGCGTAACACGTTTCAACACAAGCTGTTCGCAGAGGGCTCTACCTGTGCATGTTAAGCATCCGTGCAGCCGAAGCTGCTGAGAAAGCACAGGGAAACAGGGATCGCTACTCGTTGTAACACGAGCAGTTTTTCTTAATAGGTTTTCTTTAACACTATGGGGAGAAGGTGAAACGGCAGGCTGAAACATTTCCTCGGTAGTAGCTTTTATTCGTGAGCAAGAGTTTAGACTCGTGCGCTCTGATGTGATACCTGAAATCTCTCTAAGACTTTCCTCTGGGGAGCAATGAGCAGACCGTCGCTATGTCTGTGGAACCGCAGCCAGAGGCAACTGTTTGAGACGCTTCCAATATGCAGCTCTCTCTGGTAGGAGAAGTTGCGACCTCTTCACGAAATAATCCTTCCAGCCGGAGCCTGCTGAGAAAGCTCTACAAAGAGTGTGAAGGCTCTGAGTGAAGCAAGAGCAAATCCTCTGTTTACCTGTATTTATAAGCCTGCGAGAGAGGTAGTCCTTGCCGGGTAAATCCTTTCTGCTCTCGCAGCTATTCATTGACGAGCAAGTCCTGAATGCTTTACAGTCTAGGGGCAAGTCTCCGTACTCGCTGGAGAAGACACAAAAGAGCGCCCGTTAAAGACAGAGCTGTGGACCCACTGCCTGGTGTAGTAAAACGTTCCAGCACAAGCAACTCGCAGAGAGCTCTACCTCTGCATGTAATGAATCCAGGCAGCCGACGCTGCTGAGAAATCACAGGAAAACAGGGATCGCTACTCGTTGTAACACGAGCAGTTTTTCCTAATATATGTTCTTTAACACTATGGGGAGAAGGTGAAACGGCACAGTTGAAACATTTCCCGGGTTGCAGCTTTTATTCGTGAGCAAGGTCTTAGATTCATGTGGATGTGCTCCTATGTGATACCTGAAGTCTCTCATGAGTGTTCCTCTGGAAGGCACAGAGCAGAGCGTCGGGATGTCTGTGGAACCGCGGTCAGAGGCAAGTCTTTGAGACGCTTCAGTATACAGCGCTAGCCGGTAAGAGAAGGCTCGACCTCGTCACGAAAGTAATCCTTCCAGCCAGAGCCTGCTGAGAAAGCCCTTGAAAGAGTGTGAACGCTGCTCAGCGAAGCAAGAACAGATGCTGTTTACTTCTCTTTATAAGCCTGAGAGAGAAGAAGCCCCTGCCGGCTAAACACAAGCAGATATTCATTGATGAGCATCCTTGGACGCTTTAAAGTCAAGGGGTTAGAGCTGAGGAATCCAAAAATGGATGGAGGAACCCCAAAATGGGCTGAGGAACCGAAAAATAGGCTGAGGGACCAAAAAATGCATCGAAGAATCCAAAAATGGATTGAGGAACCAAAAATGGGCTGAGGAACCCCTAAATGGGCTGAGGAACCCAAAAAATGTGTGGAAGAAACCAAAAATGGGCTGAGGAACGAAAAGTCTGGGCTGAGGGATCAGAAAATGGATTGAAGAACCCAAAAATAGCGCTGAGACCCCAAAATGGAATGAAGATCACAAAATTAGCCTGAAAAGCTCAAAAACGGGCTGAGGAACCCAAAAGGGGATGAGGGACCCAAAAGTGGGTTGAGGGACCAAGAAATGGCTCAGGAACAAATAATTGGGCTGAGGACTACAAAAATGGGCTGAGGAACACAAAGATGGCCTGACAAAGCCAAAAATGGGCTGATGATCCCCAAAATGCGCTGAGGAATCAAAAAATGGTTTGAGGAATCCAAAAATGGCCTGAGAAACCAGTAATTGGGCTGAGGAACCCAAAAATGTGATGAGGGTCCAAAAAAATGGATTGAAGAACACAAAAATGGGCTGAGGAGCACAAAAATGAGCTGAAGAACCCAAAAATGGGCGGAGGAAATCAAAAATGGGCTGAGGGACAAAAAAAAGGATTGAATGACCCAAAAATGGGCTGAAGAAGCCAAAAATGGTCTGAGGAACCCCAAAATTGGCTGAAGAACCCAAAAATGGGCTTGGGGAACAAAAAAAAAGGTTTGAGGAACCCAAAAATGGGCTTCGGAACCAAAAAATGGGCTGAGGGACCAAAAATGGGCTGATGGAACAAAAAAATGGATTGAAAGAACCAAAAGTGGCCTGACGAAACCAAAAATGGGCTGATGAACCCCAAAATGGGCTGAGGAACACAAAATGGTCTGAGGAACGGAAAAATAAGCTGAGGAACCAAAGAATGGACTCAGGGACCAAAAAATGGGCTGAGGGACCAAAAAATGGAGTGAAGGATCCAAAAATAGTCTGAGGAAACCAAAATGAGCTGAGGAAACCAAAAATGGCTTGAGGAAGCCAAAAATGGTCTGAGGGACCCAAAAATGGGCTTAGGAACCAAAAAATTGGCTGAAAGACCAAAAAATGGATTGACAAACTCAAAAATGGATTGAGGAGCCCCAAAACAGGCTGAGGAACCCAAAAACTTCTTATGTAGGTTTCGCAATTCTTTTTTTTTTTGTTCCTTTAACCCAATTTTTGTGTTCCTCAGCCCATTTTTGGGTTCCTCAGCCCATTTTTGTGTTCCTCAGCCCATTTATGGGTCTATAAGCCCATCTGGGGATTCCTCAATCCATTTTTTGATTTCTCTGTCCATTTTGGGGTTCCTCAGACCATTTTTGTGTTCCTCAGACCATTTTTTGAGTTCTTCAATCCATTTTTGTTCTCTCAGCCCATTTCTGGGTTCCTCAGCCCATTTTTCAGTTCCTCAATCCATTTTTTGGGTCCCTCAGCCCATTTTTGGGTTCCTCAGCCCACTTTTAGTCCCTCAGCCCATTATTTCATTCCTATGCCCATTTTCTTGTTCCTCAGCCCATTTTTGGGTTCTTCAATTCATTTTTTTGGACCCTCATCCCATTTTTGGGTTCCTCAGCCCATTTTCTGGTTCCTCAGCCTATTTTTGAAATGAAAACAGGTATCGCTAGTCATCGAAGCACGAGCAGTTCTTCTTAATGTAGGTTCTTTAACAATATCGGGAGAGGGTGAAACGGCAGTCTGAAACAGTTATCCCGTTTGCATAATCTATTGATAAGCAAAGTTTTTTAGACTCATGCGGATGCGCTCTGATGTGATGTCTGAAGTCTCTCATGACCCTTCCTCTGGGAGAGAAGGAGCACATCGCCGCCATGTCTGTTGAACCGCGGCCAGAGGCAAGTCTTTGAGACGCTTCAGTATACAGCGCTAGCCCGTAAGAGAAGGTGCGACCTCTTCAAGAAAGTAATCTTTACAGCCGGAGAAGCTCAGAAAGCCCGTGGAAAAGTGTGAAGGCTGCTCAACAAAGCAAGAGCCGGTATTTTGTTTACCTGTATTTATAAACCTGTGAGAGACGAAAACTCTACCCGGTTAATTCTTTTCTCCCATTGTTTGACGAGCAAGTCCTGAACGCTTTACAGTCAAGGGGTTAGTCTCTGCTCTCACTGGAGAAGAACCAGGAGCGTGGAGGTGAGAGACTGTGCTGTGGAACCACTGCCTGGTTGCGTAACACGTTTCAACACAAGCTGTTCGCAGAGGGCTCTACCTGTGCATGTTAAGCATCCGTGCAGCCGAAGCTGCTGAGAAAGCACAGGGAAACAGGGATCGCTACTCGTTGTAACACGAGCAGTTTTTCTTAATAGGTTTTCTTTAACACTATGGGGAGAAGGTGAAACGGCAGGCTGAAACATTTCCTCGGTAGTAGCTTTTATTCGTGAGCAAGAGTTTAGACTCGTGCGCTCTGATGTGATACCTGAAATCTCTCTAAGACTTTCCTCTGGGGAGCAATGAGCAGACCGTCGCTATGTCTGTGGAACCGCAGCCAGAGGCAACTGTTTGAGACGCTTCCAATATGCAGCTCTCTCTGGTAGGAGAAGTTGCGACCTCTTCACGAAATAATCCTTCCAGCCGGAGCCTGCTGAGAAAGCTCTACAAAGAGTGTGAAGGCTCTCAGTGAAGCAAGAGCAAATCCTCTGTTTACCTGTATTTATAAGCCTGCGAGAGAGGTAGTCCTTGCCGGGTAAATCCTTTCTGCTCTCGCAGCTATTCATTGACGAGCAAGTCCTGAATGCTTTACAGTCTAGGGGCAAGTCTCCGTACTCGCTGGAGAAGACACAAAAGAGCGCCCGTTAAAGACAGAGCTGTGGACCCACTGCCTGGTGTAGTAAAACGTTCCAGCACAAGCAACTCGCAGAGAGCTCTACCTCTGCATGTAATGAATCCAGGCAGCCGACGCTGCTGAGAAATCACAGGAAAACAGGGATCGCTACTCGTTGTAACACGAGCAGTTTTTCCTAATATATGTTCTTTAACACTATGGGGAGAAGGTGAAACGGCACAGTTGAAACATTTCCCCGGTTGCAGCTTTTATTCGTGAGCAAGGTCTTAGATTCATGTGGATGTGCTCCTATGTGATACCTGAAGTCTCTCATGAGTGTTCCTCTGGAAGGCACAGAGCAGAGCGTCGGGATGTCTGTGGAACCGCGGTCAGAGGCAAGTCTTTGAGACGCTTCAGTATACAGCGCTAGCCGGTAAGAGAAGGCTCGACCTCGTCACGAAAGTAATCCTTCCAGCCAGAGCCTGCTGAGAAAGCCCTTGAAAGAGTGTGAACGCTGCTCAGCGAAGCAAGAACAGATGCTGTTTACTTCTCTTTATAAGCCTGAGAGAGAAGAAGCCCCTGCCGGCTAAACACAAGCAGATATTCATTGATGAGCATCCTTGGACGCTTTAAAGTCAAGGGGTTAGAGCTGAGGAATCCAAAAATGGATGGAGGAACCCCAAAATGGGCTGAGGAACCGAAAAATAGGCTGAGGGACCAAAAAATGCATCGAAGAATCCAAAAATGGATTGAGGAACCAAAAATGGGCTGAGGAACCCCTAAATGGGCTGAGGAACCCAAAAAATGTGTGGAAGAAACCAAAAATGGGCTGAGGAACGAAAAGTCTGGGCTGAGGGATCAGAAAATGGATTGAAGAACCCAAAAATAGCGCTGAGACCCCAAAATGGAACGAAGATCACAAAATTAGCCTGAAAAGCTCAAAAACGGGCTGAGGAACCCAAAAGGGGATGAGGGACCCAAAAGTGGGTTGAGGGACCAAGAAATGGCTCAGGAACAAATAATTGGGCTGAGGACCACAAAAATGGGCTGAGGAACACAAAGATGGCCTGACAAAGCCAAAAATGGGCTGATGATCCCCAAAATGCGCTGAGGAATCAAAAAATGGTTTGAGGAATCCAAAAATGGCCTGAGAAACCAGTAATTGGGCTGAGGAACCCAAAAATGTGATGAGGGTCCAAAACAATGGATTGAAGAACACAAAAATGGGCTGAGGAGCACAAAAATGAGCTGAAGAACCCAAAAATGGGCGGAGGAAATCAAAAATGGGCTGAGGGACAAAAAAAAGGATTGAATGACCCAAAAATGGGCTGAAGAAGCCAAAAATGGTCTGAGGAACCCCAAAATTGGCTGAAGAACCCAAAAATGGGCTTGGGGAACAAAAAAATGGTTTGAGGAACCCAAAAATGGGCTTCGGAACCAAAAAATGGGCTGAGGGACCAAAAATGGGCTGATGGAACAAAAAAATGGATTGAAAGAACCAAAAGTGGCCTGACGAAACCAAAAATGGGCTGATGAACCCCAAAATGGGCTGAGGAACACAAAATGGTCTGAGGAACGGAAAAATAAGCTGAGGAACCAAAGAATGGACTCAGGGACCAAAAAATGGGCTGAGGGACCAAAAAATGGAGTGAAGGATCCAAAAATAGTCTGAGGAAACCAAAATGAGCTGAGGAAACCAAAAATGGCTTGAGGAAGCTAAAAATGGTCTGAGGGACCCAAAAATGGGCTTAGGAACCAAAAAATTGGCTGAAAGACCAAAAAATGGATTGACAAACTCAAAAATGGATTGAGGAGCCCCAAAACAGGCTGAGGAACCCAAAAACTTCTTATGTAGGTTTCGCAATTCTTTTTTTTTTTGTTCCTTTAACCCAATTTTTGTGTTCCTCAGCCCATTTTTGGGTTCCTCAGCCCATTTTTGGGTTCCTCAGCCCATTTATGGGTCTATAAGCCCATCTGGGGATTCCTCAATCCATTTTTTGATTTCTCTGTCCATTTTGGGGTTCCTCAGACCATTTTTGTGTTCCTCAGACCATTTTTTGAGTTCTTCAATCCATTTTTGTTCTCTCAGCCCATTTCTGGGTTCCTCAGCCCATTTTTCAGTTCCTCAATCCATTTTTTGGGTCCCTCAGCCCATTTTTGGGTTCCTCAGCCCACTTTTAGTCCCTCAGCCCATTATTTCATTCCTATGCCCATTTTCTTGTTCCTCAGCCCATTTTTGGGTTCTTCAATTCATTTTTTTGGACCCTCATCCCATTTTTGGGTTCCTCAGCCCATTTTCTGGTTCCTCAGCCTATTTTTGAAATGAAAACAGGTATCGCTAGTCATCGAAGCACGAGCAGTTCTTCTTAATGTAGGTTCTTTAACAATATCGGGAGAGGGTGAAACGGCAGTCTGAAACAGTTATCCCGTTTGCATAATCTATTGATAAGCAAAGTTTTTTAGACTCATGCGGATGCGCTCTGATGTGATGTCTGAAGTCTCTCATGACCCTTCCTCTGGGAGAGAAGGAGCACATCGCCGCCATGTCTGTTGAACCGCGGCCAGAGGCAAGTCTTTGAGACGCTTCAGTATACAGCGCTAGCCCGTAAGAGAAGGTGCGACCTCTTCAAGAAAGTAATCTTTACAGCCGGAGAAGCTCAGAAAGCCCGTGGAAAAGTGTGAAGGCTGCTCAACAAAGCAAGAGCCGATATTTTGTTTACCTGTATTTATAAACCTGTGAGAGACGAAAACTCTACCCGGTTAATTCTTTTCTCCCATTGTTTGACGAGCAAGTCCTGAACGCTTTACAGTCAAGGGGTTAGTCTCTGCTCTCACTGGAGAAGAACCAGGAGCGTGGAGGTGAGAGACTGTGCTGTGGAACCACTGCCTGGTTGCGTAACACGTTTCAACACAAGCTGTTCGCAGAGGGCTCTACCTGTGCATGTTAAGCATCCGTGCAGCCGAAGCTGCTGAGAAAGCACAGGGAAACAGGGATCGCTACTCGTTGTAACACGAGCAGTTTTTCTTAATAGGTTTTCTTTAACACTATGGGGAGAAGGTGAAACGGCAGGCTGAAACATTTCCTCGGTAGTAGCTTTTATTCGTGAGCAAGAGTTTAGACTCGTGCGCTCTGATGTGATACCTGAAATCTCTCTAAGACTTTCCTCTGGGGAGCAATGAGCAGACCGTCGCTATGTCTGTGGAATCGCAGCCAGAGGCAACTGTTTGAGACGCTTCCAATATGCAGCTCTCTCTGGTAGGAGAAGTTGCGACCTCTTCACGAAATAATCCTTCCAGCCGGAGCCTGCTGAGAAAGCTCTACAAAGAGTGTGAAGGCTCTCAGTGAAGCAAGAGCAAATCCTCTGTTTACCTGTATTTATAAGCCTGCGAGAGAGGTAGTCCTTGCCGGGTAAATCCTTTCTGCTCTCGCAGCTATTCATTGACGAGCAAGTCCTGAATGCTTTACAGTCTAGGGGCAAGTCTCCGTACTCGCTGGAGAAGACACAAAAGAGCGCCCGTTAAAGACAGAGCTGTGGACCCACTGCCTGGTGTAGTAAAACGTTCCAGCACAAGCAACTCGCAGAGAGCTCTACCTCTGCATGTAATGAATCCAGGCAGCCGACGCTGCTGAGAAATCACAGGAAAACAGGGATCGCTACTCGTTGTAACACGAGCAGTTTTTCCTAATATATGTTCTTTAACACTATGGGGAGAAGGTGAAACGGCACAGTTGAAACATTTCCCCGGTTGCAGCTTTTATTCGTGAGCAAGGTCTTAGATTCATGTGGATGTGCTCCTATGTGATACCTGAAGTCTCTCATGAGTGTTCCTCTGGAAGGCACAGAGCAGAGCGTCGGGATGTCTGTGGAACCGCGGTCAGAGGCAAGTCTTTGAGACGCTTCAGTATACAGCGCTAGCCGGTAAGAGAAGGCTCGACCTCGTCACGAAAGTAATCCTTCCAGCCGGAGCCTGCTGAGAAAGCCCTTGAAAGAGTGTGAACGCTGCTCAGCGAAGCAAGAACAGATGCTGTTTACTTCTCTTTATAAGCCTGAGAGAGAAGAAGCCCCTGCCGGCTAAACACAAGCAGATATTCATTGATGAGCATCCTTGGACGCTTTAAAGTCAAGGGGTTAGAGTTGAGGAATCCAAAAATGGATGGAGGAACCCCAAAATGGGCTGAGGAACCGAAAAATAGGCTGAGGGACCAAAAAATGCATCGAAGAATCCAAAAATGGATTGAGGAACCAAAAATGGGCTGAGGAACCCCTAAATGGGCTGAGGAACCCAAAAAATGTGTGGAAGAAACCAAAAATGGGCTGAGGAACGAAAAGTCTGGGCTGAGGGATCAGAAAATGGATTGAAGAACCCAAAAATAGCGCTGAGACCCCAAAATGGAACGAAGATCACAAAATTAGCCTGAAAAGCTCAAAAACGGGCTGAGGAACCCAAAAGGGGATGAGGGACCCAAAAGTGGGTTGAGGGACCAAGAAATGGCTCAGGAACAAATAATTGGGCTGAGGACCACAAAAATGGGCTGAGGAACACAAAGATGGCCTGACAAAGCCAAAAATGGGCTGATGATCCCCAAAATGCGCTGAGGAATCAAAAAATGGTTTGAGGAATCCAAAAATGGCCTGAGAAACCAGTAATTGGGCTGAGGAACCCAAAAATGTGATGAGGGTCCAAAACAATGGATTGAAGAACACAAAAATGGGCTGAGGAGCACAAAAATGAGCTGAAGAACCCAAAAATGGGCGGAGGAAATCAAAAATGGGCTGAGGGACAAAAAAAAGGATTGAATGACCCAAAAATGGGCTGAAGAACCCAAAAATGGTCTGAGGAACCCCAAAATTGGCTGAAGAACCCAAAAATGGGCTTGGGGAACAAAAAAATGGTTTGAGGAACCCAAAAATGGGCTTCGGAACCAAAAAATGGGCTGAGGGACCAAAAATGGGCTGATGGAACAAAAAAATGGATTGAAAGAACCAAAAGTGGCCTGACGAAACCAAAAATGGGCTGATGAACCCCAAAATGGGCTGAGGAACACAAAATGGTCTGAGGAACGGAAAAATAAGCTGAGGAACCAAAGAATGGACTCAGGGACCAAAAAATGGGCTGAGGGACCAAAAAATGGAGTGAAGGATCCAAAAATAGTCTGAGGAAACCAAAATGAGCTGAGGAAACCAAAAATGGCTTGAGGAAGCCAAAAATGGTCTGAGCGACCCAAAAAGTGGGCTTAGGAACCAAAAAATTGGCTGAAAGACCAAAAAATGGATTGACAAACTCAAAATGGATTGAGGAGCCCCAAAACAGGCTGAGGAACCCAAAAACTTCTTATGTAGGTTTCGCAATTCTTTTTTTTTTTGTTCCTTTAACCCAATTTTTGTGTTCCTCAGCCCATTTTTGGGTTCCTCAGCCCATTTTTGTGTTCCTCAGCCCATTTATGGGTCTATAAGCCCATCTGGGGATTCCTCAATCCATTTTTTGATTTCTCTGTCCATTTTGGGGTTCCTCAGACCATTTTTGTGTTTCCTCAGACCATTTTTTGAGTTCTTCAATCCATTTTTGTTCTCTCAGCCCATTTCTGGGTTCCTCAGCCCATTTTTCAGTTCCTCAATCCATTTTTTGGGTCCTCAGCCCATTTTTGGGTTCCTCAGCCCACTTTTAGTCCCTCAGCCCATTATTTCATTCCTATGCCCATTTTCTTGTTCCTCAGCCCATTTTTGGGTTTCTTCAATTCATTTTTTTGGACCCCTCATCCCATTTTTGGGTTCCTCAGCCCATTTTCTGGTTCCTCAGCCTATTTTTGAAATGAAAACAGGTATCGCTAGTCATCGAAGCACGAGCAGTTCTCTTAATGTAGGTTCTTTAACAATATCGGGAGAGGGTGAAACGGCAGTCTGAAACAGTTATCCCGTTTGCATAATCTATTGATAAGCAAAGTTTTTTAGACTCATGCGATGCGCTCTGATGTGATGTCTGAAGTCTCTCATGACCCTTCCTCTGGGAGAGAAGGAGCACATCGCCGCCATGTCTGTTGAACCGCGGCCAGAGGCAAGTCTTTGAGACGCTTCAGTATACAGCGCTAGCCCGTAAGAGAAGGTGCGACCTCTTCAAGAAAGTAATCTTTACAGCCGGAGAAGCTCAGAAAGCCCGTGGAAAAGTGTGAAGGCTGCTCAACAAAGCAAGAGCCGATATTTTGTTTACCTGTATTTATAAACCTGTGAGAGACGAAAACTCTACCCGGTTAATTCTTTTCTCCATTGTTTGACGAGCAAGTCCTGAACGCTTTACAGCCAAGGGGTTAGTCTCTGCTCTCACTGGAGAAGAACCAGGAGCGTGGAGGTGAGAGACTGTGCTGTGGAACCACTGCCTGGTTGCGTAACACGTTTCAACACAAGCTGTTCGCAGAGGGCTCTACCTGTGCATGTTAAGCATCCGTGCAGCCGAAGCTGCTGAGAAAGCACAGGGAAACAGGGATCGCTACTCGTTGTAACACGAGCAGTTTTTCTTAATAGGTTTTCTTTAACACTATGGGGAGAAGGTGAAACGGCAGGCTGAAACATTTCCTCGGTAGTAGCTTTTATTCGTGAGCAAGAGTTTAGACTCGTGCGCTCTGATGTGATACCTGAAATCTCTCTAAGACTTTCCTCTGGGGAGCAATGAGCAGACCGTCGCTATGTCTGTGGAATCGCCAGCCAGAGGCAACTGTTTGAGACGCTTCCAATATGCAGCTCTCTCTGGTAGGAGAAGTTGCGACCTCTTCACGAAATAATCCCTTCCAGCCGGAGCCTGCTGAGAAAGCTCTACAAAGAGTGTGAAGGGCTCTCAGTGAAGCAAGAGCAAATCCTCTGTTTACCTGTATTTATAAGCCTGCGAGAGAGGTAGTCCTTGCCGGGTAAATCCTTTCTGCTCTCGCAGCTATTCATTGACGAGCAAGTCCTGAATGCTTTACAGTCTAGGGGCAAGTCTCCGTACTCGCTGGAGAAGACACAAAAGAGCGCCCGTTAAAGACAGAGCTGTGGACCCACTGCCTGGTGTAGTAAAACGTTCCAGCACAAGCAACTCGCAGAGAGCTCTACCTCTGCATGTAATGAATCCAGGGCAGCCGACGCTGCTGAGAAATCACAGGAAAACAGGGATCGCTACTCGTTGTAACACGAGCAGTTTTTCCTAATATATGTTCTTTAACACTATGGGGAGAAGGTGAAACGGCACAGTTGAACATTTCCCCGGTTGCAGCTTTTATTCGTGAGCAAGGTCTTAGATTCATGTGGATGTGCTCCTATGTGATACCTGAAGTCTCTCATGAGTGTTCCTCTGGAAGGCACAGAGCAGAGCGTCGGGGGATGTCTGTGGAACCGCGGTCAGAGGCAAGTCTTTGAGACTTCAGTATACAGCGCTAGCCGGTAAGAGAAGGCTCGACCTCGTCACGAAAGTAATCCTTCCAGCCAGAGCCTGCTGAGAAAGCCCTTGAAAGAGTGTGAACGCTGCTCAGCGAAGCAAGAACAGATGCTGTTTACTTCTCTTTATAAGCCTGAGAGAGAAGAAGCCCCTGCCGGCTAAACACAAGCAGATATTCATTGATGAGCATCCTTGGACGCTTTAAAGTCAAGGGGTTAGAGCTGAGGAATCCAAAAATGGATGGAGGAACCCCAAAATGGGCTGAGGAACCGAAAAATAGGCTGAGGGACCAAAAAATGCATCGAAGAATCCAAAAATGGATTGAGGAACCAAAAATGGGCTGAGGAACCCCTAAATGGGCTGAGGAACCCAAAAAATGTGTGGAAGAAACCAAAAATGGGCTGAGGAACCAAAAGTCTGGGCTGAGGGATCAGAAAATGGATTGAAGAACCCAAAAATAGCGCTGAGAGACCCCAAAATGGGATGAAGATCACAAAATTAGCCTGAAAAGCTCAAAAACGGGCTGAGGAACCCAAAAGGGGATGAGGGACCCAAAAGTGGGTTGAGGGACCAAGAAATGGCTCAGGAACAAATAATTGGGCTGAGCACCACAAAAATGGGCTGAGGAACACAAAGATGGCCTGACAAAGCCAAAAATGGGCTGATGATCCCCAAAATGCGCTGAGGAATCAAAAAATGGTTTGAGGAATCCAAAAATGGCCTGAGAAACCAGTAATTGGGCTGAGGAACCCAAAAATGTGATGAGGGTCCAAAAAAATGGATTGAAGAACACAAAAATGGGCTGAGGAGCACAAAAATGAGCTGAAGAACCCAAAAATGGGCGGAGGAAATAAAAAATGGGCTGAGGGACAAAAAGAAGGATTGAATGACCCAAAAATGGGCTGAAGAACCCAAAAATGGTCTGAGGAACCCCAAAATTGGCTGAAGAACCCAAAAATGGGCTTAGGGAACAAAAAAATGGTTTGAGGAACCCAAAAATGGGCTTCGGAACCAAAAAATGGGCTGAGGGACCAAAAATGGGCTGATGGAACAAAAAAATGGATTGAAAGAACCAAAAGTGGCCTGACGAAACCAAAAATGGGCTGATGAACCCCAAAATGGTCTGAGGAACACAAAATGGTCTGAGGAACGGAAAAATAAGCTGAGGAACCAAAAAATGGACTCAGGGACCAAAAAATGGGCTGAGGGACCAAAAAATGGAGTGAAGGATCCAAAAATAGTCTGAGGAAACCAAAATGAGCTGAGGAAACCAAAAATGGCTTGAGGAAGCCAAAAATGGTCTGAGGGACCCAAAAATGGGCTTAGGAACCAAAAAATTGGCTGAAAGACCAAAAAATGGATTGACAAACTCAAAAATGGATTGAGGAGCCCCAAAACAGGCTGAGGAACCCAAAAACTTCTTATGTAGGTTTCGCAATTCTTTTTTTTTTTGTTCCTTTAACCCAATTTTTGTGTTCCTCAGCCCATTTTTGGGTTCCTCAGCCCATTTTTGTGTTCCTCAGCCCATTTATGGGTCTATAAGCCCATTTCTGGATTCCTCAATCCATTTTTTGATTTCTCTGTCCATTTTGGGGTTCCTCAGACCATTTTTGTGTTCCTCAGACCATTTTTTGAGTTCTTCAATCCATTTTTGTTCTCTCAGCCCATTTCTGGGTTCCTCAGCCCATTTTTCAGTTCCTCAATCCATTTTTTGGGTCCCTCAGCCCATTTTTGGGTTCCTCAGCCCACTTTTAGTCCCTCAGCCCATTATTTCATTCCTATGCCCATTTTCTTGTTCCTCAGCCCATTTTTGGGTTCTTCAATTCATTTTTTTGGACCCTCATCCCATTTTTGGGTTCCTCAGCCCATTTTCTGGTTCCTCAGCCTATTTTTGAAATGAAAACAGGTATCGCTAGTCATCGAAGCACGAGCAGTTCTTCTTAATGTAGGTTCTTTAACAATATCGGGAGAGGGTGAAACGGCAGTCTGAAACAGTTATCCCGTTTGCATAATCTATTGATAAGCAAAGTTTTTTAGACTCATGCGGATGCGCTCTGATGTGATGTCTGAAGTCTCTCATGACCCTTCCTCTGGGAGAGAAGGAGCACATCGCCGCGATGTCTGTTGAACCGCGGCCAGAGGCAAGTCTTTGAGACGCTTCAGTATACAGCGCTAGCCCGTAAGAGAAGGTGCGACCTCTTCAAGAAAGTAATCTTTACAGCCGGAGAAGCTCAGAAAGCCCGTGGAAAAGTGTGAAGGCTGCTCAACAAAGCAAGAGCCGATATTTTGTTTACCTGTATTTATAAACCTGTGAGAGATGAAAACTCTACCCGGTTAATTCTTTTCTCCCATTGTTTGATGAGCAAGTCCTGAACGCTTTACAGTCAAGGGGTTAGTCTCTGCTCTCACTGGAGAAGAACCAGGAGCGTGGAGGTGAGAGACTGTGCTGTGGAACCACTGCCTGGTTGCGTAACACGTTTCAACACAAGCTGTTCGCAGAGGGCTCTACCTGTGCATGTTAAGCATCCGTGCAGCCGAAGCTGCTGAGAAAGCACAGGGAAACAGGGATCGCTACTCGTTGTAACACGAGCAGTTTTTCTTAATAGGTTTTCTTTAACACTATGGGGAGAAGGTGAAACGGCAGGCTGAAACATTTCCTCGGTAGTAGCTTTTATTCGTGAGCAAGAGTTTAGACTCGTGCGCTCTGATGTGATACCTGAAATCTCTCTAAGACTTTCCTCTGGGGAGCAATGAGCAGACCGTCGCTATGTCTGTGGAACCGCAGCCAGAGGCAACTGTTTGAGATGCTTCCAATATGCAGCTCTCTCTGGTAGGAGAAGTTGCGACCTCTTCACGAAATAATCCTTCCAGCCGGAGCCTGCTGAGAAAGCTCTACAAAGAGTGTGAAGGCTCTCAGTGAAGCAAGAGCAAATCCTCTGTTTACCTGTATTTATAAGCCTGCGAGAGAGGTAGTCCTTGCCGGGTAAATCCTTTCTGCTCTCGCAGCTATTCATTGACGAGCAAGTCCTGAATGCTTTACAGTCTAGGGGCAAGTCTCCGTACTCGCTGGAGAAGACACAAAAGAGCGCCCGTTAAAGACAGAGCTGTGGACCCACTGCCTGGTGTAGTAAAACGTTCCAGCACAAGCAACTCGCAGAGAGCTCTACCTCTGCATGTAATGAATCCAGGCAGCCGACGCTGCTGAGAAATCACAGGAAAACAGGGATCGCTACTCGTTGTAACACGAGCAGTTTTTCCTAATATATGTTCTTTAACACTATGGGGAGAAGGTGAAACGGCACAGTTGAAACATTTCCCCGGTTGCAGCTTTTATTCGTGAGCAAGGTCTTAGATTCATGTGGATGTGCTCCTATGTGATACCTGAAGTCTCTCATGAGTGTTCCTCTGGAAGGCACAGAGCAGAGCGTCGGGATGTCTGTGGAACCGCGGTCAGAGGCAAGTCTTTGAGACGCTTCAGTATACAGCGCTAGCCGGTAAGAGAAGGCTCGACCTCGTCACGAAAGTAATCCTTCCAGCCAGAGCCTGCTGAGAAAGCCCTTGAAAGAGTGTGAACGCTGCTCAGCGAAGCAAGAACAGATGCTGTTTACTTCTCTTTATAAGCCTGAGAGAGAAGAAGCCCCTGCCGGCTAAACACAAGCAGATATTCATTGATGAGCATCCTTGGACGCTTTAAAGTCAAGGGGTTAGAGCTGAGGAATCCAAAAATGGATGGAGGAACCCCAAAATGGGCTGAGGAACCGAAAAATAGGCTGAGGGACCAAAAAATGCATCGAAGAATCCAAAAATGGATTGAGGAACCAAAAATGGGCTGAGGAACCCCTAAATGGGCTGAGGAACCCAAAAAATGTGTGGAAGAAACCAAAAATGGGCTGAGGAACCAAAAGTCTGGGCTGAGGGATCAGAAAATGGATTGAAGAACCCAAAAATAGCGCTGAGACCCCAAAATCGAATGAAAATCACAAAATTAGCCTGAAAAGCTCAAAAACGGGCTGAGGAACCCAAAAGGGGATGAGGGACCCAAAAGTGGGTTGAGGGACCAAGAAATGGCTCAGGAACAAATAATTGGGCTGAGCACCACAAAAATGGGCTGAGGAACACAAAGATGGCCTGACAAAGCCAAAAATGGGCTGATGATCCCCAAAATGCGCTGAGGAATCAAAAAATGGTTTGAGGAATCCAAAAATGGCCTGAGAAACCAGTAATTGGGCTGAGGAACCCAAAAATGTGATGAGGGTCCAAAAAAATGGATTGAAGAACACAAAAATGGGCTGAGGAGCACAAAAATGAGCTGAAGAACCCAAAAATGGGCGGAGGAAATCAAAAATGGGCTGAGGGACAAAAAGAAGGATTGAATGACCCAAAAATGGGCTGAAGAACCCAAAAATGGTCTGAGGAACCCCAAAATTGGCTGAAGAACCCAAAAATGGGCTTAGGGAACAAAAAAATGGATTGAGGAACCCAAAAATGGGCTTCGGAACCAAAAAATGGGCTGAGGGACCAAAAATGGGCTGATGGAACAAAAAAATGGATTGAAAGAACCAAAAGTGGCCTGACGAAACCAAAAATGGGCTGATGAACCCCAAAATGGGCTGAGGAACACAAAATGGTCTGAGGAACGGAAAAATAAGCTGAGGAACCAAAAAATGGACTCAGGGACCAAAAAATGGGCTGAGGGACCAAAAAATGGAGTGAAGGATCCAAAAATAGTCTGAGGAAACCAAAATGAGCTGAGGAAACCAAAAATGGCTTGAGGAAGCCAAAAATGGTCTGAGGGACCCAAAAATGGGCTTAGGAACCAAAAAATTGGCTGAAAGACCAAAAAATGGATTGACAAACTCAAAAATGGATTGAGGAGCCCCAAAACAGGCTGAGGAACCCAAAAACTTCTTATGTAGGTTTCGCAATTCTTTTTTTTTTTGTTCCTTTAACCCAATTTTTGTGTTCCTCAGCCCATTTTTGGGTTCCTCAGCCCATTTTTGTGTTCCTCAGCCCATTTATGGGTCTATAAGCCCATTTCTGGATTCCTCAATCCATTTTTTGATTTCTCTGTCCATTTTGGGGTTCCTCAGACCATTTTTGTGTTCCTCAGACCATTTTTTGAGTTCTTCAATCCATTTTTGTTCTCTCAGCCCATTTCTGGGTTCCTCAGCCCATTTTTCAGTTCCTCAATCCATTTTTTGGGTCCCTCAGCCCATTTTTGGGTTCCTCAGCCCACTTTTAGTCCCTCAGCCCATTATTTCATTCCTATGCCCATTTTCTTGTTCCTCAGCCCATTTTTGGGTTCTTCAATTCATTTTTTTGGACCCTCATCCCATTTTTGGGTTCCTCAGCCCATTTTCTGGTTCCTCAGCCTATTTTTGAAATGAAAACAGGTATCGCTAGTCATCGAAGCACGAGCAGTTCTGCTTAATGTAGGTTCTTTAACAATATCGGGAGAGGGTGAAACGGCAGTCTGAAACAGTTATCCCGTTTGCATAATCTATTGATAAGCAAAGTTTTTTAGACTCATGCGGATGCGCTCTGATGTGATGTCTGAAGTCTCTCATGACCCTTCCTCTGGGAGAGAAGGAGCACATCGCCGCGATGTCTGTTGAACCGCGGCCAGAGGCAAGTCTTTGAGACGCTTCAGTATACAGCGCTAGCCCGTAAGAGAAGGTGCGACCTCTTCAAGAAAGTAATCTTTACAGCCGGAGAAGCTCAGAAAGCCCGTGGAAAAGTGTGAAGGCTGCTCAACAAAGCAAGAGCCGATATTTTGTTTACCTGTATTTATAAACCTGTGAGAGATGAAAACTCTACCCGGTTAATTCTTTTCTCCCATTGTTTGATGAGCAAGTCCTGAACGCTTTACAGTCAAGGGGTTAGTCTCTGCTCTCACTGGAGAAGAACCAGGAGCGTGGAGGTGAGAGACTGTGCTGTGGAACCACTGCCTGGTTGCGTAACACGTTTCAACACAAGCTGTTCGCAGAGGGCTCTACCTGTGCATGTTAAGCATCCGTGCAGCCAAAGCTGCTGAGAAAGCACAGGGAAACAGGGATCGCTACTCGTTGTAACACGAGCAGTTTTTCTTAATAGGTTTTCTTTAACACTATGGGGAGAAGGTGAAACGGCAGGCTGAAACATTTCCTCGGTAGTAGCTTTTATTCGTGAGCAAGAGTTTAGACTCGTGCGCTCTGATGTGATACCTGAAATCTCTCTAAGACTTTCCTCTGGGGAGCAATGAGCAGACCGTCGCTATGTCTGTGGAACCGCAGCCAGAGGCAACTGTTTGAGACGCTTCCAATATGCAGCTCTCTCTGGTAGGAGAAGTTGCGACCTCTTCACGAAATAATCCTTCCAGCCGGAGCCTGCTGAGAAAGCTCTACAAAGAGTGTGAAGGCTCTCAGTGAAGCAAGAGCAAATCCTCTGTTTACCTGTATTTATAAGCCTGCGAGAGAGGTAGTCCTTGCCGGGTAAATCCTTTCTGCTCTCGCAGCTATTCATTGACGAGCAAGTCCTGAATGCTTTACAGTCTAGGGGCAAGTCTCCGTACTCGCTGGAGAAGACACAAAAGAGCGCCCGTTAAAGACAGAGCTGTGGACCCACTGCCTGGTGTAGTAAAACGTTCCAGCACAAGCAACTCGCAGAGAACTCTACCTCTGCATGTAATGAATCCAGGCAGCCGACGCTGCTGAGAAATCACAGGAAAACAGGGATCGCTACTCGTTGTAACACGAGCAGTTTTTCCTAATATATGTTCTTTAACACTATGGGGAGAAGGTGAAACGGCACAGTTGAAACATTTCCCCGGTTGCAGCTTTTATTCGTGAGCAAGGTCTTAGATTCATGTGGATGTGCTCCTATGTGATACCTGAAGTCTCTCATGAGTGTTCCTCTGGAAGGCACAGAGCAGAGCGTCGGGATGTCTGTGGAACCGCGGTCAGAGGCAAGTCTTTGAGACGCTTCAGTATACAGCGCTAGCCGGTAAGAGAAGGCTCGACCTCGTCACGAAAGTAATCCTTCCAGCCAGAGCCTGCTGAGAAAGCCCTTGAAAGAGTGTGAACGCTGCTCAGCGAAGCAAGAACAGATGCTGTTTACTTCTCTTTATAAGCCTGAGAGAGAAGAAGCCCCTGCCGGCTAAACACAAGCAGATATTCATTGATGAGCATCCTTGGACGCTTTAAAGTCAAGGGGTTAGAGCTGAGGAATCCAAAAATGGATGGAGGAACCCCAAAATGGGCTGAGGAACCGAAAAATAGGCTGAGGGACCAAAAAATGCATCGAAGAATCCAAAAATGGATTGAGGAACCAAAAATGGGCTGAGGAACCCCTAAATGGGCTGAGGAACCCAAAAAATGTGTGGAAGAAACCAAAAATGGGCTGAGGAACCAAAAGTCTGGGCTGAGGGATCAGAAAATGGATTGAAGAACCCAAAAATAGCGCTGAGACCCCAAAATCGAATGAAAATCACAAAATTAGCCTGAAAAGCTCAAAAACGGGCTGAGGAACCCAAAAGGGGATGAGGGACCCAAAAGTGGGTTGAGGGACCAAGAAATGGCTCAGGAACAAATAATTGGGCTGAGGACCACAAAAATGGGCTGAGGAACACAAAGATGGCCTGACAAAGCCAAAAATGGGCTGATGATCCCCAAAATGCGCTGAGGAATCAAAAAATGGTTTGAGGAATCCAAAAATGGCCTGAGAAACCAGTAATTGGGCTGAGGAACCCAAAAATGTGATGAGGGTCCAAAAAAATGGATTGAAGAACACAAAAATGGGCTGAGGAGCACAAAAATGAGCTGAAGAACCCAAAAATGGGCAGAGGAAATCAAAAATGGGCTGAGGGACAAAAAAAAGGATTGAATGACCCAAAAATGGGCTGAAGAACCCAAAAATGGTCTGAGGAACCCCAAAATTGGCTGAAGAACCCAAAAATGGGCTTAGGGAACAAAAAAATGGATTGAGGAACCCAAAAATGGGCTTCGGAACCAAAAAATGGGCTGAGGGACCAAAAATGGGCTGATGGAACAAAAAAATGGATTGAAAGAACCAAAAGTGGCCTGACGAAACCAAAAATGGGCTGATGAACCCCAAAATGGGCTGAGGAACACAAAATGGTCTGAGGAACGGAAAAATAAGCTGAGGAACCAAAAAATGGACTCAGGGACCAAAAAATGGGCTGAGGGACCAAAAAATGGAGTGAAGGATCCAAAAATAGTCTGAGGAAACCAAAATGAGCTGAGGAAACCAAAAATGGCTTGAGGAAGCCAAAAATGGTCTGAGGGACCCAAAAATGGGCTTAGGAACCAAAAAATTGGCTGAAAGACCAAAAAATGGATTGACAAACTCAAAAATGGATTGAGGAGCCCCAAAACAGGCTGAGGAACCCAAAAACTTCTTATGTAGGTTTCGCAATTCTTTTTTTTTTTGTTCCTTTAACCCAATTTTTGTGTTCCTCAGCCCATTTTTGGGTTCCTCAGCCCATTTTTGTGTTCCTCAGCCCATTTATGGGTCTATAAGCCCATTTCTGGATTCCTCAATCCATTTTTTGATTTCTCTGTCCATTTTGGGGTTCCTCAGACCATTTTTGTGTTCCTCAGACCATTTTTTGAGTTCTTCAATCCATTTTTGTTCTCTCAGCCCATTTCTGGGTTCCTCAGCCCATTTTTCAGTTCCTCAATCCATTTTTTGGGTCCCTCAGCCCATTTTTGGGTTCCTCAGCCCACTTTTAGTCCCTCAGCACATTATTTCATTCCTATGCCCATTTTCTTGTTCCTCAGCCCATTTTTGGGTTCTTCAATTCATTTTTTTGGACCCTCATCCCATTTTTGGGTTCCTCAGCCCATTTTCTGGTTCCTCAGCCTATTTTTGAAATGAAAACAGGTATCGCTAGTCATCGAAGCACGAGCAGTTCTTCTTAATGTAGGTTCTTTAACAATATCGGGAGAGGGTGAAACGGCAGTCTGAAACAGTTATCCCGTTTGCATAATCTATTGATAAGCAAAGTTTTTTAGACTCATGCGGATGCGCTCTGATGTGATGTCTGAAGTCTCTCATGACCCTTCCTCTGGGAGAGAAGGAGCACATCGCCGCGATGTCTGTTGAACCGCGGCCAGAGGCAAGTCTTTGAGACGCTTCAGTATACAGCGCTAGCCCGTAAGAGAAGGTGCGACCTCTTCAAGAAAGTAATCTTTACAGCCGGAGAAGCTCAGAAAGCCCGTGGAAAAGTGTGAAGGCTGCTCAACAAAGCAAGAGCCGATATTTTGTTTACCTGTATTTATAAACCTGTGAGAGACGAAAACTCTACCCGGTTAATTCTTTTCTCCCATTGTTTGACGAGCAAGTCCTGAACGCTTTACAGTCAAGGGGTTAGTCTCTGCTCTCACTGGAGAAGAACCAGGAGCGTGGAGGTGAGAGACTGTGCTGTGGAACCACTGCCTGGTTGCGTAACACGTTTCAACACAAGCTGTTCGCAGAGGGCTCTACCTGTGCATGTTAAGCATCCGTGCAGCCAAAGCTGCTGAGAAAGCACAGGGAAACAGGGATCGCTACTCGTTGTAACACGAGCAGTTTTTCTTAATAGGTTTTCTTTAACACTATGGGGAGAAGGTGAAACGGCAGGCTGAAACATTTCCTCGGTAGTAGCTTTTATTCGTGAGCAAGAGTTTAGACTCGTGCGCTCTGATGTGATACCTGAAATCTCTCTAAGACTTTCCTCTGGGGAGCAATGAGCAGACCGTCGCTATGTCTGTGGAACCGCAGCCAGAGGCAACTGTTTGAGACGCTTCCAATATGCAGCTCTCTCTGGTAGGAGAAGTTGCGACCTCTTCACGAAATAATCCTTCCAGCCGGAGCCTGCTGAGAAAGCTCTACAAAGAGTGTGAAGACTCTCAGTGAAGCAAGAGCAAATCCTCTGTTTACCTGTATTTATAAGCCTGCGAGAGAGGTAGTCCTTGCCGGGTAAATCCTTTCTGCTCTCGCAGCTATTCATTGACGAGCAAGTCCTGAATGCTTTACAGTCTAGGGGCAAGTCTCCGTACTCGCTGGAGAAGATACAAAAGAGCGCCCGTTAAAGACAGAGCTGTGGACCCACTGCCTGGTGTAGTAAAACGTTCCAGCACAAGCAACTCGCAGAGAGCTCTACCTCTGCATGTAATGAATCCAGGCAGCCGACGCTGCTGAGAAATCACAGGAAAACAGGGATCGCTACTCGTTGTAACACGAGCAGTTTTTCCTAATATATGTTCTTTAACACTATGGGGAGAAGGTGAAACGGCACAGTTGAAACATTTCCCCGGTTGCAGCTTTTATTCGTGAGCAAGGTCTTAGATTCATGTGGATGTGCTCCTATGTGATACCTGAAGTCTCTCATGAGTGTTCCTCTGGAAGGCACAGAGCAGAGCGTCGGGATGTCTGTGGAACCGCGGTCAGAGGCAAGTCTTTGAGACGCTTCAGTATACAGCGCTAGCCGGTAAGAGAAGGCTCGACCTCGTCACGAAAGTAATCCTTCCAGCCAGAGCCTGCTGAGAAAGCCCTTGAAAGAGTGTGAACGCTGCTCAGCGAAGCAAGAACAGATGCTGTTTACTTCTCTTTATAAGCCTGAGAGAGAAGAAGCCCCTGCCGGCTAAACACAAGCAGATATTCATTGATGAGCATCCTTGGACGCTTTAAAGTCAAGGGGTTAGAGCTGAGGAATCCAAAAATGGATGGAGGAACCCCAAAATGGGCTGAGGAACCGAAAAATAGGCTGAGGGACCAAAAAATGCATCGAAGAATCCAAAAATGGATTGAGGAACCAAAAATGGGCTGAGGAACCCCTAAATGGGCTGAGGAACCCAAAAAATGTGTGGAAGAAACCAAAAATGGGCTGAGGAACCAAAAGTCTGGGCTGAGGGATCAGAAAATGGATTGAAGAACCCAAAAATAGCGCTGAGAGACCCCAAAATGGGATGAAGATCACAAAATTAGCCTGAAAAGCTCAAAAACGGGCTGAGGAACCCAAAAGGGGATGAGGGACCCAAAAGTGGGTTGAGGGACCAAGAAATGGCTCAGGAACAAATAATTGGGCTGAGCACCACAAAAATGGGCTGAGGAACACAAAGATGGCCTGACAAAGCCAAAAATGGGCTGATGATCCCCAAAATGCGCTGAGGAATCAAAAAATGGTTTGAGGAATCCAAAAATGGCCTGAGAAACCAGTAATTGGGCTGAGGAACCCAAAAATGTGATGAGGGTCCAAAAAAATGGATTGAAGAACACAAAAATGGGCTGAGGAGCACAAAAATGAGCTGAAGAACCCAAAAATGGGCGGAGGAAATCAAAAATGGGCTGAGGGACAAAAAGAAGGATTGAATGACCCAAAAATGGGCTGAAGAACCCAAAAATGGTCTGAGGAACCCCAAAATTGGCTGAAGAACCCAAAAATGGGCTTAGGGAACAAAAAAATGGATTGAGGAACCCAAAAATGGGCTTCGGAACCAAAAAATGGGCTGAGGGACCAAAAATGGGCTGATGGAACAAAAAAATGGATTGAAAGAACCAAAAGTGGCCTGACGAAACCAAAAATGGGCTGATGAACCCCAAAATGGGCTGAGGAACACAAAATGGTCTGAGGAACGGAAAAATAAGCTGAGGAACCAAAAAATGGACTCAGGGACCAAAAAATGGGCTGAGGGACCAAAAAATGGAGTGAAGGATCCAAAAATAGTCTGAGGAAACCAAAATGAGCTGAGGAAACCAAAAATGGCTTGAGGAAGCCAAAAATGGTCTGAGGGACCCAAAAATGGGCTTAGGAACCAAAAAATTGGCTGAAAGACCAAAAAATGGATTGACAAACTCAAAAATGGATTGAGGAGCCCCAAAACAGGCTGAGGAACCCAAAAACTTCTTATGTAGGTTTCGCAATTCTTTTTTTTTTTGTTCCTTTAACCCAATTTTTGTGTTCCTCAGCCCATTTTTGGGTTCCTCAGCCCATTTTTGTGTTCCTCAGCCCATTTATGGGTCTATAAGCCCATTTCTGGATTCCTCAATCCATTTTTTGATTTCTCTGTCCATTTTGGGGTTCCTCAGACCATTTTTGTGTTCCTCAGACCATTTTTTGAGTTCTTCAATCCATTTTTGTTCTCTCAGCCCATTTCTGGGTTCCTCAGCCCATTTTTCAGTTCCTCAATCCATTTTTTGGGTCCCTCAGCCCATTTTTGGGTTCCTCAGCCCACTTTTAGTCCCTCAGCCCATTATTTCATTCCTATGCCCATTTTCTTGTTCCTCAGCCCATTTTTGGGTTCTTCAATTCATTTTTTGGACCCTCATCCCATTTTTGGGTTCCTCAGCCCATTTTCTGGTTCCTCAGCCTATTTTTGAAATGAAAACAGGTATCGCTAGTCATCGAAGCACGAGCAGTTCTTCTTAATGTAGGTTCTTTAACAATATCGGGAGAGGGTGAAACGGCAGTCTGAAACAGTTATCCCGTTTGCATAATCTATTGATAAGCAAAGTTTTTTAGACTCATGCGGATGCGCTCTGATGTGATGTCTGAAGTCTCTCATGACCCTTCCTCTGGGAGAGAAGGAGCACATCGCCGCGATGTCTGTTGAACCGCGGCCAGAGGCAAGTCTTTGAGACGCTTCAGTATACAGCGCTAGCCCGTAAGAGAAGGTGCGACCTCTTCAAGAAAGTAATCTTTACAGCCGGAGAAGCTCAGAAAGCCCGTGGAAAAGTGTGAAGGCTGCTCAACAAAGCAAGAGCCGATATTTTGTTTACCTGTATTTATAAACCTGTGAGAGATGAAAACTCTACCCGGTTAATTCTTTTCTCCCATTGTTTGATGAGCAAGTCCTGAACGCTTTACAGTCAAGGGGTTAGTCTCTGCTCTCACTGGAGAAGAACCAGGAGCGTGGAGGTGAGAGACTGTGCTGTGGAACCACTGCCTGGTTGCGTAACACGTTTCAACACAAGCTGTTCGCAGAGGGCTCTACCTGTGCATGTTAAGCATCCGTGCAGCCGAAGCTGCTGAGAAAGCACAGGGAAACAGGGATCGCTACTCGTTGTAACACGAGCAGTTTTTCTTAATAGGTTTTCTTTAACACTATGGGGAGAAGGTGAAACGGCAGGCTGAAACATTTCCTCGGTAGTAGCTTTTATTCGTGAGCAAGAGTTTAGACTCGTGCGCTCTGATGTGATACCTGAAATCTCTCTAAGACTTTCCTCTGGGGAGCAATGAGCAGACCGTCGCTATGTCTGTGGAACCGCAGCCAGAGGCAACTGTTTGAGACGCTTCCAATATGCAGCTCTCTCTGGTAGGAGAAGTTGCGACCTCTTCACGAAATAATCCTTCCAGCCGGAGCCTGCTGAGAAAGCTCTACAAAGAGTGTGAAGGCTCTCAGTGAAGCAAGAGCAAATCCTCTGTTTACCTGTATTTATAAGCCTGCGAGAGAGGTAGTCCTTGCCGGGTAAATCCTTTCTGCTCTCGCAGCTATTCATTGACGAGCAAGTCCTGAATGCTTTACAGTCTAGGGGCAAGTCTCCGTACTCGCTGGAGAAGACACAAAAGAGCGCCCGTTAAAGACAGAGCTGTGGACCCACTGCCTGGTGTAGTAAAACGTTCCAGCACAAGCAACTCGCAGAGAACTCTACCTCTGCATGTAATGAATCCAGGCAGCCGACGCTGCTGAGAAATCACAGGAAAACAGGGATCGCTACTCGTTGTAACACGAGCAGTTTTTCCTAATATATGTTCTTTAACACTATGGGGAGAAGGTGAAACGGCACAGTTGAAACATTTCCCCGGTTGCAGCTTTTATTCGTGAGCAAGGTCTTAGATTCATGTGGATGTGCTCCTATGTGATACCTGAAGTCTCTCATGAGTGTTCCTCTGGAAGGCACAGAGCAGAGCGTCGGGATGTCTGTGGAACCGCGGTCAGAGGCAAGTCTTTGAGACGCTTCAGTATACAGCGCTAGCCGGTAAGAGAAGGCTCGACCTCGTCACGAAAGTAATCCTTCCAGCCAGAGCCTGCTGAGAAAGCCCTTGAAAGAGTGTGAACGCTGCTCAGCGAAGCAAGAACAGATGCTGTTTACTTCTCTTTATAAGCCTGAGAGAGAAGAAGCCCCTGCCGGCTAAACACAAGCAGATATTCATTGATGAGCATCCTTGGACGCTTTAAAGTCAAGGGGTTAGAGCTGAGGAATCCAAAAATGGATGGAGGAACCCCAAAATGGGCTGAGGAACCGAAAAATAGGCTGAGGGACCAAAAAATGCATCGAAGAATCCAAAAATGGATTGAGGAACCAAAAATGGGCTGAGGAACCCCTAAATGGGCTGAGGAACCCAAAAAATGTGTGGAAGAAACCAAAAATGGGCTGAGGAACCAAAAGTCTGGGCTGAGGGATCAGAAAATGGATTGAAGAACCCAAAAATAGCGCTGAGACCCCAAAATCGAATGAAAATCACAAAATTAGCCTGAAAAGCTCAAAAACGGGCTGAGGAACCCAAAAGGGGATGAGGGACCCAAAAGTGGGTTGAGGGACCAAGAAATGGCTCAGGAACAAATAATTGGGCTGAGCACCACAAAAATGGGCTGAGGAACACAAAGATGGCCTGACAAAGCCAAAAATGGGCTGATGATCCCCAAAATGCGCTGAGGAATCAAAAAATGGTTTGAGGAATCCAAAAATGGCCTGAGAAACCAGTAATTGGGCTGAGGAACCCAAAAATGTGATGAGGGTCCAAAAAAATGGATTGAAGAACACAAAAATGGGCTGAGGAGCACAAAAATGAGCTGAAGAACCCAAAAATGGGCAGAGGAAATCAAAAATGGGCTGAGGGACAAAAAAAAGGATTGAATGACCCAAAAATGGGCTGAAGAACCCAAAAATGGTCTGAGGAACCCCAAAATTGGCTGAAGAACCCAAAAATGGGCTTAGGGAACAAAAAAATGGATTGAGGAACCCAAAAATGGGCTTCGGAACCAAAAAATGGGCTGAGGGACCAAAAATGGGCTGATGGAACAAAAAAATGGATTGAAAGAACCAAAAGTGGCCTGACGAAACCAAAAATGGGCTGATGAACCCCAAAATGGGCTGAGGAACACAAAATGGTCTGAGGAACGGAAAAATAAGCTGAGGAACCAAAAAATGGACTCAGGGACCAAAAAATGGGCTGAGGGACCAAAAAATGGAGTGAAGGATCCAAAAATAGTCTGAGGAAACCAAAATGAGCTGAGGAAACCAAAGATGGCTTGAGGAAGCCAAAAATGGTCTGAGGGACCCAAAAATGGGCTTAGGAACCAAAAAATTGGCTGAAAGACCAAAAAATGGATTGACAAACTCAAAAATGGATTGAGGAGCCCCAAAACAGGCTGAGGAACCCAAAAACTTCTTATGTAGGTTTCGCAATTCTTTTTTTTTTTGTTCCTTTAACCCAATTTTTGTGTTCCTCAGCCCATTTTTGGGTTCCTCAGCCCATTTTTGTGTTCCTCAGCCCATTTATGGGTCTATAAGCCCATCTGGGGATTCCTCAATCCATTTTTTGATTTCTCTGTCCATTTTGGGGTTCCTCAGACCATTTTTGTGTTCCTCAGACCATTTTTTGAGTTCTTCAATCCATTTTTGTTCTCTCAGCCCATTTCTGGGTTCCTCAGCCCATTTTTCAGTTCCTCAATCCATTTTTTGGGTCCCTCAGCCCATTTTTGGGTTCCTCAGCCCACTTTTAGTCCCTCAGCCCATTATTTCATTCCTATGCCCATTTTCTTGTTCCTCAGCCCATTTTTGGGTTCTTCAATTCATTTTTTTGGACCCTCATCCCATTTTTGGGTTCCTCAGCCCATTTTCTGGTTCCTCAGCCTATTTTTGAAATGAAAACAGGTATCGCTAGTCATCGAAGCACGAGCAGTTCTGCTTAATGTAGGTTCTTTAACAATATCGGGAGAGGGTGAAACGGCAGTCTGAAACAGTTATCCCGTTTGCATAATCTATTGATAAGCAAAGTTTTTTAGACTCATGCGGATGCGCTCTGATGTGATGTCTGAAGTCTCTCATGACCCTTCCTCTGGGAGAGAAGGAGCACATCGCCGCGATGTCTGTTGAACCGCGGCCAGAGGCAAGTCTTTGAGACGCTTCAGTATACAGCGCTAGCCCGTAAGAGAAGGTGCGACCTCTTCAAGAAAGTAATCTTTACAGCCGGAGAAGCTCAGAAAGCCCGTGGAAAAGTGTGAAGGCTGCTCAACAAAGCAAGAGCCGATATTTTGTTTACCTGTATTTATAAACCCGTGAGAGATGAAAACTCTACCCGGTTAATTCTTTTCTCCCATTGTTTGATGAGCAAGTTCTGAACGCTTTACAGTCAAGGGGTTAGTCTCTGCTCTCACTGGAGAAGAACCAGGAGCGTGGAGGTGAGAGACTGTGCTGTGGAACCACTGCCTGGTTGCGTAACACGTTTCAACACAAGCTGTTCGCAGAGGGCTCTACCTGTGCATGTTAAGCATCCGTGCAGCCGAAGCTGCTGAGAAAGCACAGGGAAACAGGGATCGCTACTCGTTGTAACACGAGCAGTTTTTCTTAATAGGTTTTCTTTAACACTATGGGGAGAAGGTGAAACGGCAGGCTGAAACATTTCCTCGGTAGTAGCTTTTATTCGTGAGCAAGAGTTTAGACTCGTGCGCTCTGATGTGATACCTGAAATCTCTCTAAGACTTTCCTCTGGGGAGCAATGAGCAGACCGTCGCTATGTCTGTGGAACCGCAGCCAGAGGCAACTGTTTGAGACGCTTCCAATATGCAGCTCTCTCTGGTAGGAGAAGTTGCGACCTCTTCACGAAATAATCCTTCCAGCCGGAGCCTGCTGAGAAAGCTCTACAAAGAGTGTGAAGGCTCTCAGTGAAGCAAGAGAAAATCCTCTGTTTACCTGTATTTATAAGCCTGCGAGAGAGGTAGTCCTTGCCGGGTAAATCCTTTCTGCTCTCGCAGCTATTCATTGACGAGCAAGTCCTGAATGCTTTACAGTCTAGGGGCAAGTCTCCGTACTCGCTGGAGAAGATACAAAAGAGCGCCCGTTAAAGACAGAGCTGTGGACCCACTGCCTGGTGTAGTAAAACGTTCCAGCACAAGCAACTCGCAGAGAGCTCTACCTCTGCATGTAATGAATCCAGGCAGCCGACGCTGCTGAGAAATCACAGGAAAACAGGGATCGCTACTCGTTGTAACACGAGCAGTTTTTCCTAATATATGTTCTTTAACACTATGGGGAGAAGGTGAAACGGCACAGTTGAAACATTTCCCCGGTTGCAGCTTTTATTCGTGAGCAAGGTCTTAGATTCATGTGGATGTGCTCCTATGTGATACCTGAAGTCTCTCATGAGTGTTCCTCTGGAAGGCACAGAGCAGAGCGTCGGGATGTCTGTGGAACCGCGGTCAGAGGCAAGTCTTTGAGACGCTTCAGTATACAGCGCTAGCCGGTAAGAGAAGGCTCGACCTCGTCACGAAAGTAATCCTTCCAGCCAGAGCCTGCTGAGAAAGCCCTTGAAAGAGTGTGAACGCTGCTCAGCGAAGCAAGAACAGATGCTGTTTACTTCTCTTTATAAGCCTGAGAGAGAAGAAGCCCCTGCCGGCTAAACACAAGCAGATATTCATTGATGAGCATCCTTGGACGCTTTAAAGTCAAGGGGTTAGAGCTGAGGAATCCAAAAATGGATGGAGGAACCCCAAAATGGGCTGAGGAACCGAAAAATAGGCTGAGGGACCAAAAAATGCATTGAAGAATCCAAAAATGGATTGAGGAACCAAAAATGGGCTGAGGAACCCCTAAATGGGCTGAGGAACCCAAAAAATGTGTGGAAGAAACCAAAAATGGGCTGAGGAACCAAAAGTCTGGGCTGAGGGATCAGAAAATGGATTGAAGAACCCAAAAATAGCGCTGAGACCCCAAAATCGAATGAAAATCACAAAATTAGCCTGAAAAGCTCAAAAACGGGCTGAGGAACCCAAAAGGGGATGAGGGACCCAAAAGTGGGTTGAGGGACCAAGAAATGGCTCAGGAACAAATAATTGGGCTGAGCACCACAAAAATGGGCTGAGGAACACAAAGATGGCCTGACAAAGCCAAAAATGGGCTGATGATCCCCAAAATGCGCTGAGGAATCAAAAAATGGTTTGAGGAATCCAAAAATGGCCTGAGAAACCAGTAATTGGGCTGAGGAACCCAAAAATGTGATGAGGGTCCAAAAAAATGGATTGAAGAACACAAAAATGGGCTGAGGAGCACAAAAATGAGCTGAAGAACCCAAAAATGGGCAGAGGAAATCAAAAATGGGCTGAGGGACAAAAAAAAGGATTGAATGACCCAAAAATGGGCTGAAGAACCCAAAAATGGTCTGAGGAACCCCAAAATTGGCTGAAGAACCCAAAAATGGGCTTAGGGAACAAAAAAATGGATTGAGGAACCCAAAAATGGGCTTCGGAACCAAAAAATGGGCTGAGGGACCAAAAATGGGCTGATGGAACAAAAAAATGGATTGAAAGAACCAAAAGTGGCCTGACGAAACCAAAAATGGGCTGATGAACCCCAAAATGGGCTGAGGAACACAAAATGGTCTGAGGAACGGAAAAATAAGCTGAGGAACCAAAAAATGGACTCAGGGACCAAAAAATGGGCTGAGGGACCAAAAAATGGAGTGAAGGATCCAAAAATAGTCTGAGGAAACCAAAATGAGCTGAGGAAACCAAAAATGGCTTGAGGAAGCCAAAAATGGTCTGAGGGACCCAAAAATGGGCTTAGGAACCAAAAAATTGGCTGAAAGACCAAAAAATGGATTGACAAACTCAAAAATGGATTGAGGAGCCCCAAAACAGGCTGAGGAACCCAAAAACTTCTTATGTAGGTTTCGCAATTCTTTTTTTTTTTGTTCCTTTAACCCAATTTTTGTGTTCCTCAGCCCATTTTTGGGTTCCTCAGCCCATTTTTGTGTTCCTCAGCCCATTTATGGGTCTATAAGCCCATCTGGGGATTCCTCAATCCATTTTTTGATTTCTCTGTCCATTTTGGGGTTCCTCAGACCATTTTTGTGTTCCTCAGACCATTTTTTGAGTTCTTCAATCCATTTTTGTTCTCTCAGCCCATTTCTGGGTTCCTCAGCCCATTTTTCAGTTCCTCAATCCATTTTTTGGGTCCCTCAGCCCATTTTTGGGTTCCTCAGCCCACTTTTAGTCCCTCAGCCCATTATTTCATTCCTATGCCCATTTTCTTGTTCCTCAGCCCATTTTTGGGTTCTTCAATTCATTTTTTTGGACCCTCATCCCATTTTTGGGTTCCTCAGCCCATTTTATGGTTCCTCAGCCTATTTTGAAATGAAAACAGGTATCGCTAGTCATCGAAGCACGAGCAGTTCTTCTTAATGTAGGTTCTTTAACAATATCGGGAGAGGGTGAAACGGCAGTCTGAAACAGTTATCCCGTTTGCATAATCTATTGATAAGCAAAGTTTTTTAGACTCATGCGGATGCGCTCTGATGTGATGTCTGAAGTCTCTCATGACCCTTCCTCTGGGAGAGAAGGAGCACATCGCCGCCATGTCTGTTGAACCGCGGCCAGAGGCAAGTCTTTGAGACGCTTCAGTATACAGCGCTAGCCCGTAAGAGAAGGTGCGACCTCTTCAAGAAAGTAATCTTTACAGCCGGAGAAGCTCAGAAAGCCCGTGGAAAAGTGTGAAGGCTGCTCAACAAAGCAAGAGCCGATATTTTGTTTACCTGTATTTATAAACCTGTGAGAGACGAAAACTCTACCCGGTTAATTCTTTTCTCCCATTGTTTGACGAGCAAGTCCTGAACGCTTTACAGTCAAGGGGTTAGTCTCTGCTCTCACTGGAGAAGAACCAGGAGCGTGGAGGTGAGAGACTGTGCTGTGGAACCACTGCCTGGTTGCGTAACACGTTTCAACACAAGCTGTTCGCAGAGGGCTCTACCTGTGCATGTTAAGCATCCGTGCAGCCGAAGCTGCTGAGAAAGCACAGGGAAACAGGGATCGCTACTCGTTGTAACACGAGCAGTTTTTCTTAATAGGTTTTCTTTAACACTATGGGGAGAAGGTGAAACGGCAGGCTGAAACATTTCCTCGGTAGTAGCTTTTATTCGTGAGCAAGAGTTTAGACTCGTGCGCTCTGATGTGATACCTGAAATCTCTCTAAGACTTTCCTCTGGGGAGCAATGAGCAGACCGTCGCTATGTCTGTGGAACCGCAGCCACAGGCAACTGTTTGAGACGCTTCCAATATGCAGCTCTCTCTGGTAGGAGAAGTTGCGACCTCTTCACGAAATGATCCTTCCAGCCGGAGCCTGCTGAGAAAGCTCTACAAAGAGTGTGAAGGCTCTCAGTGAAGCAAGAGCAAATCCTCTGTTTACCTGTATTTATAAGCCTGCGAGAGAGGTAGTCCTTGCCGGGTAAATCCTTTCTGCTCTCGCAGCTATTCATTGACGAGCAAGTCCTGAATGCTTTACAGTCTAGGGGCAAGTCTCCGTACTCGCTGGAGAAGACACAAAAGAGCGCCCGTTAAAGACAGAGCTGTGGACCCACTGCCTGGTGTAGTAAAACGTTCCAGCACAAGCAACTCGCAGAGAGCTCTACCTCTGCATGTAATGAATCCAGGCAGCCGACGCTGCTGAGAAATCACAGGAAAACAGGGATCGCTACTCGTTGTAACACGAGCAGTTTTTCCTAATATATGTTCTTTAACACTATGGGGAGAAGGTGAAACGGCACAGTTGAAACATTTCCCCGGTTGCAGCTTTTATTCGTGAGCAAGGTCTTAGATTCATGTGGATGTGCTCCTATGTGATACCTGAAGTCTCTCATGAGTGTTCCTCTGGAAGGCACAGAGCAGAGCGTCGGGATGTCTGTGGAACCGCGGTCAGAGGCAAGTCTTTGAGACGCTTCAGTATACAGCGCTAGCCGGTAAGAGAAGGCTCGACCTCGTCACGAAAGTAATCCTTCCAGCCAGAGCCTGCTGAGAAAGCCCTTGAAAGAGTGTGAACGCTGCTCAGCGAAGCAAGAACAGATGCTGTTTACTTCTCTTTATAAGCCTGAGAGAGAAGAAGCCCCTGCCGGCTAAACACAAGCAGATATTCATTGATGAGCATCCTTGGACGCTTTAAAGTCAAGGGGTTAGAGCTGAGGAATCCAAAAATGGATGGAGGAACCCCAAAATGGGCTGAGGAACCGAAAAATAGGCTGAGGGACCAAAAAATGCATTGAAGAATCCAAAAATGGATTGAGGAACCAAAAATGGGCTGAGGAACCCCTAAATGGGCTGAGGAACCCAAAAAATGTGTGGAAGAAACCAAAAATGGGCTGAGGAACCAAAAGTCTGGGCTGAGGGATCAGAAAATGGATTGAAGAACCCAAAAATAGCGCTGAGAGACCCCAAAATGGGATGAAGATCACAAAATTAGCCTGAAAAGCTCAAAAACGGGCTGAGGAACCCAAAAGGGGATGAGGGACCCAAAAGTGGGTTGAGGGACCAAGAAATGGCTCAGGAACAAATAATTGGGCTGAGCACCACAAAAATGGGCTGAGGAACACAAAGATGGCCTGACAAAGCCAAAAATGGGCTGATGATCCCCAAAATGCGCTGAGGAATCAAAAAATGGTTTGAGGAATCCAAAAATGGCCTGAGAAACCAGTAATTGGGCTGAGGAACCCAAAAATGTGATGAGGGTCCAAAAAAATGGATTGAAGAACACAAAAATGGGCTGAGGAGCACAAAAATGAGCTGAAGAACCCAAAAATGGGCGGAGGAAATCAAAAATGGGCTGAGGGACAAAAAAAAGGATTGAATGACCCAAAAATGGGCTGAAGAACCCAAAAATGGTCTGAGGAACCCCAAAATTGGCTGAAGAACCCAAAAATGGGCTTAGGGAACAAAAAAATGGTTTGAGGAACCCAAAAATGGGCTTCGGAATCAAAAAATGGGCTGAGGGACCAAAAATGGGCTGATGGAACAAAAAAATGGATTGAAAGAACCAAAAGTGGCCTGACGAAACCAAAAATGGGCTGATGAACCCCAAAATGGGCTGAGGAACACAAAATGGTCTGAGGAACGGAAAAATAAGCTGAAGAACCAAAAAATGGACTCAGGGACCAAAAAATCAGCTGAGGAATCCAAAAATGGGCTGAGGAACCAAAAAATGGGCTGAGGGACCAAAAAATGGAGTGAAGGATACAAAAATAGTCTGAGGAAACCAAAAATGGCTTGAGGAAGCCAAAAATGGTCTGAGGGACCCAAAAATGGGCTTAGGAACCAAAAAATTGGCTGAAAGACCAAAAAATGGATTGACAAACTCAAAAATGGATTGAGGAGCCCCAAAACAGGCTGAGGAACCCAAAAACTTCTTATGTAGGTTTCGCAATTCTTTTTTTTTTTGTTCCTTTAACCCAATTTTTGTGTTCCTCAGCCCATTTTTGTGTTCCTCAGCCCATTTTTGTGTTCCTCAGCCCATTTATGGGTCTATAAGCCCATCTGGGGATTCCTCAATCCATTTTTTGATTTCTCTGTCCATTTTGGGGTTCCTCAGACCATTTTTGTGTTCCTCAGACCATTTTTTGAGTTCTTCAATCCATTTTTGTTCTCTCAGCCCATTTCTGGGTTCCTCAGCCCATTTTTCAGTTCCTCAATCCATTTTTTGGGTCCCTCAGCCCATTTTTGGGTTCCTCAGCCCACTTTTAGTCCCTCAGCCCATTATTTCATTCCTATGCCCATTTTCTTGTTCCTCAGCCCATTTTTGGGTTCTTCAATTCATTTTTTTGGACCCTCATCCCATTTTTGGGTTCCTCAGCCCATTTTATGGTTCCTCAGCCTATTTTTGAAATGAAAACAGGTATCGCTAGTCATCGAAGCACGAGCAGTTCTTCTTAATGTAGGTTCTTTAACAATATCGGGAGAGGGTGAAACGGCAGTCTGAAACGGTTATCCCGTTTGCATAATCTATTGATAAGCAAAGTTTTTTAGACTCATGCGGATGCGCTCTGATGTGATGTCTGAAGTCTCTCATGACCCTTCCTCTGGGAGAGAAGGAGCACATCGCCGCCATGTCTGTTGAACCGCGGCCAGAGGCAAGTCTTTGAGACGCTTCAGTATACAGCGCTAGCCCGTAAGAGAAGGTGCGACCTCTTCAAGAAAGTAATCTTTACAGCCGGAGAAGCTCAGAAAGCCCGTGGAAAAGTGTGAAGGCTGCTCAACAAAGCAAGAGCCGATATTTTGTTTACCTGTATTTATAAACCTGTGAGAGACGAAAACTCTACCCGGTTAATTCTTTTCTCCCATTGTTTGACGAGCAAGTCCTGAACGCTTTACAGTCAAGGGGTTAGTCTCTGCTCTCACTGGAGAAGAACCAGGAGCGTGGAGGTGAGAGACTGTGCTGTGGAACCACTGCCTGGTTGCGTAACACGTTTCAACACAAGCTGTTCGCAGAGGGCTCTACCTGTGCATGTTAAGCATCCGTGCAGCCGAAGCTGCTGAGAAAGCACAGGGAAACAGGGATCGCTACTCGTTGTAACACGAGCAGTTTTTCTTAATAGGTTTTCTTTAACACTATGGGGAGAAGGTGAAACGGCAGGCTGAAACATTTCCTCGGTAGTAGCTTTTATTCGTGAGCAAGAGTTTAGACTCGTGCGCTCTGATGTGATACCTGAAATCTCTCTAAGACTTCCCTCTGGGGAGCAATGAGCAGACCGTCGCTATGTCTGTGGAACCGCAGCCAGAGGCAACTGTTTGAGACGCTTCCAATATGCAGCTCTCTCTGGTAGGAGAAGTTGCGACCTCTTCACGAAATAATCCTTCCAGCCGGAGCCTGCTGAGAAAGCTCTACAAAGAGTGTGAAGGCTCTCAGTGAAGCAAGAGCAAATCCTCTGTTTATCTGTATTTATAAGCCTGCGAGAGAGGTAGTCCTTGCCGGGTAAATCCTTTCTGCTCTCGCAGCTATTCATTGACGAGCAAGTCCTGAATGCTTTACAGTCTAGGGGCAAGTCTCCGTACTCGCTGGAGAAGACACAAAAGAGCGCCCGTTAAAGACAGAGCTGTGGACCCACTGCCTGGTGTAGTAAAACGTTCCAGCACAAGCAACTCGCAGAGAGCTCTACCTCTGCATGTAATGAATCCAGGCAGCCGACGCTGCTGAGAAATCACAGGAAAACAGGGATCGCTACTCGTTGTAACACGAGCAGTTTTTCCTAATATATGTTCTTTAACACTATGGGGAGAAGGTGAAACGGCACAGTTGAAACATTTCCCCGGTTGCAGCTTTTATTCGTGAGCAAGGTCTTAGATTCATGTGGATGTGCTCCTATGTGATACCTGAAGTCTCTCATGAGTGTTCCTCTGGAAGGCACAGAGCAGAGCGTCGGGATGTCTGTGGAACCGCGGTCAGAGGCAAGTCTTTGAGACGCTTCAGTATACAGCGCTAGCCGGTAAGAGAAGGCTCGACCTCGTCACGAAAGTAATCCTTCCAGCCAGAGCCTGCTGAGAAAGCCCTTGAAAGAGTGTGAACGCTGCTCAGCGAAGCAAGAACAGATGCTGTTTACTTCTCTTTATAAGCCTGAGAGAGAAGAAGCCCCTGCCGGCTAAACACAAGCAGATATTCATTGATGAGCATCCTTGGACGCTTTAAAGTCAAGGGGTTAGAGCTGAGGAATCCAAAAATGGATGGAGGAACCCCAAAATGGGCTGAGGAACCGAAAAATAGGCTGAGGGACCAAAAAATGCATTGAAGAATCCAAAAATGGATTGAGGAACCAAAAATGGGCTGAGGAACCCCTAAATGGGCTGAGGAACCCAAAAAATGTGTGGAAGAAACCAAAAATGGGCTGAGGAACCAAAAGTCTGGGCTGAGGGATCAGAAAATGGATTGAAGAACCCAAAAATAGCGCTGAGAGACCCCAAAATGGGATGAAGATCACAAAATTAGCCTGAAAAGCTCAAAAACGGGCTGAGGAACCCAAAAGGGGATGAGGGACCCAAAAGTGGGTTGAGGGACCAAGAAATGGCTCAGGAACAAATAATTGGGCTGAGGAACACAAAGATGGCCTGACAAAGCCAAAAATGGGCTGATGATCCCCAAAATGCGCTGAGGAATCAAAAAATGGTTTGAGGAATCCAAAAATGGCCTGAGAAACCAGTAATTGGGCTGAGGAACCCAAAAATGTGATGAGGGTCCAAAAAAATGGATTGAAGAACACAAAAATGGGCTGAGGAGCACAAAAATGAGCTGAAGAACCCAAAAATGGGCGGAGGAAATCAAAAATGGGCTGAGGGACAAAAAAAAGGATTGAATGACCCAAAAATGGGCTGAAGAAGCCAAAAATGGTCTGAGGAACCCCAAAATTGGCTGAAGAACCCAAAAATGGGCTTAGGGAACAAAAAAATGGTTTGAGGAACCCAAAAATGGGCTTCGGAACCAAAAAATGGGCTGAGGGACCAAAAATGGGCTGATGGAACAAAAAAATGGATTGAAAGAACCAAAAGTGGCCTGACGAAACCAAAAATGGGCTGATGAACCCCAAAATGGGCTGAGGAACACAAAATGGTCTGAGGAACGGAAAAATAAGCTGAAGAACCAAAAAATGGACTCAGGGACCAAAAAATCGGCTGAGGAATCCAAAAATGGGCTGAGGAACCAAAAAATGGGCTGAGGGACCAAAAAATGGAGTGAAGGATCCAAAAATAGTCTGAGGAAACCAAAATGAGCTGAGGAAACCAAAAATGGCTTGAGGAAGCCAAAAATGGTCTGAGGGACCCAAAAATGGGCTTAGGAACCAAAAAATTGGCTGAAAGACCAAAAAATGGATTGACAAACTCAAAAATGGATTGAGGAGCCCCAAAACAGGCTGAGGAACCCAAAAACTTCTTATGTAGGTTTCGCAATTCTTTTTTTTTTTGTTCCTTTAACCCAATTTTTGTGTTCCTCAGCCCATTTTTGGGTTCCTCAGCCCATTTTTGTGTTCCTCAGCCCATTTATGGGTCTATAAGCCCATCTGGGGATTCCTCAATCCATTTTTTGATTTCTCTGTCCATTTTGGGGTTCCTCAGACCATTTTTGTGTTCCTCAGACCATTTTTTGAGTTCTTCAATCCATTTTTGTTCTCTCAGCCCATTTCTGGGTTCCTCAGCCCATTTTTCAGTTCCTCAATCCATTTTTTGGGTCCCTCAGCCCATTTTTGGGTTCCTCAGCCCACTTTTAGTCCCTCAGCCCATTATTTCATTCCTATGCCCATTTTCTTGTTCCTCAGCCCATTTTTGGGTTCTTCAATTCATTTTTTTGGACCCTCATCCCATTTTTGGGTTCCTCAGCCCATTTTATGGTTCCTCAGCCTATTTTTGAAATGAAAACAGGTATCGCTAGTCATCGAAGCACGAGCAGTTCTTCTTAATGTAGGTTCTTTAACAATATCGGGAGAGGGTGAAACGGCAGTCTGAAACGGTTATCCCGTTTGCATAATCTATTGATAAGCAAAGTTTTTTAGACTCATGCGGATGCGCTCTGATGTGATGTCTGAAGTCTCTCATGACCCTTCCTCTGGGAGAGAAGGAGCACATCGCCGCCATGTCTGTTGAACCGCGGCCAGAGGCAAGTCTTTGAGACGCTTCAGTATACAGCGCTAGCCCGTAAGAGAAGGTGCGACCTCTTCAAGAAAGTAATCTTTACAGCCGGAGAAGCTCAGAAAGCCCGTGGAAAAGTGTGAAGGCTGCTCAACAAAGCAAGAGCCGATATTTTGTTTACCTGTATTTATAAACCTGTGAGAGACGAAAACTCTACCCGGTTAATTCTTTTCTCCCATTGTTTGACGAGCAAGTCCTGAACGCTTTACAGTCAAGGGGTTAGTCTCTGCTCTCACTGGAGAAGAACCAGGAGCGTGGAGGTGAGAGACTGTGCTGTGGAACCACTGCCTGGTTGCGTAACACGTTTCAACACAAGCTGTTCGCAGAGGGCTCTACCTGTGCATGTTAAGCATCCGTGCAGCCGAAGCTGCTGAGAAAGCACAGGGAAACAGGGATCGCTACTCGTTGTAACACGAGCAGTTTTTCTTAATAGGTTTTCTTTAACACTATGGGGAGAAGGTGAAACGGCAGGCTGAAACATTTCCTCGGTAGTAGCTTTTATTCGTGAGCAAGAGTTTAGACTCGTGCGCTCTGATGTGATACCTGAAATCTCTCTAAGACTTTCCTCTGGGGAGCAATGAGCAGACCGTCGCTATGTCTGTGGAACCGCAGCCAGAGGCAACTGTTTGAGACGCTTCCAATATGCAGCTCTCTCTGGTAGGAGAAGTTGCGACCTCTTCACGAAATGATCCTTCCAGCCGGAGCCTGCTGAGAAAGCTCTACAAAGAGTGTGAAGGCTCTCAGTGAAGCAAGAGCAAATCCTCTGTTTACCTGTATTTATAAGCCTGCGAGAGAGGTAGTCCTTGCCGGGTAAATCCTTTCTGCTCTCGCAGCTATTCATTGACGAGCAAGTCCTGAATGCTTTACAGTCTAGGGGCAAGTCTCCGTACTCGCTGGAGAAGACACAAAAGAGCGCCCGTTAAAGACAGAGCTGTGGACCCACTGCCTGGTGTAGTAAAACGTTCCAGCACAAGCAACTCGCAGAGAGCTCTACCTCTGCATGTAATGAATCCAGGCAGCCGACGCTGCTGAGAAATCACAGGAAAACAGGGATCGCTACTCGTTGTAACACGAGCAGTTTTTCCTAATATATGTTCTTTAACACTATGGGGAGAAGGTGAAACGGCACAGTTGAAACATTTCCCCGGTTGCAGCTTTTATTCGTGAGCAAGGTCTTAGATTCATGTGGATGTGCTCCTATGTGATACCTGAAGTCTCTCATGAGTGTTCCTCTGGAAGGCACAGAGCAGAGCGTCGGGATGTCTGTGGAACCGCGGTCAGAGGCAAGTCTTTGAGACGCTTCAGTATACAGCGCTAGCCGGTAAGAGAAGGCTCGACCTCGTCACGAAAGTAATCCTTCCAGCCAGAGCCTGCTGAGAAAGCCCTTGAAAGAGTGTGAACGCTGCTCAGCGAAGCAAGAACAGATGCTGTTTACTTCTCTTTATAAGCCTGAGAGAGAAGAAGCCCCTGCCGGCTAAACACAAGCAGATATTCATTGATGAGCATCCTTGGACGCTTTAAAGTCAAGGGGTTAGAGCTGAGGAATCCAAAAATGGATGGAGGAACCCCAAAATGGGCTGAGGAACCGAAAAATAGGCTGAGGGACCAAAAAATGCATCGAAGAATCCAAAAATGGATTGAGGAACCAAAAATGGGCTGAGGAACCCCTAAATGGGCTGAGGAACCCAAAAAATGTGTGGAAGAAACCAAAAATGGGCTGAGGAACCAAAAGTCTGGGCTGAGGGATCAGAAAATGGATTGAAGAACCCAAAAATAGCGCTGAGAGACCCCAAAATGGGATGAAGATCACAAAATTAGCCTGAAAAGCTCAAAAACGGGCTGAGGAACCCAAAAGGGGATGAGGGACTCAAAAGTGGGTTGAGGGACCAAGAAATGGCTCAGGAACAAGTAATTGGGCTGAGGACCACAAAAATGGGCTGAGGAACACAAAGATGGCCTGACAAAGCCAAAAATGGGCTGATGATCCCCAAAATGCGCTGAGGAATCAAAAAATGGTTTGAGGAATCCAAAAATGGCCTGAGAAACCAGTAATTGGGCTGAGGAACCCAAAAATGTGATGAGGGTCCAAAAAAATGGATTGAAGAACACAAAAATGGGCTGAGGAGCACAAAAATGAGCTGAAGAACCCAAAAATGGGCGGAGGAAATCAAAAATGGGCTGAGGGACAAAAAAAAGGATTGAATGACCCAAAAATGGGCTGAAGAAGCCAAAAATGGTCTGAGGAACCCCAAAATTGGCTGAAGAACCCAAAAATGGGATTAGGGAACAAAAAAATGGTTTGAGGAACCCAAAAATGGGCTTCGGAACCAAAAAATGGGCTGAGGGACCAAAAATGGGCTGATGGAACAAAAAAATGGATTGAAAGAACCAAAAGTGGCCTGACGAAACCAAAAATGGGCTGATGAACCCCAAAATGGGCTGAGGAACACAAAATGGTCTGAGGAACGGAAAAATAAGCTGAAGAACCAAAAAATGGACTCAGGGACCAAAAAATCGGCTGAGGAATCCAAAAATGGGCTGAGGAACCAAAAAATGGGCTGAGGGACCAAAAAATGGAGTGAAGGATCCAAAAATAGTCTGAGGAAACCAAAATGAGCTGAGGAAACCAAAAATGGCTTGAGGAAGCCAAAAATGGTCTGAGGGACCCAAAAATGGGCTTAGGAACCAAAAAATTGGCTGAAAGACCAAAAAATGGATTGACAAACTCAAAAATGGATTGAGGAGCCCCAAAACAGGCTGAGGAACCCAAAAACTTCTTATGTAGGTTTCGCAATTCTTTTTTTTTTTGTTCCTTTAACCCAATTTTTGTGTTCCTCAGCCCATTTTTGGGTTCCTCAGCCCATTTTTGTGTTCCTCAGCCCATTTATGGGTCTATAAGCCCATCTGTGGATTCCTCAATCCATTTTTTGATTTCTCTGTCCATTTTGGGGTTCCTCAGACCATTTTTGTGTTCCTCAGACCATTTTTTGAGTTCTTCAATCCATTTTTGTTCTCTCAGCCCATTTCTGGGTTCCTCAGCCCATTTTTCAGTTCCTCAATCCATTTTTTGGGTCCCTCAGCCCATTTTTGGGTTCCTCAGCCCACTTTTAGTCCCTCAGCCCATTATTTCATTCCTATGCCCATTTTCTTGTTCCTCAGCCCATTTTTGGGTTCTTCAATTCATTTTTTTGGACCCTCATCCCATTTTTGGGTTCCTCAGCCCATTTTATGGTTCCTCAGCCTATTTTTGAAATGAAAACAGGTATCGCTAGTCATCGAAGCACGAGCAGTTCTTCTTAATGTAGGTTCTTTAACGATATCGGGAGAGGGTGAAACGGCAGTCTGAAACAGTTATCCCGTTTGCATAATCTATTGATAAGCAAAGTTTTTTAGACTCATGCGGATGCGCTCTGATGTGATGTCTGAAGTCTCTCATGACCCTTCCTCTGGGAGAGAAGGAGCACATCGCCGCCATGTCTGTTGAACCGCGGCCAGAGGCAAGTCTTTGAGACGCTTCAGTATACAGCGCTAGCCCGTAAGAGAAGGTGCGACCTCTTCAAGAAAGTAATCTTTACAGCCGGAGAAGCTCAGAAAGCCCGTGGAAAAGTGTGAAGGCTGCTCAACAAAGCAAGAGCCGATATTTTGTTTACCTGTATTTATAAACCTGTGAGAGACGAAAACTCTACCCGGTTAATTCTTTTCTCCCATTGTTTGACGAGCAAGTCCTGAACGCTTTACAGTCAAGGGGTTAGTCTCTGCTCTCACTGGAGAAGAACCAGGAGCGTGGAGGTGAGAGACTGTGCTGTGGAACCACTGCCTGGTTGCGTAACACGTTTCAACACAAGCTGTTCGCAGAGGGCTCTACCTGTGCATGTTAAGCATCCGTGCAGCCGAAGCTGCTGAGAAAGCACAGGGAAACAGGGATCGCTACTCGTTGTAACACGAGCAGTTTTTCTTAATAGGTTTTCTTTAACACTATGGGGAGAAGGTGAAACGGCAGGCTGAAACATTTCCTCGGTAGTAGCTTTTATTCGTGAGCAAGAGTTTAGACTCATGCGCTCTGATGTGATACCTGAAATCTCTCTAAGACTTTCCTCTGGGGAGCAATGAGCAGACCGTCGCTATGTCTGTGGAACCGCAGCCAGAGGCAACTGTTTGAGACGCTTCCAATATGCAGCTCTCTCTGGTAGGAGAAGTTGCGACCTCTTCACGAAATAATCCTTCCAGCCGGAGCCTGCTGAGAAAGCTCTACAAAGAGTGTGAAGGCTCTCAGTGAAGCAAGAGCAAATCCTCTGTTTACCTGTATTTATAAGCCTGCGAGAGAGGTAGTCCTTGCCGGGTAAATCCTTTCTGCTCTCGCAGCTATTCATTGACGAGCAAGTCCTGAATGCTTTACAGTCTAGGGGCAAGTCTCCGTACTCGCTGGAGAAGACACAAAAGAGCGCCCGTTAAAGACAGAGCTGTGGACCCACTGCCTGGTGTAGTAAAACGTTCCAGCACAAGAAACTCGCAGAGAGCTCTACCTCTGCATGTAATGAATCCAGGCAGCCGACGCTGCTGAGAAATCACAGGAAAACAGGGATCGCTACTCGTTGTAACACGAGCAGTTTTTCCTAATATATGTTCTTTAACACTATGGGGAGAAGGTGAAACGGCACAGTTGAAACATTTCCCCGGTTGCAGCTTTTATTCGTGAGCAAGGTCTTAGATTCATGTGGATGTGCTCCTATGTGATACCTGAAGTCTCTCATGAGTGTTCCTCTGGAAGGCACAGAGCAGAGCGTCGGGATGTCTGTGGAACCGCGGTCAGAGGCAAGTCTTTGAGACGCTTCAGTATACAGCGCTAGCCGGTAAGAGAAGGCTCAACCTCGTCACGAAAGTAATCCTTCCAGCCAGAGCCTGCTGAGAAAGCCCTTGAAAGAGTGTGAACGCTGCTCAGCGAAGCAAGAACAGATGCTGTTTACTTCTCTTTATAAGCCTGAGAGAGAAGAAGCCCCTGCCGGCTAAACACAAGCAGATATTCATTGATGAGCATCCTTGGACGCTTTAAAGTCAAGGGGTTAGAGCTGAGGAATCCAAAAATGGATGGAGGAACCCCAAAATGGGCTGAGGAACCGAAAAATAGGCTGAGGGACCAAAAAATGCATTGAAGAATCCAAAAATGGATTGAGGAACCAAAAATGGGCTGAGGAACCCCTAAATGGGCTGAGGAACCCAAAAAATGTGTGGAAGAAACCAAAAATGGGCTGAGGAACCAAAAGTCTGGGCTGAGGGATCAGAAAATGGATTGAAGAACCCAAAAATAGCGCTGAGAGACCCCAAAATGGGATGAAGACCACAAAATTAGCCTGAAAAGCTCAAAAACAGGCTGAGGAACCCAAAAGGGGATGAGGGACCCAAAAGTGGGTTGAGGGACCAAGAAATGGCTCAGGAACAAATAATTGGGCTGAGGACCACAAAAATGGGCTGAGGAACACAAAGATGGCCTGACAAAGCCAAAAATGGGCTGATGATCCCCAAAATGCGCTGAGGAATCAAAAAATGGTTTGAGGAATCCAAAAATGGCCTGAGAAACCAGTAATTGGGCTGAGGAACCCAAAAATGTGATGAGGGTCCAAAAAAATGGATTGAAGAACACAAAAATGGGCTGAGGAGCACAAAAATGAGCTGAAGAACCCAAAAATGGGCGGAGGAAATCAAAAATGGGCTGAGGGACAAAAAAAAGGATTGAATGACCCAAAAATGGGCTGAAGAAGCCAAAAATGGTCTGAGGAACCCCAAAATTGGCTGAAGAACCCAAAAATGGGATTAGGGAACAAAAAAATGGTTTGAGGAACCCAAAAATGGGCTTCGGAACCAAAAAATGGGCTGAGGGACCAAAAATGGGCTGATGGAACAAAAAAATGGATTGAAAGAACCAAAAGTGGCCTGACAAAACCAAAAATGGGCTGATGAACCCCAAAATGGGCTGAGGAACACAAAATGGTCTGAGGAACGGAAAAATAAGCTGAAGAACCAAAAAATGGACTCAGGGACCAAAAAATGGGCTGAGGGACCAAAAAATGGAGTGAAGGATCCAAAAATAGTCTGAGGAAACCAAAATGAGCTGAGGAAACCAAAAATGGCTTGAGGAAGCCAAAAATGGTCTGAGGGACCCAAAAAAGGGCTTAGGAACCAAAAAATTGGCTGAAAGACCAGAAAATGGATTGACAAACTCAAAAATGGATTGAGGAGCCCCAAAACAGGCTGAGGAACCCAAAAACTTCTTATGTAGGTTTCGCAATTCTTTTTTTTTTTGTTCCTTTAACCCAATTTTTGTGTTCCTCAGCCCATTTTTGGGTTCCTCAGCCCATTTTTGTGTTCCTCAGCCCATTTATGGGTCTATAAGCCCATCTGGGGATTCCTCAATCCATTTTTTGATTTCTCTGTCCATTTTGGGGTTCCTCAGACCATTTTTGTGTTCCTCAGACCATTTTTTGAGTTCTTCAATCCATTTTTGTTCTCTCAGCCCATTTCTGGGTTCCTCAGCCCATTTTTCAGTTCCTCAATCCATTTTCTGGGTCCCTCAGCCCATTTTTGGGTTCCTCAGCCCACTTTTAGTCCCTCAGCCCATTATTTCATTCCTATGCCCATTTTCTTGTTCCTCAGCCCATTTTTGGGTTCTTCAATTCATTTTTTTGGACCCTCATCCCATTTTTGGGTTCCTCAGCCCATTTTATGGTTCCTCAGCCTATTTTTGAAATGAAAACAGGTATCGCTAGTCATCGAAGCACGAGCAGTTCTTCTTAATGTAGGTTCTTTAACAATATCGGGAGAGGGTGAAACGGCAGTCTGAAACGGTTATCCCGTTTGCATAATCTATTGATAAGCAAAGTTTTTTAGACTCATGCAGATGCGCTCTGATGTGATGTCTGAAGTCTCTCATGACCCTTCCTCTGGGAGAGAAGGAGCACATCGCCGCGATGTCTGTTGAACCGCGGCCAGAGGCAAGTCTTTGAGACGCTTCAGTATACAGCGCTAGCCCGTAAGAGAAGGTGCGACCTCTTCAAGAAAGTAATCTTTACAGCCGGAGAAGCTCAGAAAGCCCGTGGAAAAGTGTGAAGGCTGCTCAACAAAGCAAGAGCCGATATTTTGTTTACCTGTATTTATAAACCTGTGAGAGACGAAAACTCTACCCGGTTAATTCTTTTCTCCCATTGTTTGACGAGCAAGTCCTGAACGCTTTACAGTCAAGGGATTAGTCTCTGCTCTCACTGGAGAAGAACCAGGAGCGTGGAGGTGACAGACTGTGCTGTGGAACCACTGCCTGGTTGCGTAACACGTTTCAACACAAGCTGTTCGCAGAGGGCTCTACCTGTGCATGTTAAGCATCCGTGCAGCCGAAGCTGCTGAGAAAGCACAGGGAAACAGGGATCGCTACTCGTTGTAACACGAGCAGTTTTTCTTAATAGGTTTTCTTTAACACTATGGGGAGAAGGTGAAACGGCAGGCTGAAACATTTCCTCGGTAGTAGCTTTTATTCGTGAGCAAGAGTTTAGACTCGTGCGCTCTGATGTGATACCTGAAATCTCTCTAAGACTTTCCTCTGGGGAGCAATGAGCAGACCGTCGCTATGTCTGTGGAACCGCAGCCAGAGGCAACTGTTTGAGACGCTTCCAATATGCAGCTCTCTCTGGTAGGAGAAGTTGCGACCTCTTCACGAAATAATCCTTCCAGCCGGAGCCTGCTGAGAAAGCTCTACAAAGAGTGTGAAGGCTCTCAGTGAAGCAAGAGCAAATCCTCTGTTTACCTGTATTTATAAGCCTGCGAGAGAGGTAGTCCTTGCCGGGTAAATCCTTTCTGCTCTCGCAGCTATTCATTGACGAGCAAGTCCTGAATGCTTTACAGTCTAGGGGCAAGTCTCCGTACTCGCTGGAGAAGACACAAAAGAGCGCCCGTTAAAGACAGAGCTGTGGACCCACTGCCTGGTGTAGTAAAACGTTCCAGCACAAGCAACTCGCAGAGAGCTCTACCTCTGCATGTAATGAATCCAGGCAGCCGACGCTGCTGAGAAATCACAGGAAAACAGGGATCGCTACTCGTTGTAACACGAGCAGTTTTTCCTAATATATGTTCTTTAACACTATGGGTAGAAGGTGAAACGGCACAGTTGAAACATTTCCCCGGTTGCAGCTTTTATTCGTGAGCAAGGTCTTAGATTCATGTGGATGTGCTCCTATGTGATACCTGAAGTCTCTCATGAGTGTTCCTCTGGAAGGCACAGAGCAGAGCGTCGGGATGTCTGTGGAACCGCGGTCAGAGGCAAGTCTTTGAGACGCTTCAATATACAGCGCTAGCCGGTAAGAGAAGGCTCGACCTCGTCACGAAAGTAATCCTTCCAGCCAGAGCCTGCTGAGAAAGCCCTTGAAAGAGTGTGAACGCTGCTCAGCGAAGCAAGAACAGATGCTGTTTACTTCTCTTTATAAGCCTGAGAGAGAAGAAGCCCCTGCCGGCTAAACACAAGCAGATATTCATTGATGAGCATCCTTGGACGCTTTAAAGTCAAGGGGTTAGAGCTGAGGAATCCAAAAATGGATGGAGGAACCCCAAAATGGGCTGAGGAACCGAAAAATAGGCTGAGGGACCAAAAAATGCATTGAAGAATCCAAAAATGGATTGAGGAACCAAAAATGGGCTGAGGAACCCCTAAATGGGCTGAGGAACCCAAAAAATGTGTGGAAGAAACCAAAAATGGGCTGAGGAACCAAAAGTCTGGGCTGAGGGATCAGAAAATGGATTGAAGAACCCAAAAATAGCGCTGAGAGACCCCAAAATGGGATGAAGATCACAAAATTAGCCTGAAAAGCTCAAAAACGGGCTGAGGAACCCAAAAGGGGATGAGGGACCCAAAAGTGGGTTGAGGGACCAAGAAATGGCTCAGGAACAAATAATTGGGCTGAGCACCACAAAAATGGGCTGAGGAACACAAAGATGGCCTGACAAAGCCAAAAATGGGCTGATGATCCCCAAAATGCGCTGAGGAATCAAAAAATGGTTTGAGGAATCCAAAAATGGCCTGAGAAACCAGTAATTGGGCTGAGGAACCCAAAAATGTGATGAGGGTCCAAAAAAATGGATTGAAGAACACAAAAATGGGCTGAGGAGCACAAAAATGAGCTGAAGAACCCAAAAATGGGCGGAGGAAATCAAAAATGGGCTGAGGGACAAAAAAAAGGATTGAATGACCCAAAAATGGGCTGAAGAAGCCAAAAATGGTCTGAGGAACCCCAAAATTGGCTGAAGAACCCAAAAATGGGCTTAGGGAACAAAAAAATGGTTTGAGGAACCCAAAAATGGGCTTCGGAACCAAAAAATGGGCTGAGGGACCAAAAATGGGCTGATGGAACAAAAAAATGGATTGAAAGAACCAAAAGTGGCCAGACGAAACCAAAAATGGGCTGATGAACCCCAAAACGGGCTGAGGAACACAAAATGGTCTGAGGAACGGAAAAATAAGCTGAAGAACCAAAAAATGGACTCAGGGACCAAAAAATCGGCTGAGGAATCCAAAAATGGGCTGAGGAACCAAAAAATGGGCTGAGGGACCAAAAAATGGAGTGAAGGATCCAAAAATAGTCTGAGGAAACCAAAATGAGCTGAGGAAACCAAAAATGGCTTGAGGAAGCCAAAAATGGTCTGAGGGACCCAAAAATGGGCTTAGGAACCAAAAAATTGGCTGAAAGACCAAAAAATGGATTGACAAACTCAAAAATGGATTGAGGAGCCCCAAAACAGGCTGAGGAACCCAAAAACTTCTTATGTAGTTTTCGCAATTCTTTTTTTTTTGTTCCTTTAACCCAATTTTTGTGTTCCTCAGCCCATTTTTGGGTTCCTCAGCCCATTTTTGTGTTCCTCAGCCCATTTATGGGTCTATAAGCCCATCTGGGGATTCCTCAATCCATTTTTTGATTTCTCTGTCCATTTTGGGGTTCCTCAGACCATTTTTGTGTTCCTCAGACCATTTTTTGAGTTCTTCAATCCATTTTTGTTCTCTCAGCCCATTTCTGGGTTCCTCAGCCATTTTTCAGTTCCTCAATCCATTTTTTGGGTCCCTCAGCCCATTTTTGGGTTCCTCAGCCCACTTTTAGTCCCTCAGCCCATTATTTCATTCCTATGCCCATTTTCTGGTTCCTCAGCCCATTTTTGGGTTCTTCAATTCATTTTTTTGGACCCTCATCCCATTTTTGGGTTCCTCAGCCCATTTTCTGGTTCCTCAGCCTATTTTTGAAATGAAAACAGGTATCGCTAGTCATCGAAGCACGAGCAGTTCTGCTTAATGTAGGTTCTTTAACAATATCGGGAGAGGGTGAAACGGCAGTCTGAAACAGTTATCCCGTTTGCATAATCTATTGATAAGCAAAGTTTTTTAGACTCATGCGGATGCGCTCTGATGTGATGTCTGAAGTCTCTCATGACCCTTCCTCTGGGAGAGAAGGAGCACATCGCCGCGATGTCTGTTGAACCGCGGCCAGAGGCAAGTCTTTGAGACGCTTCAGTATACAGCGCTAGCCCGTAAGAGAAGGTGCGACCTCTTCAAGAAAGTAATCTTTACAGCCGGAGAAGCTCAGAAAGCCCGTGGAAAAGTGTGAAGGCTGCTCAACAAAGCAAGAGCCGATATTTTGTTTACCTGTATTTATAAACCTGTGAGAGACGAAAACTTTCTTTTCTCCCATTGTTTGACGAGCAAGTCCTGAACGCTTTACAGTCAAGGGGTTAGTCTCTGCTCTCACTGGAGAAGAACCAGGAGCGTGGAGGTGAGAGACTGTGCTGTGGAACCACTGCCTGGTTGCATAACACGTTTCAACACAAGCTGTTCGCAGAGGGTTCTACCTGTGCATGGTAAGCATCCGTGCAGCCGAAGCTGCTGAGAAAGCACAGGGAAACAGGGATCGCTACTCGTTGTAACACGAGCAGTTTTTCTTAATAGGTTTTCTTTAACACTATGGGGAGAAGGTGAAACGGCAGGCTGAAACATTTCCTCGGTAGTAGCTTTTATTCGTGAGCAAGAGTTTAGACTCGTGCGCTCTGATGTGATACCTGAAATCTCTCTAAGACTTTCCTCTGGGGAGCAATGAGCAGACCGTCGCTATGTCTGTGGAACCGCAGCCAGAGGCAACTGTTTGAGACGCTTCCAATATGCAGCTCTCTCTGGTAGGAGAAGTTGCGACCTCTTCACGAAATAATCCTTCCAGCCGGAGCCTGCTGAGAAAGCTCTACAAAGAGTGTGAAGGCTCTCAGTGAAGCAAGAGCAAATCCTCTGTTTACCTGTATTTATAAGCCTGCGAGAGAGGTAGTCCTTGCCGGGTAAATCCTTTCTGCTCTCGCAGCTATTCATTGACGAGCAAGTCCTGAATGCTTTACAGTCTAGGGGCAAGTCTCCGTACTCGCTGGAGAAGACACAAAAGAGCGCCCGTTAAAGACAGAGCTGTGGACCCACTGCCTGGTGTAGTAAAACGTTCCAGCACAAGCAACTCGCAGAGAGGTCTACCTCTGCATGTAATGAATCCAGGCAGCCAACGCTGCTGAGAAATCACAGGAAAACAGGGATCGCTACTCGTTGTAACACGAGCAGTTTTTCCTAATATATGGTCTTTAACACTATGGGGAGAAGGTGAAACGGCACAGTTGAAACATTTCCACGTTTGCAGCTTTTATTCGTGAGCAAGGTCTTAGATTCATGTGGATGTGCTCCTATGTGATACCTGAAGTCTCTCATGAGTATTCCTCTGGAAGGCACAGAGCAGAGCGTCGGGATGTCTGTGGAACCGCGGTCAGAGGCAAGTCTTTGAGACGCTTCAGTATACAGCGCTAGCCGGTAAGAGAAGGCTCGACCTCGTCACGAAAGTAATCCTTCCAGCCAGAGCCTGCTGAGAAAGCCCTTGAAAGAGTGTGAACGCTGCTCAGCGAAGCAAGAACAGATGCTGTTTACTTCTCTTTATAAGCCTGAGAGAGAAGAAGCCCCTGCCGGCTAAACACAAGCAGATATTCATTGATGAGCATCCTTGGACGCTTTAAAGTCAAGGGGTTAGAGCTGAGGAATCCAAAAATGGATGGAGGAACCCCAAAATGGGCTGAGGAACCGAAAAATAGGCTGAGGGACCAAAAAATGCATCGAAGAATCCAAAAATGGATTGAGGAACCAAAAATGGGCTGAGGAACCCCTAAATGGGCTGAGGAACCCAAAAAATGTGTGGAAGAAACCAAAAATGGGCTGAGGAACCAAAAGTCTGGGCTGAGGGATCAGAAAATGGATTGAAGAATCCAAAAATAGCGCTGAGAGACCCCAAAATGGGATGAAGATCACAAAATTAGCCTGAAAAGCTCAAAAACGGGCTGAGGAACCCAAAAGGGGATGAGGGACCCAAAAGTGGGTTGAGGGACCAAGAAATGGCTCAGGAACAAATAATTGGGCTGAGGACCACAAAAATGGGCTGAGGAACACAAAGATGGCCTGACAAAGCCAAAAATGGGCTGATGATCCCCAAAATGCGCTGAGGAATCAAAAAATGGTTTGAGGAATCCAAAAATGGCCTGAGAAACCAGTAATTGGGCTGAGGAACCCAAAAATGTGATGAGGGTCCAAAAAAATGGATTGAAGAACACAAAAATGGGCTGAGGAGCACAAAAATGAGCTGAAGAACCCAAAAATGGGCGGAGGAAATCAAAAATGGGCTGAGGGACAAAAAAAAGGATTGAATGACCCAAAAATGGGCTGAAGAAGCCAAAAATGGTCTGAGGAACCCCAAAATTGGCTGAAGAACCCAAAAATGGGATTAGGGAACAAAAAAATGGTTTGAGGAACCCAAAAATGGGCTTCGGAACCAAAAAATGGGCTGAGGGACCAAAAATGGGCTGATGGAACAAAAAAATGGATTGAAAGAACCAAAAGTGGCCTGACAAAACCAAAAATGGGCTGATGAACCCCAAAATGGGCTGAGGAACACAAAATGGTCTGAGGAACGGAAAAATAAGCTGAAGAACCAAAAAATGGACTCAGGGACCAAAAAATGGGCTGAGGGACCAAAAAATGGAGTGAAGGATCCAAAAATAGTCTGAGGAAACCAAAATGAGCTGAGGAAACCAAAAATGGCTTGAGGAAGCCAAAAATGGTCTGAGGGACCCAAAAAAGGGCTTAGGAACCAAAAAATTGGCTGAAAGACCAAAAAATGGATTGACAAACTCAAAAATGGATTGAGGAGCCCCAAAACAGGCTGAGGAACCCAAAAACTTCTTATGTAGGTTTCGCAATTCTTTTTTTTTTTGTTCCTTTAACCCAATTTTTGTGTTCCTCAGCCCATTTTTGGGTTCCTCAGCCCATTTTTGTGTTCCTCAGCCCATTTATGGGTCTATAAGCCCATCTGGGGATTCCTCAATCCATTTTTTGATTTCTCTGTCCATTTTGGGGTTCCTCAGACAATTTTTGTGTTCCTCAGACCATTTTTTGAGTTCTTCAATCCATTTTTGTTCTCTCAGCCCATTTCTGGGTTCCTCAGCCCATTTTTCAGTTCCTCAATCCATTTTCTGGGTCCCTCAGCCCATTTTTGGGTTCCTCAGCCCACTTTTAGTCCCTCAGCCCATTATTTCATTCCTATGCCCATTTTCTTGTTCCTCAGCCCATTTTTGGGTTCTTCAATTCATTTTTTTGGACCCTCATCCCATTTTTGGGTTCCTCAGCCCATTTTATGGTTCCTCAGCCTATTTTTGAAATGAAAACAGGTATCGCTAGTCATCGAAGCACGAGCAGTTCTTCTTAATGTAGGTTCTTTAACAATATCGGGAGAGGGTGAAACGGCAGTCTGAAACGGTTATCCCGTTTGCATAATCTATTGATAAGCAAAGTTTTTTAGACTCATGCAGATGCGCTCTGATGTGATGTCTGAAGTCTCTCATGACCCTTCCTCTGGGAGAGAAGGAGCACATCGCCGCGATGTCTGTTGAACCGCGGCCAGAGGCAAGTCTTTGAGACGCTTCAGTATACAGCGCTAGCCCGTAAGAGAAGGTGCGACCTCTTCAAGAAAGTAATCTTTACAGCCGGAGAAGCTCAGAAAGCCCGTGGAAAAGTGTGAAGGCTGCTCAACAAAGCAAGAGCCGATATTTTGTTTACCTGTATTTATAAACCTGTGAGAGACGAAAACTCTACCCGGTTAATTCTTTTCTCCCATTGTTTGACGAGCAAGTCCTGAACGCTTTACAGTCAAGGGGTTAGTCTCTGCTCTCACTGGAGAAGAACCAGGAGCGTGGAGGTGACAGACTGTGCTGTGGAACCACTGCCTGGTTGCGTAACACGTTTCAACACAAGCTGTTCGCAGAGGGCTCTACCTGTGCATGTTAAGCATCCGTGCAGCCGAAGCTGCTGAGAAAGCACAGGGAAACAGGGATCGCTACTCGTTGTAACACGAGCAGTTTTTCTTAATAGGTTTTCTTTAACACTATGGGGAGAAGGTGAAACGGCAGGCTGAAACATTTCCTCGGTAGTAGCTTTTATTCGTGAGCAAGAGTTTAGACTCGTGCGCTCTGATGTGATACCTGAAATCTCTCTAAGACTTTCCTCTGGGGAGCAATGAGCAGACCGTCGCTATGTCTGTGGAACCGCAGCCAGAGGCAACTGTTTGAGACGCTTCCAATATGCAGCTCTCTCTGGTAGGAGAAGTTGCGACCTCTTCACGAAATAATCCTTCCAGCCGGAGCCTGCTGAGAAAGCTCTACAAAGAGTGTGAAGGCTCTCAGTGAAGCAAGAGCAAATCCTCTGTTTACCTGTATTTATAAGCCTGCGAGAGAGGTAGTCCTTGCCGGGTAAATCCTTTCTGCTCTCGCAGCTATTCATTGACGAGCAAGTCCTGAATGCTTTACAGTCTAGGGGCAAGTCTCCGTACTCGCTGGAGAAGACACAAAAGAGCGCCCGTTAAAGACAGAGCTGTGGACCCACTGCCTGGTGTAGTAAAACGTTCCAGCACAAGCAACTCGCAGAGAGCTCTACCTCTGCATGTAATGAATCCAGGCAGCCGACGCTGCTGAGAAATCACAGGAAAACAGGGATCGCTACTCGTTGTAACACGAGCAGTTTTTCCTAATATATGTTCTTTAACACTATGGGGAGAAGGTGAAACGGCACAGTTGAAACATTTCCCCGGTTGCAGCTTTTATTCGTGAGCAAGGTCTTAGATTCATGTGGATGTGCTCCTATGTGATACCTGAAGTCTCTCATGAGTGTTCCTCTGGAAGGCACAGAGCAGAGCGTCGGGATGTCTGTGGAACCGCGGTCAGAGGCAAGTCTTTGAGACGCTTCAATATACAGCGCTAGCCGGTAAGAGAAGGCTCGACCTCGTCACGAAAGTAATCCTTCCAGCCAGAGCCTGCTGAGAAAGCCCTTGAAAGAGTGTGAACGCTGCTCAGCGAAGCAAGAACAGATGCTGTTTACTTCTCTTTATAAGCCTGAGAGAGAAGAAGCCCCTGCCGGCTAAACACAAGCAGATATTCATTGATGAGCATCCTTGGACGCTTTAAAGTCAAGGGGTTAGAGCTGAGGAATCCAAAAATGGATGGAGGAACCCCAAAATGGGCTGAGGAACCGAAAAATAGGCTGAGGGACCAAAAAATGCATTGAAGAATCCAAAAATGGATTGAGGAACCAAAAATGGGCTGAGGAACCCCTAAATGGGCTGAGGAACCCAAAAAATGTGTGGAAGAAACCAAAAATGGGCTGAGGAACCAAAAGTCTGGGCTGAGGGATCAGAAAATGGATTGAAGAACCCAAAAATAGCGCTGAGAGACCCCAAAATGGGATGAAGATCACAAAATTAGCCTGAAAAGCTCAAAAACGGGCTGAGGAACCCAAAAGGGGATGAGGGACCCAAAAGTGGGTTGAGGGACCAAGAAATGGCTCAGGAACAAATAATTGGGCTGAGGACCACAAAAATGGGCTGAGGAACACAAAGATGGCCTGACAAAGCCAAAAATGGGCTGATGATCCCCAAAATGCGCTGAGGAATCAAAAAATGGTTTGAGGAATCCAAAAATGGCCTGAGAAACCAGTAATTGGGCTGAGGAACCCAAAAATGTGATGAGGGTCCAAAAAAATGGATTGAAGAACACAAAAATGGGCTGAGGAGCACAAAAATGAGCTGAAGAACCCAAAAATGGGCGGAGGAAATCAAAAATGGGCTGAGGGACAAAAAAAAGGATTGAATGACCCAAAAATGGGCTGAAGAAGCCAAAAATGGTCTGAGGAACCCCAAAATTGGCTGAAGAACCCAAAAATGGGCTTAGGGAACAAAAAAATGGTTTGAGGAACCCAAAAATGGGCTTCGGAACCAAAAAATGGGCTGAGGGACCAAAAATGGGCTGATGGAACAAAAAAATGGATTGAAAGAACCAAAAGTGGCCAGACGAAACCAAAAATGGGCTGATGAACCCCAAAATGGGCTGAGGAACACAAAATGGTCTGAGGAACGGAAAAATAAGCTGAAGAACCAAAAAATGGACTCAGGGACCAAAAAATCGGCTGAGGAATCCAAAAATGGGCTGAGGAACCAAAAAATGGGCTGAGGGACCAAAAAATGGAGTGAAGGATCCAAAAATAGTCTGAGGAAACCAAAATGAGCTGAGGAAACCAAAAATGGCTTGAGGAAGCCAAAAATGGTCTGAGGGACCCAAAAATGGGCTTAGGAACCAAAAAATTGGCTGAAAGACCAAAAAATGGATTGACAAACTCAAAAATGGATTGAGGAGCCCCAAAACAGGCTGAGGAACCCAAAAACTTCTTATGTAGTTTTCGCAATTCTTTTTTTTTTGTTCCTTTAACCCAATTTTTGTGTTCCTCAGCCCATTTTTGGGTTCCTCAGCCCATTTTTGTGTTCCTCAGCCCATTTATGGGTCTATAAGCCCATCTGGGGATTCCTCAATCCATTTTTTGATTTCTCTGTCCATTTTGGGGTTCCTCAGACCATTTTTGTGTTCCTCAGACCATTTTTTGAGTTCTTCAATCCATTTTTGTTCTCTCAGCCCATTTCTGGGTTCCTCAGCCCATTTTTCAGTTCCTCAATCCATTTTTTGGGTCCCTCAGCCCATTTTTGGGTTCCTCAGCCCACTTTTGGGTTCCTCAGCCCACTTTTAGTCCCTCAGCCCATTATTTCATTCCTATGCCCATTTTCTTGTTCCTCAGCCCATTTTTGGGTTCTTCAATTCATTTTTTTGGACCCTCATCCCATTTTTGGGTTCCTCAGCCCATTTTCTGGTTCCTCAGCCTATTTTTGAAATGAAAACAGGTATCGCTAGTCATCGAAGCACGAGCAGTTCTTCTTAATGTAGGTTCTTTAACAATATCGGGAGAGGGTGAAACGGCAGTCTGAAACAGTTATCCCGTTTGCATAATCTATTGATAAGCAAAGTTTTTTAGACTCATGCGGATGCGCTCTGATGTGATGTCTGAAGTCTCTCATGACCCTTCCTCTGGGAGAGAAGGAGCACATCGCCGCGATGTCTGTTGAACCGCGGCCAGAGGCAAGTCTTTGAGACGCTTCAGTATACAGCGCTAGCCCGTAAGAGAAGGTGCGACCTCTTCAAGAAAGTAATCTTTACAGCCGGAGAAGCTCAGAAAGCCCGTGGAAAAGTGTGAAGGCTGCTCAACAAAGCAAGAGCCGATATTTTGTTTACCTGTATTTATAAACCTGTGAGAGACGAAAACTTTCTTTTCTCCCATTGTTTGACGAGCAAGTCCTGAACGCTTTACAGTCAAGGGGTTAGTCTCTGCTCTCACTGGAGAAGAACCAGGAGCGTGGAGGTGAGAGACTGTGCTGTGGAACCACTGCCTGGTTGCATAACACGTTTCAACACAAGCTGTTCGCAGAGGGTTCTACCTGTGCATGGTAAGCATCCGTGCAGCCGAAGCTGCTGAGAAAGCACAGGGAAACAGGGATCGCTACTCGTTGTAACACGAGCAGTTTTTCTTAATAGGTTTTCTTTAACACTATGGGGAGAAGGTGAAACGGCAGGCTGAAACATTTCCTCGGTAGTAGCTTTTATTCGTGAGCAAGAGTTTAGACTCGTGCGCTCTGATGTGATACCTGAAATCTCTCTAAGACTTTCCTCTGGGGAGCAATGAGCAGACCGTCGCTATGTCTGTGGAACCGCAGCCAGAGGCAACTGTTTGAGACGCTTCCAATATGCAGCTCTCTCTGGTAGGAGAAGTTGCGACCTCTTCACGAAATAATCCTTCCAGCCGGAGCCTGCTGAGAAAGCTCTACAAAGAGTGTGAAGGCTCTCAGTGAAGCAAGAGCAAATCCTCTGTTTACCTGTATTTATAAGCCTGCGAGAGAGGTAGTCCTTGCCGGGTAAATCCTTTCTGCTCTCGCAGCTATTCATTGACGAGCAAGTCCTGAATGCTTTACAGTCTAGGGGCAAGTCTCCGTACTCGCTGGAGAAGACACAAAAGAGCGCCCGTTAAAGACAGAGCTGTGGACCCACTGCCTGGTGTAGTAAAACGTTCCAGCACAAGCAACTCGCAGAGAGGTCTACCTCTGCATGTAATGAATCCAGGCAGCCAACGCTGCTGAGAAATCACAGGAAAACAGGGATCGCTACTCGTTGTAACACGAGCAGTTTTTCCTAATATATGTTCTTTAACACTATGGGGAGAAGGTGAAACGGCACAGTTGAAACATTTCCACGTTTGCAGCTTTTATTCGTGAGCAAGGTCTTAGATTCATGTGGATGTGCTCCTATGTGATACCTGAAGTCTCTCATGAGTATTCCTCTGGAAGGCACAGAGCAGAGCGTCGGGATGTCTGTGGAACCGCGGTCAGAGGCAAGTCTTTGAGACGCTTCAGTATACAGCGCTAGCCGGTAAGAGAAGGCTCGACCTCGTCACGAAAGTAATCCTTCCAGCCAGAGCCTGCTGAGAAAGCCCTTGAAAGAGTGTGAACGCTGCTCAGCGAAGCAAGAACAGATGCTGTTTACTTCTCTTTATAAGCCTGAGAGAGAAGAAGCCCCTGCCGGCTAAACACAAGCAGATATTCATTGATGAGCATCCTTGGACGCTTTAAAGTCAAGGGGTTAGAGCTGAGGAATCCAAAAATGGATGGAGGAACCCCAAAATGGGCTGAGGAACCGAAAAATAGGCTGAGGGACCAAAAAATGCATCGAAGAATCCAAAAATGGATTGAGGAACCAAAAATGGGCTGAGGAACCCCTAAATGGGCTGAGGAACCCAAAAAATGTGTGGAAGAAACCAAAAATGGGCTGAGGAACCAAAAGTCTGGGCTGAGGGATCAGAAAATGGATTGAAGAATCCAAAAATAGCGCTGAGAGACCCCAAAATGGGATGAAGACCACAAAATTAGCCTGAAAAGCTCAAAAACGGGCTGAGGAACCCAAAAGGGGATGAGGGACCCAAAAGTGGGTTGAGGGACCAAGAAATGGCTCAGGAACAAATAATTGGGCTGAGGACCACAAAAATGGGCTGAGGAACACAAAGATGGCCTGACAAAGCCAAAAATGGGCTGATGATACCCAAAATGCGCTGAGGAATCAAAAAATGGTTTGAGGAATCCAAAAATAGCCTGAGAAACCAGTAATTGGGCTGAGGAACCCAAAAATGTGATGAGGGTCCAAAAAAATGGATTGAAGAACACAAAAATGGGCTGAGGAGCACAAAAATGAGCTGAAGAACCCAAAAATGGGCGGAGGAAATCAAAAATGGGCTGAGGGACCAAAAAATGGAGTGAAGGATCCAAAAATAGTCTGAGGAAACCAAAATGAGCTGAGGAAACCAAAAATGGCTTGAGGAAGCCAAAAATGGTCTGAGGGACCCAAAAATGGGCTTAGGAACCAAAAAATTGGCTGAAAGACCAAAAAATGGATTGACAAACTCAAAAATGGATTGAGGAGCCCCAAAACAGGCTGAGGAACCCAAAAACTTCTTATGTAGGTTTCGCAATTCTTTTTTTTTTTGTTCCTTTAACCCAATTTTTGTGTTCCTCAGCCCATTTTTGGGTTCCTCAGCCCATTTTTGTGTTCCTCAGCCCATTTATGGGTCTATAAGCCCATCTGGGGATTCCTCAATCCATTTTTTGATTTCTCTGTCCATTTTGGGGTTCCTCAGACCATTTTTTGAGTTCTTCAATCCATTTTTGTTCTCTCAGCCCATTTCTGGGTTCCTCAGCCCATTTTTCAGTTCCTCAATCCATTTTTTGGGTCCCTCAGCCCATTTTTGGGTTCCTCAGCCCACTTTTAGTCCCTCAGCCCATTATTTCATTCCTATGCCCATTTTCTTGTTCCTCAGCCCATTTTTGGGTTCTTCAATTCATTTTTTTGGACCCTCATCCCATTTTTGGGTTCCTCAGCCCATTTTCTGGTTCCTCAGCCTATTTTTGAAATGAAAACAGGTATCGCTAGTCATCGAAGCACGAGCAGTTCTTCTTAATGTAGGTTCTTTAACAATATCGGGAGAGGGTGAAACGGCAGTCTGAAACAGTTATCCCGTTTGCATAATCTATTGATAAGCAAAGTTTTTTAGACTCATGCGGATGCGCTCTGATGTGATGTCTGAAGTCTCTCATGACCCTTCCTCTGGGAGAGAAGGAGCACATCGCCGCGATGTCTGTTGAACCGCGGCCAGAGGCAAGTCTTTGAGACGCTTCAGTATACAGCGCTAGCCCGTAAGAGAAGGTGCGACCTCTTCAAGAAAGTAATCTTTACAGCCGGAGAAGCTCAGAAAGCCCGTGGAAAAGTGTGAAGGCTGCTCAACAAAGCAAGAGCCGATATTTTGTTTACCTGTATTTATAAACCTGTGAGAGACGAAAACTCTACCCGGTTAATTCTTTTCTCCCATTGTTTGACGAGCAAGTCCTGAACGCTTTACAGTCAAGGGGTTAGTCTCTGCTCTCACTGGAGAAGAACCAGGAGCGTGGAGGTGAGAGACTGTGCTGTGGAACCACTGCCTGGTTGCGTAACACGTTTCAACACAAGCTGTTCGCAGAGGGCTCTACCTGTGCATGTTAAGCATCCGTGCAGCCGAAGCTGCTGAGAAAGCACAGGGAAACAGGGATCGCTACTCGTTGTAACACGAGCAGTTTTTCTTAATAGATTTTCTTTAACACTATGGGGAGAAGGTGAAACGGCAGGCTGAAACATTTCCTCGGTAGTAGCTTTTATTCGTGAGCAAGAGTTTAGACTCGTGCGCTCTGATGTGATACCTGAAATCTCTCTAAGACTTTCCTCTGGGGAGCAATGAGCAGACCGTCGCTATGTCTGTGGAACCGCAGCCAGAGGCAACTGTTTGAGACGCTTCCAATATGCAGCTCTCTCTGGTAGGAGAAGTTGCGACCTCTTCACGAAATAATCCTTCCAGCCGGAGCCTGCTGAGAAAGCTCTACAAAGAGTGTGAAGGCTCTCAGTGAAGCAAGAGCAAATCCTCTGTTTACCTGTATTTATAAGCCTGCGAGAGAGGTAGTCCTTGCCGGGTAAATCCTTTCTGCTCTCGCAGCTATTCATTGAGGAGCAAGTCCTGAATGCTTTACAGTCTAGGGGCAAGTCTCCGTACTCGCTGGAGAAGACACAAAAGAGCGCCCGTTAAAGACAGAGCTGTGGACCCACTGCCTGGTGTAGTAAAACGTTCCAGCACAAGCAACTCGCAGAGAGCTCTACCTCTGCATGTAATGAATCCATGCAGCCGACGCTGCTGAGAAATCACAGGAAAACAGGGATCGCTACTCGTTGTAACACGAGCAGTTTTTCCTAATATAAGTTCTTTAACACTATGGGGAGAAGGTGAAACGGCACAGTTGAAACATTTCCCCGGTTGCAGCTTTTATTCGTGAGCAAGGTCTTAGATTCATGTGGATGTGCTCCTATGTGATACCTGAAGTCTCTCATGAGTGTTCCTCTGGAAGGCACAGAGCAGAGCGTCGGGATGTCTGTGGAACCGCGGTCAGAGGCAAGTCTTTGAGACGCTTCAGTATACAGCGCTAGCCGGTAAGAGAAGGCTCGACCTCGTCACGAAAGTAATCCTTCCAGCCAGAGCCTGCTGAGAAAGCCCTTGAAAGAGTGTGAACGCTGCTCAGCGAAGCAAGAACAGATGCTGTTTACTTCTCTTTATAAGCCTGAGAGAGAAGAAGCCCCTGCCGGCTAAACACAAGCAGATATTCATTGATGAGCATCCTTGGACGCTCTAAAGTCAAGGGGTTAGAGCTGAGGAATCCAAAAATGGATGGAGGAATCCCAAAATGGGCTGAGGAACCGAAAAATAGGCTGAGGGACCAAAAAATGCATCGAAGAATCCAAAAATGGATTGAGGAACCAAAAATGGGCTGAGGAACCCCTAAATGGGCTGAGGAACCCAAAAAATGTGTGGAAGAAACCAAAAATGGGCTGAGGAACCAAAAGTCTGGGCTGAGGGATCAGAAAATGGATTGAAGAATCCAAAAATAGCGCTGAGAGACCCCAAAATGGGATGAAGATCACAAAATTAGCCTGAAAAGCTCAAAAACGGGCTGAGGAACCCAAAAGGGGATGAGGGACCCAAAAGTGGGTTGAGGGACCAAGAAATGGCTCAGGAACAAATAATTGGGCTGAGGACCACAAAAATGGGCTGAGGAACACAAAGATGGCCTGACAAAGCCAAAAATGGGCTGATGATCCCCAAAATGCGCTGAGGAATCAAAATATGGTTTGAGGAATCCAAAAATGGCCTGAGAAACCAGTAATTGGGCTGAGGAACCCAAAAATGTGATGAGGGTCCAAAAAAATGGATTGAAGAACACAAAAATGGGCTGAGGAGCACAAAAATGAGCTGAAGAACCCAAAAATGGGCGGAGGAAATCAAAAATGGGCTGAGGGACAAAAAAAAGGATTGAATGACCCAAAAATGGGCTGAAGAACCCAAAAATGGTCTGAGGAACCCCAAAATTGGCTGAAGAACCCAAAAATGGGCTTAGGGAACAAAAAAATGGTTTGAGGAACCCAAAAATGGGCTTCGGAACCAAAAAATGGGCTGAGGGACCAAAAATGGGCAGATGGAACAAAAAAATGGATTGAAAGAACCAAAAGTGGCCTGACGAAACCAAAAATGGGCTGATGAACCCCAAAATGGGCTGAGGAACACAAAATGGTCTGAGGAACGGAAAAATAAGCTGAAGAACCAAAAAATGGACTCAGGGACCAAAAAATCGGCTGAGGAATCCAAAAATGGGCTGAGGAACCAAAAAATGGGCTGAGGGACCAAAAAATGGAGTGAAGGATCCAAAAATAGTCGGAGGAAACCAAAATGAGCTGAGGAAACCAAAAATGGCTTGAGGAAGCCAAAAATGGTCTGAGGGACCCAAAAATGGGCTTAGGAACCAAAAAATTGGCTGAAAGACCAAAAAATGGATTGACAAACTCAAAAATGGATTGAGGAGCCCCAAAACAGGCTGAGGAACCCAAAAACTTCTTATGTAGGTTTCGCAATTCTTTTTTTTTTTGTTCCTTTAACCCAATTTTTGTGTTCCTCAGCCCATTTTTGGGTTCCTCAGCCCATTTTTGTGTTCCTCAGCCCATTTATGGGTCTATAAGCCCATCTGGGGATTCCTCAATCCATTTTTTGATTTCTCTGTCCATTTTGGGGTTCCTCAGACCATTTTTGTGTTCCTCAGACCATTTTTTGAGTTCTTCAATCCATTTTTGTTCTTTCAGCCCATTTCTGGGTTCCTCAGCCCATTTTTCAGTTCCTCAATCCATTTTTTGGGTCCCTCAGCCCATTTTTGGGTTCCTCAGCCCACTTTTAGTCCCTCAGCCCATTATTTCATTCCTATGCCCATTTTCTTGTTCCTCAGCCCATTTTTGGGTTCTTCAATTCATTTTTTTGGACCCTCATCACATTTTTGGGTTCCTCAGCCCATTTTCTGGTTCCTCAGCCTATTTTTGAAATGAAAACAGGTATCGCTAGTCATCGAAGCACGAGCAGTTCTTCTTAATGTAGGTTCTTTAACAATATCGGGAGAGGGTGAAACGGCAGTCTGAAACAGTTATCCCGTTTGCATAATCTATTGATAAGCAAAGTTTTTTAGACTCATGCGGATGCGCTCTGATGTGATGTCTGAAGTCTCTCATGACCCTTCCTCTGGGAGAGAAGGAGCACATCGCCGCCATGTCTGTTGAACCGCGGCCAGAGGCAAGTCTTTGAGACGCTTCAGTATACAGCGCTAGCCCGTAAGAGAAGGTGCGACCTCTTCAAGAAAGTAATCTTTACAGCCGGAGAAGCTCAGAAAGCCCGTGGAAAAGTGTGAAGGCTGCTCAACAAAGCAAGAGCCGATATTTTGTTTACCTGTATTTATAAACCTGTGAGAGACGAAAACTCTACCCGGTTAATTCTTTTCTCCCATTGTTTGACGAGCAAGTCCTGAACGCTTTACAGTCAAGGGGTTAGTCTCTGCTCTCACTGGAGAAGAACCAGGAGCGTGGAGGTGAGAGACTGTGCTGTGGAACCACTGCCTGGTTGCGTAACACGTTTCAACACAAGCTGTTCGCAGAGGGCTCTACCTGTGCATGTTAAGCATCCGTGCAGCCGAAGCTGCTGAGAAAGCACAGGGAAACAGGGATCGCTACTCGTTGTAACACGAGCAGTTTTTCTTAATAGATTTTCTTTAACACTATGGGGAGAAGGTGAAACGGCAGGCTGAAACATTTCCTCGGTAGTAGCTTTTATTCGTGAGCAAGAGTTTAGACTCGTGCGCTCTGATGTGATACCTGAAATCTCTCTAAGACTTTCCTCTGGGGAGCAATGAGCAGACCGTCGCTATGTCTGTGGAACCGCAGCCACAGGCAACTGTTTGAGACGCTTCCAATACGCAGCTCTCTCTGGTAGGAGAAGTTGCGACCTCTTCACGAAATAATCCTTCCAGCCGGAGCCTGCTGAGAAAGCTCTACAAAGAGTGTGAAGGCTCTCAGTGAAGCAAGAGCAAATCCTCTGTTTACCTGTATTTATAAGCCTGCGAGAGAGGTAGTCCTTGCCGGGTAAATCCTTTCTGCTCTCGCAGCTATTCATTGACGAGCAAGTCCTGAATGCTTTAGAGTCTAGGGGCAAATCTCCGTACTCGCTGGAGAAGACACAAAAGAGCGCCCGTTAAAGACAGAGCTGTGGACCCACTGCCTGGTGTAGTAAAACGTTCCAGCACAAGCAACTCGCAGAGAGCTCTACCTCTGCATGTAATGAATCCAGGCAGCCGACGCTGCTGAGAAATCACAGGAAAACAGGGATCGCTACTCGTTGTAACACGAGCAGTTTTTCCTAATATATGTTCTTTAACACTATGGGGAGAAGGTGAAACGGCACAGTTGAAACATTTCCCCGGTTGCAGCGTTTATTCGTGAGCAAGGTCTTAGATTCATGTGGATGTGCTCCTATGTGATACCTGAAGTCTCTCATGAGTGTTCCTCTGGAAGGCACAGAGCAGAGCGTCGGGATGTCTGTGGAACCGCGGTCAGCGGCAAGTCTTTGAGACGCTTCAGTATACAGCGCTAGACGGTAAGAGAAGGCTCGACCTCGTCACGAAAGTAATCCTTCCAGCCAGAGCCTGCTGAGAAAGCCCTTGAAAGAGTGTGAACGCTGCTCAGCGAAGCAAGAACAGATGCTGTTTACTTCTCTTTATAAGCCTGAGAGAGAAGAAGCCCCTGCCGGCTAAACACAAGCAGATATTCATTGATGAGCATCCTTGGACGCTCTAAAGTCAAGGGGTTAGAGCTGAGGAATCCAAAAATGGATGGAGGAATCCCAAAATGGGCTGAGGAACCGAAAAATAGGCTGAGGGACCAAAAAATGCATCGAAGAATCCAAAAATGGATCGAGGAACCAAAAATGGGCTGAGGAACCCCTAAATGGGCTGAGGAACCCAAAACATGTGTGGAAGAAACCAAAAATGGGCTGAGGAACCAAAAGTCTGGGCTGAGGGATCAGAAAATGGATTGAAGAATCCAATAATAGCGCTGAGAGACCCCAAAATGGGATGAAGATCACAAAATTAGCCTGAAAAGCTCAAAAACGGGCTGAGGAACCCAAAAGGGGATGAGGGACCCAAAAGTGGGTTGAGGGACCAAGAAATGGCTCAGGAACAAGTAATTGGGCTGAGGACCACAAAAATGGGCTGAGGAACACAAAGATGGCCTGACAAAGCCAAAAATGGGCTGATGATCCCCAAAATGCGCTGAGGAATCAAAAAATGGTTTGAGGAATCCAAAAATGGCCTGAGAAACCAGTAATTGGGCTGAGGAACCCAAAAATGTGATGAGGGTCCAAAAAAATGGATTGAAGAACACAAAAATGGGCTGAGGAGCACAAAAATGAGCTGAAGAACCCAAAAATGGGCGGAGGAAATCAAAAATGGGCTGAGGGACAAAAAAAAGGATTGAATGACCCAAAAATGGGCTGAAGAAGCCAAAAATGGTCTGAGGAACCCCAAAATTGGCTGAAGAACCCAAAAATGGGATTAGGGAACAAAAAAATGGTTTGAGGAACCCAAAAATGGGCTTCGGAACCAAAAAATGGGCTGAGGGACCAAAAATGGGCTGATGGAACAAAAAAATGGATTGAAAGAGCCAAAAGTGGCCTGACGAAACCAAAAATGGGCTGATGAACCCCAAAATGGGCTGAGGAACACAAAATGGTCTGAGGAACGGAAAAATAAGCTGAGGAACCAAAAAATGGACTCAGGGACCAAAAAATCGGCTGAGGAATCCAAAAATGGGCTGAGGGACCAAAAAATGGGCTGAGGAACCAAAAAATGGGCTGAGGAACCAAAAAATGGGCTGAGGGACCAAAAAATGGAGTGAAGGATCCAAAAATAGTCTGAGGAAACCAAAATGAGCTGAGGAAACCAAAAATGGCTTGAGGAAGCCAAAAATGGTCTGAGGGACCCAAAAAAGGGCTTAGGAACCAAAAAATTGGCTGAAAGACCAAAAAATGGATTGACAAACTCAAAAATGGATTGAGGAGCCCCAAAACAGGCTGAGGAACCCAAAAACTTCTTATGTAGGTTTCGCAATTCTTTTTTTTTTTGTTCCTTTAACCCAATTTTTGTGTTCCTCAGCCCATTTTTGGGTTCCTCAGCCCATTTTTGTGTTCCTCAGCCCATTTATGGGTCTATAAGCCCATCTGGGGATTCCTCAATCCATTTTTTGATTTCTCTGTCCATTTTGGGGTTCCTCAGACCATTTTTGTGTTCCTCAGACCATTTTTTGAGTTCTTCAATCCATTTTTGTTCTCTCAGCCCATTTCTGGGTTCCTCAGCCCATTTTTCAGTTCCTCAATCCATTTTTTGGGTCCCTCAGCCCATTTTTGGGTTCCTCAGCCCACTTTTAGTCCCTCAGCCCATTATTTCATTCCTATGCCCATTTTCTTGTTCCTCAGCCCATTTTTGGGTTCTTCAATTCATTTTTTTGGACCCTCATCACATTTTTGGGTTCCTCAGCCCATTTTCTGGTTCCTCAGCCTATTTTTGAAATGAAAACAGGTATCGCTAGTCATCGAAGCACGAGCAGTTCTTCTTAATGTAGGTTCTTTAACAATATCGGGAGAGGGTGAAACGGCAGTCTGAAACAGTTATCCCGTTTGCATAATCTATTGATAAGCAAAGTTTTTTAGACTCATGCGGATGCGCTCTGATGTGATGTCTGAAGTCTCTCATGACCCTTCCTCTGGGAGAGAAGGAGCACATCGCCGCCATGTCTGTTGAACCGCGGCCAGAGGCAAGTCTTTGAGACGCTTCAGTATACAGCGCTAGCCCGTAAGAGAAGGTGCGACCTCTTCAAGAAAGTAATCTTTACAGCCGGAGAAGCTCAGAAAGCCCGTGGAAAAGTGTGAAGGCTGCTCAACAAAGCAAGAGCCGATATTTTGTTTACCTGTATTTATAAACCTGTGAGAGACGAAAACTCTACCCGGTTAATTCTTTTCTCCCATTGTTTGACGAGCAAGTCCTGAACGCTTTACAGTCAAGGGGTTAGTCTCTGCTCTCACTGGAGAAGAACCAGGAGCGTGGAGGTGACAGACTGTGCTGTGGAACCACTGCCTGGTTGCGTAACACGTTTCAACACAAGCTGTTCGCAGAGGGCTCTACCTGTGCATGTTAAGCATCCGTGCAGCCGAAGCTGCTGAGAAAGCACAGGGAAACAGGGATCGCTACTCGTTGTAACACGAGCAGTTTTTCTTAATAGATTTTCTTTAACACTATGGGGAGAAGGTGAAACGGCAGGCTGAAACATTTCCTCGGTAGTAGCTTTTATTCGTGAGCAAGAGTTTAGACTCGTGCGCTCTGATGTGATACCTGAAATCTCTCTAAGACTTTCCTCTGGGGAGCAATGAGCAGACCGTCGCTATGTCTGTGGAACCGCAGCCAGAGGCAACTGTTTGAGACGCTTCCAATACGCACCTCTCTCTGGTAGGAGAAGTTGCGACCTCTTCACGAAATAATCCTTCCAGCCGGAGCCTGCTGAGAAAGCTCTACAAAGAGTGTGAAGGCTCTCAGTGAAGCAAGAGCAAATCCTCTGTTTACCTGTATTTATAAGCCTGCGAGAGAGGTAGTCCTTGCCGGGTAAATCCTTTCTGCTCTCGCAGCTATTCATTGACGAGCAAGTCCTGAATGCTTTAGAGTCTAGGGGCAAGTCTCCGTACTCGCTGGAGAAGACACAAAAGAGCGCCCGTTAAAGACAGAGCTGTGGACCCACTGCCTGGTGTAGTAAAACGTTCCAGCACAAGCAACTCGCAGAGAGCTCTACCTCTGCATGTAATGAATCCAGGCAGCCGACGCTGCTGAGAAATCACAGGAAAACAGGGATCGCTACTCGTTGTAACACGAGCAGTTTTTCCTAATATATGTTCTTTAACACTATGGGGAGAAGGTGAAACGGCACAGTTGAAACATTTCCCCGGTTGCAGCTTTTATTCGTGAGCAAGGTCTTAGATTCATGTGGATGTGCTCCTATGTGATACCTGAAGTCTCTCATGAGTGTTCCTCTGGAAGGCACAGAGCAGAGCGTCGGGATGTCTGTGGAACCGCGGTCAGAGGCAAGTCTTTGAGACGCTTCAATATACAGCGCTAGCCGGTAAGAGAAGGCTCGACCTCGTCACGAAAGTAATCCTTCCAGCCAGAGCCTGCTGAGAAAGCCCTTGAAAGAGTGTGAACGCTGCTCAGCGAAGCAAGAACAGATGCTGTTTACTTCTCTTTATAAGCCTGAGAGAGAAGAAGCCCCTGCCGGCTAAACACAAGCAGATATTCATTGATGAGCATCCTTGGACGCTTTAAAGTCAAGGGGTTAGAGCTGAGAAATCCAAAAATGGATGGAGGAACCCCAAAATGGGCTGAGGAACCGAAAAAGAGGCTGAGGGACCAAAAAATGCATCGAAGAATCCAAAAATGGATTGAGGAACAAAAAATGGGCTGAGGAACCCCTAAATGGGCTGAGGAACCCAAAAAATGTGTGGAAGAAACCAAAAATGGGCTGAGGAACCAAAAGTCTGGGCTGAGGGATCAGAAAATGGATTGAAGAACCCAAAAATAGCGCTGAGAGACCCCAAAATGGGATGAAGATCACAAAATTAGCCTGAAAAGCTCAAAAACGGGCTGAGGAACCCAAAAGGGGATGAGGGACCCAAAAGTGGGTTGAGGGACCAAGAAATGGCTCAGGAACAAATAATTGGGCTGAGGACCACAAAAATGGGCTGAGGAACACAAAGATGGCCTGACAAAGCCAAAAATGGGCTGATGATCCCCAAAATGCGCTGAGGAATCAAAAAATGGTTTGAGGAATCCAAAAATGGCCTGAGAAACCAGTAATTGGGCTGAGGAACCCAAAAATGTGATGAGGGTCCAAAAAAATGGATTGAAGAACACAAAAATGGGCTGAGGAGCACAAAAATGAGCTGAAGAACCCAAAAATGGGCGGAGGAAATCAAAAATGGGCTGAGGGACAAAAAAAAGGATTGAATGACCCAAAAATGGGCTGAAGAAGCCAAAAATGGTCTGAGGAACCCCAAAATTGGCTGAAGAACCCAAAAATGGGCTTAGGGAACAAAAAAATGGTTTGAGGAACCCAAAAATGGGCTTCGGAACCAAAAAATGGGCTGAGGGACCAAAAATGGGCTGATGGAACAAAAAAATGGATTGAAAGAACCAAAAGTGGCCAGACGAAACCAAAAATGGGCTGATGAACCCCAAAATGGGCTGAGGAACACAAAATGGTCTGAGGAACGGAAAAATAAGCTGAAGAACCAAAAAATGGACTCAGGGACCAAAAAATCGGCTGAGGAATCCAAAAATGGGCTGAGGAACCAAAAAATGGGCTGAGGGACCAAAAAATGGAGTGAAGGATCCAAAAATAGTCTGAGGAAACCAAAATGAGCTGAGGAAACCAAAAATGGCTTGAGGAAGCCAAAAATGGTCTGAGGGACCCAAAAATGGGCTTAGGAACCAAAAAATTGGCTGAAAGACCAAAAAATGGATTGACAAACTCAAAAATGGATTGAGGAGCCCCAAAACAGGCTGAGGAACCCAAAAACTTCTTATGTAGTTTTCGCAATTCTTTTTTTTTTGTTCCTTTAACCCAATTTTTGTGTTCCTCAGCCCATTTTTGGGTTCCTCAGCCCATTTTTGTGTTCCTCAGCCCATTTATGGGTCTATAAGCCCATCTGGGGATTCCTCAATCCATTTTTTGATTTCTCTGTCCATTTTGGGGTTCCTCAGACCATTTTTGTGTTCCTCAGACCATTTTTTGAGTTCTTCAATCCATTTTTGTTCTCTCAGCCCATTTCTGGGTTCCTCAGCCATTTTTCAGTTCCTCAATCCATTTTTTGGGTCCCTCAGCCCATTTTTGGGTTCCTCAGCCCACTTTTAGTCCCTCAGCCCATTATTTCATTCCTATGCCCATTTTCTGGTTCCTCAGCCCATTTTTGGGTTCTTCAATTCATTTTTTTGGACCCTCATCCCATTTTTGGGTCCCTCAGCCCATTTTCTGGTTCCTCAGCCTATTTTTGAAATGAAAACAGGTATCGCTAGTCATCGAAGCACGAGCAGTTCTTCTTAATGTAGGTTCTTTAACAATATCGGGAGAGGGTGAAACGGCAGTCTGAAACAGTTATCCCGTTTGCATAATCTATTGATAAGCAAAGTTTTTTAGACTCATGCGGATGCGCTCTGATGTGATGTCTGAAGTCTCTCATGACCCTTCCTCTGGGAGAGAAGGAGCACATCGCCGCGATGTCTGTTGAACCGCGGCCAGAGGCAAGTCTTTGAGACGCTTCAGTATACAGCGCTAGCCCGTAAGAGAAGGTGCGACCTCTTCAAGAAAGTAATCTTTACAGCCGGAGAAGCTCAGAAAGCCCGTGGAAAAGTGTGAAGGCTGCTCAACAAAGCAAGAGCCGATATTTTGTTTACCTGTATTTATAAACCTGTGAGAGACGAAAACTTTCTTTTCTCCCATTGTTTGACGAGCAAGTCCTGAACGCTTTACAGTCAAGGGGTTAGTCTCTGCTCTCACTGGAGAAGAACCAGGAGCGTGGAGGTGAGAGACTGTGCTGTGGAACCACTGCCTGGTTGCATAACACGTTTCAACACAAGCTGTTCGCAGAGGGTTCTACCTGTGCATGGTAAGCATCCGTGCAGCCGAAGCTGCTGAGAAAGCACAGGGAAACAGGGATCGCTACTCGTTGTAACACGAGCAGTTTTTCTTAATAGGTTTTCTTTAACACTATGGGGAGAAGGTGAAACGGCAGGCTGAAACATTTCCTCGGTAGTAGCTTTTATTCGTGAGCAAGAGTTTAGACTCGTGCACTCTGATGTGATACCTGAAATCTCTCTAAGACTTTCCTCTGGGGAGCAATGAGCAGACCGTCGCTATGTCTGTGGAACCGCAGCCAGAGGCAACTGTTTGAGACGCTTCCAATATGCAGCTCTCTCTGGTAGGAGAAGTTGCGACCTCTTCACGAAATAATCCTTCCAGCCGGAGCCTGCTGAGAAAGCTCTACAAAGAGTGTGAAGGCTCTCAGTGAAGCAAGAGCAAATCCTCTGTTTACCTGTATTTATAAGCCTGCGAGAGAGGTAGTCCTTGCCGGGTAAATCCTTTCTGCTCTCGCAGCTATTCATTGACGAGCAAGTCCTGAATGCTTTACAGTCTAGGGGCAAGTCTCCGTACTCGCTGGAGAAGACACAAAAGAGCGCCCGTTAAAGACAGAGCTGTGGACCCACTGCCTGGTGTAGTAAAACGTTCCAGCACAAGCAACTCGCAGAGAGGTCTACCTCTGCATGTAATGAATCCAGGCAGCCAACGCTGCTGAGAAATCACAGGAAAACAGGGATCGCTACTCGTTGTAACACGAGCAGTTTTTCCTAATATATGTTCTTTAACACTATGGGGAGAAGGTGAAACGGCACAGTTGAAACATTTCCACGTTTGCAGCTTTTATTCGTGAGCAAGGTCTTAGATTCATGTGGATGTGCTCCTATGTGATACCTGAAGTCTCTCAGGAGTATTCCTCTGGAAGGCACAGAGCAGAGCGTCGGGATGTCTGTGGAACCGCGGTCAGAGGCAAGTCTTTGAGACGCTTCAGTATACAGCGCTAGCCGGTAAGAGAAGGCTCGACCTCGTCACGAAAGTAATCCTTCCAGCCAGAGCCTGCTGAGAAAGCCCTTGAAAGAGTGTGAACGCTGCTCAGCGAAGCAAGAACAGATGCTGTTTACTTCTCTTTATAATCCTGAGAGAGAAGAAGCCCCTGCCGGCTAAACACAAGCAGATATTCATTGATGAGCATCCTTGGACGCTTTAAAGTCAAGGGGTTAGAGCTGAGGAATCCAAAAATGGATGGAGGAACCCCAAAATGGGCTGAGGAACCGAAAAATAGGCTGAGGGACCAAAAAATGCATCGAAGAATCCAAAAATGGATTGAGGAACCAAAAATGGGCTGAGGAACCCCTAAATGGGCTGAGGAACCCAAAAAATGTGTGGAAGAAACCAAAAATGGGCTGAGGAACCAAAAGTCTGGGCTGAGGGATCAGAAAATGGATTGAAGAACCCAAAAATAGCGCTGAGAGACCCCAAAATGGGATGAAGACCACAAAATTAGCCTGAAAAGCTCAAAAACGGGCTGAGGAACCCAAAAGGGGATGAGGGACCCAAAAGTGGGTTGAGGGACCAAGAAATGGCTCAGGAACAAATAATTGGGCTGAGGACCACAAAAATGGGCTGAGGAACACAAAGATGGCCTGACAAAGCCAAAAATGGGCTGATGATCCCCAAAATGCGCTGAGGAATCAAAAAATGGTTTGAGGAATCCAAAAATGGCCTGAGAAACCAGTAATTGGGCTGAGGAACCCAAAAATGTGATGAGGGTCCAAAAAAATGGATTGAAGAACACAAAAATGGGCTGAGGAGCACAAAAATGAGCTGAAGAACCCAAAAATGGGCGGAGGAAATCAAAAATGGGCTGAGGGACCAAAAAATGGAGTGAAGGATCCAAAAATAGTCTGAGGAAACCAAAATGAGCTGAGGAAACCAAAAATGGCTTGAGGAAGCCAAAAATGGTCTGAGGGACCCAAAAATGGGCTTAGGAACCAAAAAATTGGCTGAAAGACCAAAAAATGGATTGACAAACTCAAAAATGGATTGAGGAGCCCCAAAACAGGCTGAGGAACCCAAAAACTTCTTATGTAGGTTTCGCAATTCTTTTTTTTTTTGTTCCTTTAACCCAATTTTTGTGTTCCTCAGCCCATTTTTGGGTTCCTCAGCCCATTTTTGTGTTCCTCAGCCCATTTATGGGTCTATAAGCCCATCTGGGGATTCCTCAATCCATTTTTTGATTTCTCTGTCCATTTTGGGGTTCCTCAGACCATTTTTTGAGTTCTTCAATCCATTTTTGTTCTCTCAGTCCATTTCTGGGTTCCTCAGCCCATTTTTCAGTTCCTCAATCCATTTTTTGGGTCCCTCAGCCCATTTTTGGGTTCCTCAGCCCACTTTTAGTCCCTCAGCCCATTATTTCATTCCTATGCCCATTTTCTTGTTCCTCAGCCCATTTTTGGGTTCTTCAATTCATTTTTTTGGACCCTCATCCCATTTTTGGGTTCCTCAGCCCATTTTCTGGTTCCTCAGCCTATTTTTGAAATGAAAACAGGTATCGCTAGTCATCGAAGCACGAGCAGTTCTTCTTAATGTAGGTTCTTTAACAATATCGGGAGAGGGTGAAACGGCAGTCTGAAACAGTTATCCCGTTTGCATAATCTATTGATAAGCAAAGTTTTTTAGACTCATGCGGATGCGCTCTGATGTGATGTCTGAAGTCTCTCATGACCCTTCCTCTGGGAGAGAAGGAGCACATCGCCGCGATGTCTGTTGAACCGCGGCCAGAGGCAAGTCTTTGAGACGCTTCAGTATACAGCGCTAGCCCGTAAGAGAAGGTGCGACCTCTTCAAGAAAGTAATCTTTACAGCCGGAGAAGCTCAGAAAGCCCGTGGAAAAGTGTGAAGGCTGCTCAACAAAGCAAGAGCCGATATTTTGTTTACCTGTATTTATAAACCTGTGAGAGACGAAAACTCTACCCGGTTAATTCTTTTCTCCCATTGTTTGACGAGCAAGTCCTGAACGCTTTACAGTCAAGGGGTTAGTCTCTGCTCTCACTGGAGAAGAACCAGGAGCGTGGAGGTGAGAGACTGTGCTGTGGAACCACTGCCTGGTTGCGTAACACGTTTCAACACAAGCTGTTCGCAGAGGGCTCTACCTGTGCATGTTAAGCATCCGTGCAGCCGAAGCTGCTGAGAAAGCACAGGGAAACAGGGATCGCTACTCGTTGTAACACGAGCAGTTTTTCTTAATAGATTTTCTTTAACACTATGGGGAGAAGGTGAAACGGCAGGCTGAAACATTTCCTCGGTAGTAGCTTTTATTCGTGAGCAAGAGTTTAGACTCGTGCGCTCTGATGTGATACCTGAAATCTCTCTAAGACTTTCCTCTGGGGAGCAATGAGCAGACCGTCGCTATGTCTGTGGAACCGCAGCCAGAGGCAACTGTTTGAGACGCTTCCAATATGCAGCTCTCTCTGGTAGGAGAAGTTGCGACCTCTTCACGAAATAATCCTTCCAGCCGGAGCCTGCTGAGAAAGCTCTACAAAGAGTGTGAAGGCTCTCAGTGAAGCAAGAGCAAATCCTCTGTTTACCTGTATTTATAAGCCTGCGAGAGAGGTAGTCCTTGCCGGGTAAATCCTTTCTGCTCTCGCAGCTATTCATTGAGGAGCAAGTCCTGAATGCTTTACAGTCTAGGGGCAAGTCTCCGTACTCGCTGGAGAAGACACAAAAGAGCGCCCGTTAAAGACAGAGCTGTGGACCCACTGCCTGGTGTAGTAAAACGTTCCAGCACAAGCAACTCGCAGAGAGCTCTACCTCTGCATGTAATGAATCCAGGCAGCCGACGCTGCTGAGAAATCACAGGAAAACAGGGATCGCTACTCGTTGTAACACGAGCAGTTTTTCCTAATATAAGTTCTTTAACACTATGGGGAGAAGGTGAAACGGCACAGTTGAAACATTTCCCCGGTTGCAGCTTTTATTCGTGAGCAAGGTCTTAGATTCATGTGGATGTGCTCCTATGTGATACCTGAAGTCTCTCATGAGTGTTCCTCTGGAAGGCACAGAGCAGAGCGTCGGGATGTCTGTGGAACCGCGGTCAGAGGCAAGTCTTTGAGACGCTTCAGTATACAGCGCTAGCCGGTAAGAGAAGGCTCGACCTCGTCACGAAAGTAATCCTTCCAGCCAGAGCCTGCTGAGAAAGCCCTTGAAAGAGTGTGAACGCTGCTCAGCGAAGCAAGAACAGATGCTGTTTACTTCTCTTTATAAGCCTGAGAGAGAAGAAGCCCCTGCCGGCTAAACACAAGCAGATATTCATTGATGAGCATCCTTGGACGCTCTAAAGTCAAGGGGTTAGAGCTGAGGAATCCAAAAATGGATGGAGGAATCCCAAAATGGGCTGAGGAACCGAAAAATAGGCTGAGGGACCAAAAAATGCATCGAAGAATCCAAAAATGGATTGAGGAACCAAAAATGGGCTGAGGAACCCCTAAATGGGCTGAGGAACCCAAAAAATGTGTGGAAGAAACCAAAAATGGGCTGAGGAACCAAAAGTCTGGGCTGAGGGATCAGAAAATGGATTGAAGAATCCAAAAATAGCGCTGAGAGACCCCAAAATGGGATGAAGATCACAAAATTAGCCTGAAAAGCTCAAAAACGGGCTGAGGAACCCAAAAGGGGATGAGGGACCCAAAAGTGGGTTGAGGGACCAAGAAATGGCTCAGGAACAAATAATTGGGCTGAGGACCACAAAAATGGGCTGAGGAACACAAAGATGGCCTGACAAAGCCAAAAATGGGCTGATGATCCCCAAAATGCGCTGAGGAATCAAAATATGGTTTGAGGAATCCAAAAATGGCCTGAGAAACCAGTAATTGGGCTGAGGAACCCAAAAATGTGATGAGGGTCCAAAAAAATGGATTGAAGAACACAAAAATGGGCTGAGGAGCACAAAAATGAGCTGAAGAACCCAAAAATGGGCGGAGGAAATCAAAAATGGGCTGAGGGACAAAAAAAAGGATTGAATGACCCAAAAATGGGCTGAAGAACCCAAAAATGGTCTGAGGAACCCCAAAATTGGCTGAAGAACCCAAAAATGGGCTTAGGGAACAAAAAAATGGTTTGAGGAACCCAAAAATGGGCTTCGGAACCAAAAAATGGGCTGAGGGACCAAAAATGGGCAGATGGAACAAAAAAATGGATTGAAAGAACCAAAAGTGGCCAGACGAAACCAAAAATGGGCTGATGAACCCCAAAATGGGCTGAGGAACACAAAATGGTCTGAGGAACGGAAAAATAAGCTGAAGAACCAAAAAATGGACTCAGGGACCAAAAAATGGGCTGAGGAATCCAAAAATGGGCTGAGGAACCAAAAAATGGGCTGAGGGACCAAAAAATGGAGTGAAGGATCCAAAAATAGTCTGAGGAAACCAAAATGAGCTGAGGAAACCAAAAATGGCTTGAGGAAGCCAAAAATGGTCTGAGGGACCCAAAAATGGGCTTAGGAACCAAAAAATTGGCTGAAAGACCAAAAAATGGATTGACAAACTCAAAAATGGATTGAGGAGCCCCAAAACAGGCTGAGGAACCCAAAAACTTCTTATGTAGGTTTCGCAATTCTTTTTTTTTTTTGTTCCTTTAACCCAATTTTTGTGTTCCTCAGCCCATTTTTGGGTTCCTCAGCCCATTTTTGTGTTCCTCAGCCCATTTATGGGTCTATAAGCCCATCTGGGGATTCCTCAATCCATTTTTTGATTTCTCTGTCCATTTTGGGGTTCCTCAGACCATTTTTGTGTTCCTCAGACCATTTTTTGAGTTCTTCAATCCATTTTTGTTCTCTCAGCCCATTTCTGGGTTCCTCAGCCCATTTTTCAGTTCCTCAATCCATTTTTTGGGTCCCTCAGCCCATTTTTGGGTTCCTCAGCCCACTTTTAGTCCCTCAGCCCATTATTTCATTCCTATGCCCATTTTCTTGTTCCTCAGCCCATTTTTGGGTTCTTCAATTCATTTTTTTGGACCCTCATCACATTTTTGGGTTCCTCAGCCCATTTTCTGGTTCCTCAGCCTATTTTTGAAATGAAAACAGGTATCGCTAGTCATCGAAGCACGAGCAGTTCTTCTTAATGTAGGTTCTTTAACAATATCGGGAGAGGGTGAAACGGCAGTCTGAAACAGTTATCCCGTTTGCATAATCTATTGATAAGCAAAGTTTTTTAGACTCATGCGGATGCGCTCTGATGTGATGTCTGAAGTCTCTCATGACCCTTCCTCTGGGAGAGAAGGAGCACATCGCCGCCATGTCTGTTGAACCGCGGCCAGAGGCAAGTCTTTGAGACGCTTCAGTATACAGCGCTAGCCCGTAAGAGAAGGTGCGACCTCTTCAAGAAAGTAATCTTTACAGCCGGAGAAGCTCAGAAAGCCCGTGGAAAAGTGTGAAGGCTGCTCAACAAAGCAAGAGCCGATATTTTGTTTACCTGTATTTATAAACCTGTGAGAGACGAAAACTCTACCCGGTTAATTCTTTTCTCCCATTGTTTGACGAGCAAGTCCTGAACGCTTTACAGTCAAGGGGTTAGTCTCTGCTCTCACTGGAGAAGAACCAGGAGCGTGGAGGTGACAGACTGTGCTGTGGAACCACTGCCTGGTTGCGTAACACGTTTCAACACAAGCTGTTCGCAGAGGGCTCTACCTGTGCATGTTAAGCATCCGTGCAGCCGAAGCTGCTGAGAAAGCACAGGGAAACAGGGATCGCTACTCGTTGTAACACGAGCAGTTTTTCTTAATAGATTTTCTTTAACACTATGGGGAGAAGGTGAAACGGCAGGCTGAAACATTTCCTCGGTAGTAGCTTTTATTCGTGAGCAAGAGTTTAGACTCGTGCGCTCTGATGTGATACCTGAAATCTCTCTAAGACTTTCCTCTGGGGAGCAATGAGCAGACCGTCGCTATGTCTGTGGAACCGCAGCCAGAGGCAACTGTTTGAGACGCTTCCAATACGCAGCTCTCTCTGGTAGGAGAAGTTGCGACCTCTTCACGAAATAATCCTTCCAGCCGGAGCCTGCTGAGAAAGCTCTACAAAGAGTGTGAAGGCTCTCAGTGAAGCAAGAGCAAATCCTCTGTTTACCTGTATTTATAAGCCTGCGAGAGAGGTAGTCCTTGCCGGGTAAATCCTTTCTGCTCTCGCAGCTATTCATTGACGAGCAAGTCCTGAATGCTTTAGAGTCTAGGGGCAAGTCTCCGTACTCGCTGGAGAAGACACAAAAGAGCGCCCGTTAAAGACAGAGCTGTGGACCCACTGCCTGGTGTAGTAAAACGTTCCAGCACAAGCAACTCGCAGAGAGCTCTACCTCTGCATGTAATGAATCCAGGCAGCCGACGCTGCTGAGAAATCACAGGAAAACAGGGATCGCTACTCGTTGTAACACGAGCAGTTTTTCCTAATATATGTTCTTTAACACTATGGGGAGAAGGTGAAACGGCACAGTTGAAACATTTCCCCGGTTGCAGCGTTTATTCGTGAGCAAGGTCTTAGATTCATGTGGATGTGCTCCTATGTGATACCTGAAGTCTCTCATGAGTGTTCCTCTGGAAGGCACAGAGCAGAGCGTCGGGATGTCTGTGGAACCGCGGTCAGCGGCAAGTCTTTGAGACGCTTCAGTATACAGCGCTAGACGGTAAGAGAAGGCTCGACCTCGTCACGAAAGTAATCCTTCCAGCCAGAGCCTGCTGAGAAAGCCCTTGAAAGAGTGTGAACGCTGCTCAGCGAAGCAAGAACAGATGCTGTTTACTTCTCTTTATAAGCCTGAGAGAGAAGAAGCCCCTGCCGGCTAAACACAAGCAGATATTCATTGATGAGCATCCTTGGACGCTCTAAAGTCAAGGGGTTAGAGCTGAGGAATCCAAAAATGGATGGAGGAATCCCAAAATGGGCTGAGGAACCGAAAATAGGCTGAGGGACCAAAAAATGCATCGAAGAATCCAAAAATGGATTGAGGAACCAAAAATGGGCTGAGGAACCCCTAAATGGGCTGAGGAACCCAAAACATGTGTGGAAGAAACCAAAAATGGGCTGAGGAACCAAAAGTCTGGGCTGAGGGATCAGAAAATGGATTGAAGAATCCAATAATAGCGCTGAGAGACCCCAAAATGGGATGAAGATCACAAAATTAGCCTGAAAAGCTCAAAAACGGGCTGAGGAACCCAAAAGGGGATGAGGGACCCAAAAGTGGGTTGAGGGACCAAGAAATGGCTCAGGAACAAGTAATTGGGCTGAGGACCACAAAAATGGGCTGAGGAACACAAAGATGGCCTGACAAAGCCAAAAATGGGCTGATGATCCCCAAAATGCGCTGAGGAATCAAAAAATGGTTTGAGGAATCCAAAAATGGCCTGAGAAACCAGTAATTGGGCTGAGGAACCCAAAAATGTGATGAGGGTCCAAAAAAATGGATTGAAGAACACAAAAATGGGCTGAGGAGCACAAAAATGAGCTGAAGAACCCAAAAATGGGCGGAGGAAATCAAAAATGGGCTGAGGGACAAAAAAAAGGATTGAATGACCCAAAAATGGGCTGAAGAAGCCAAAAATGGTCTGAGGAACCCCAAAATTGGCTGAAGAACCCAAAAATGGGATTAGGGAACAAAAAAATGGTTTGAGGAACCCAAAAATGGGCTTCGGAACCAAAAAATGGGCTGAGGGACCAAAAATGGGCTAATGGAACAAAAAAATGGATTGAAAGAGCCAAAAGTGGCCTGACGAAACCAAAAATGGGCTGATGAACCCCAAAATGGGCTGAGGAACACAAAATGGTCTGAGGAACGGAAAAATAAGCTGAGGAACCAAAAAATGGACTCAGGACCAAAAAATCGGCTGAGGAATCCAAAAATGGGCTGAGGGACCAAAAAATGGGCTGAGGAACCAAAAAATGGCTTAGGAACCAAAAAATGGGCTGAGGGACCAAAAAATGGAGTGAAGGATCCAAAAATAGTCTGAGGAAACCAAAATGAGCTGAGGAAACCAAAAATGGCTTGAGGAAGCCAAAAATGGTCTGAGGGACCCAAAAATGGGCTTAGGAACCAAAAAATTGGCTGAAAGACCAAAAAATGGATTGACAAACTCAAAAATGGATTGAGGAGCCCCAAAACAGGCTGAGGAACCCAAAAACTTCTTATGTAGGTTTCGCAATTCTTTTTTTTTTTTTGTTCCTTTAACCCAATTTTTGTGTTCCTCAGCCCATTTTTGGGTTCCTCAGCCCATTTTTGTGTTCCTCAGCCCATTTATGGGTCTATAAGCCCATCTGGGGATTCCTCAATCCATTTTTTGATTTCTCTGTCCATTTTGGGGTTCCTCAGACCATTTTTGTGTTCCTCAGACCATTTTTTGAGTTCTTCAATCCATTTTTGTTCTCTCAGCCCATTTCTGGGTTCCTCAGCCCATTTTTCAGTTCCTCAATCCATTTTTTGGGTCCCTCAGCCCATTTTTGGGTTCCTCAGCCCACTTTAGTCCCTCAGCCCATTATTTCATTCCTATGCCCATTTTCTTGTTCCTCAGCCCATTTTTGGGTTCTTCAATTCATTTTTTTGGACCCTCATCACATTTTTGGGTTCCTCAGCCCATTTTCTGGTTCCTCAGCCTATTTTTGAAATGAAAACAGGTATCGCTAGTCATCGAAGCACGAGCAGTTCTTCTTAATGTAGGTTCTTTAACAATATCGGGAGAGGGTGAAACGGCAGTCTGAAACAGTTATCCCGTTTGCATAATCTATTGATAAGCAAAGTTTTTTAGACTCATGCGGATGCGCTCTGATGTGATGTCTGAAGTCTCTCATGACCCTTCCTCTGGGAGAGAAGGAGCACATCGCCGCCATGTCTGTTGAACCGCGGCCAGAGGCAAGTCTTTGAGACGCTTCAGTATACAGCGCTAGCCCGTAAGAGAAGGTGCGACCTCTTCAAGAAAGTAATCTTTACAGCCGGAGAAGCTCAGAAAGCCCGTGGAAAAGTGTGAAGGCTGCTCAACAAAGCAAGAGCCGATATTTTGTTTACCTGTATTTATAAACCTGTGAGAGACGAAAACTCTACCCGGTTAATTCTTTTCTCCCATTGTTTGACGAGCAAGTCCTGAACGCTTTACAGTCAAGGGGTTAGTCTCTGCTCTCACTGGAGAAGAACCAGGAGCGTGGAGGTGACAGACTGTGCTGTGGAACCACTGCCTGGTTGCGTAACACGTTTCAACACAAGCTGTTCGCAGAGGGCTCTACCTGTGCATGTTAAGCATCCGTGCAGCCGAAGCTGCTGAGAAAGCACAGGGAAACAGGGATCGCTACTCGTTGTAACACGAGCAGTTTTTCTTAATAGATTTTCTTTAACACTATGGGGAGAAGGTGAAACGGCAGGCTGAAACATTTCCTTGGTAGTAGCTTTTATTCGTGAGCAAGAGTTTAGACTCGTGCGCTCTGATGTGATACCTGAAATCTCTCTAAGACTTTCCTCTGGGGAGCAATGAGCAGACCGTCGCTATGTCTGTGGAACCGCAGCCAGAGGCAACTGTTTGAGACGCTTCCAATACGCAGCTCTCTCTGGTAGGAGAAGTTGCGACCTCTTCACGAAATAATCCTTCCAGCCGGAGCCTGCTGAGAAAGCTCTACAAAGAGTGTGAAGGCTCTCAGTGAAGCAAGAGCAAATCCTCTGTTTACCTGTATTTATAAGCCTGCGAGAGAGGTAGTCCTTGCCGGGTAAATCCTTTCTGCTCTCGCAGCTATTCATTGACGAGCAAGTCCTGAATGCTTTAGAGTCTAGGGGCAAGTCTCCGTACTCGCTGGAGAAGACACAAAAGAGCGCCCGTTAAAGACAGAGCTGTGGACCCACTGCCTGGTGTAGTAAAACGTTCCAGCACAAGCAACTCGCAGAGAGCTCTACCTCTGCATGTAATGAATCCATGCAGCCGACGCTGCTGAGAAATCACAGGAAAACAGGGATCGCTACTCGTTGTAACACGAGCAGTTTTTTCCTAATATATGTTCTTTAACACTATGGGGAGAAGGTGAAACGGCACAGTTGAAACATTTCCCCGGTTGCAGCGTTTATTCGTGAGCAAGGTCTTAGATTCATGTGGATGTGCTCCTATGTGATACCTGAAGTCTCTCATGAGTGTTCCTCTGGAAGGCACAGAGCAGAGCGTCGGGATGTCTGTGGAACCGCGGTCAGCGGCAAGTCTTTGAGACGCTTCAGTATACAGCGCTAGCCGGTAAGAGAAGGCTCGACCTCGTCACGAAAGTAATCCTTCCAGCCAGAGCCTGCTGAGAAAGCCCTTGAAAGAGTGTGAACGCTGCTCAGCGAAGCAAGAACAGATGCTGTTTACTTCTCTTTATAAGCCTGAGAGAGAAGAAGCCCCTGCCGGCTAAACACAAGCAGATATTCATTGATGAGCATCCTTGGACGCTCTAAAGTCAAGGGGTTAGAGCTGAGGAATCCAAAAATGGATGGAGGAATCCCAAAATGGGCTGAGGAACCGAAAAATAGGCTGAGGGACCAAAAAATGCATCGAAGAATCCAAAAATGGATTGAGGAACCAAAAATGGGCTGAGGAACCCCTAAATGGGCTGAGGAACCCAAAAAATGTGTGGAAGAAACCAAAAATGGGCTGAGGAACCAAAAGTCTGGGCTGAGGGATCAGAAAATGGATTGAAGAATCCAAAAATAGCGCTGAGAGACCCCAAAATGGGATGAAGATCACAAAATTAGCCTGAAAAGCTCAAAAACGGGCTGAGGAACCCAAAAGGGGATGAGGGACCCAAAAGTGGGTTGAGGGACCAAGAAATGGCTCAGGAACAAATAATTGGGCTGAGCACCACAAAAATGGGCTGAGGAACACAAAGATGGCCTGACAAAGCCAAAAATGGGCTGATGATCCCCAAAATGCGCTGAGGAATCAAAATATGGTTTGAGGAATCCAAAAATGGCCTGAGAAACCAGTAATTGGGCTGAGGAACCCAAAAATGTGATGAGGGTCCAAAAAAATGGATTGAAGAACACAAAAATGGGCTGAGGAGCACAAAAATGAGCTGAAGAACCCAAAAATGGGCGGAGGAAATCAAAAATGGGCTGAGGGACAAAAAAAAGGATTGAATGACCCAAAAATGGGCTGAAGAACCCAAAAATGGTCTGAGGAACCCCAAAATTGGCTGAAGAACCCAAAAATGGGCTTAGGGAACAAAAAAATGGTTTGAGGAACCCAAAAATGGGCTTCGGAACCAAAAAATGGGCTGAGGGACCAAAAATGGGCAGATGGAACAAAAAAATGGATTGAAAGAACCAAAAGTGGCCAGACGAAACCAAAAATGGGCTGATGAACCCCAAAATGGGCTGAGGAACACAAAATGGTCTGAGGAACGGAAAAATAAGCTGAAGAACCAAAAAATGGACTCAGGGACCAAAAAATCGGCTGAGGAATCCAAAAATGGGCTGAGGAACCAAAAAATGGGCTGAGGGACCAAAAAATGGAGTGAAGGATCCAAAAATAGTCTGAGGAAACCAAAATGAGCTGAGGAAACCAAAAATGGCTTGAGGAAGCCAAAAATGGTCTGAGGGACCCAAAAATGGGCTTAGGAACCAAAAAATTGGCTGAAAGACCAAAAAATGGATTGACAAACTCAAAAATGGATTGAGGAGCCCCAAAACAGGCTGAGGAACCCAAAAACTTCTTATGTAGGTTTCGCAATTCTTTTTTTTTTTGTTCCTTTAACCCAATTTTTGTGTTCCTCAGCCCATTTTTGGGTTCCTCAGCCCATTTTTGTGTTCCTCAGCCCATTTATGGGTCTATAAGCCCATCTGGGGATTCCTCAATCCATTTTTTGATTTCTCTGTCCATTTTGGGGTTCCTCAGACCATTTTTGTGTTCCTCAGACCATTTTTTGAGTTCTTCAATCCATTTTTGTTCTCTCAGCCCATTTCTGGGTTCCTCAGCCCATTTTTCAGTTCCTCAATCCATTTTTTGGGTCCCTCAGCCCATTTTTGGGTTCCTCAGCCCACTTTTAGTCCCTCAGCCCATTATTTCATTCCTATGCCCATTTTCTTGTTCCTCAGCCCATTTTTGGGTTCTTCAATTCATTTTTTTGGACCCTCATCACATTTTTGGGTTCCTCAGCCCATTTTCTGGTTCCTCAGCCTATTTTTGAAATGAAAACAGGTATCGCTAGTCATCGAAGCACGAGCAGTTCTTCTTAATGTAGGTTCTTTAACAATATCGGGAGAGGGTGAAACGGCAGTCTGAAACAGTTATCCCGTTTGCATAATCTATTGATAAGCAAAGTTTTTTAGACTCATGCGGATGCGCTCTGATGTGATGTCTGAAGTCTCTCATGACCCTTCCTCTGGGAGAGAAGGAGCACATCGCCGCCATGTCTGTTGAACCGCGGCCAGAGGCAAGTCTTTGAGACGCTTCAGTATACAGCGCTAGCCCGTAAGAGAAGGTGCGACCTCTTCAAGAAAGTAATCTTTACAGCCGGAGAAGCTCAGAAAGCCCGTGGAAAAGTGTGAAGGCTGCTCAACAAAGCAAGAGCCGATATTTTGTTTACCTGTATTTATAAACCTGTGAGAGACGAAAACTCTACCCGGTTAATTCTTTTCTCCCATTGTTTGACGAGCAAGTCCTGAACGCTTTACAGTCAAGGGGTTAGTCTCTGCTCTCACTGGAGAAGAACCAGGAGCGTGGAGGTGACAGACTGTGCTGTGGAACCACTGCCTGGTTGCGTAACACGTTTCAACACAAGCTGTTCGCAGAGGGCTCTACCTGTGCATGTTAAGCATCCGTGCAGCCGAAGCTGCTGAGAAAGCACAGGGAAACAGGGATCACTACTCGTTGTAACACGAGCAGTTTTTCTTAATAGATTTTCTTTAACACTATGGGGAGAAGGTGAAACGGCAGGCTGAAACATTTCCTCGGTAGTAGCTTTTATTCGTGAGCAAGAGTTTAGACTCGTGCGCTCTGATGTGATACCTGAAATCTCTCTAAGACTTTCCTCTGGGGAGCAATGAGCAGACCGTCGCTATGTCTGTGGAACCGCAGCCACAGGCAACTGTTTGAGACGCTTCCAATACGCAGCTCTCTCTGGTAGGAGAAGTTGCGACCTCTTCACGAAATAATCCTTCCAGCCGGAGCCTGCTGAGAAAGCTCTACAAAGAGTGTGAAGGCTCTCAGTGAAGCAAGAGCAAATCCTCTGTTTACCTGTATTTATAAGCCTGCGAGAGAGGTAGTCCTTGCCGGGTAAATCCTTTCTGCTCTCGCAGCTATTCATTGACGAGCAAGTCCTGAATGCTTTACAGTCTAGGGGCAAGTCTCCGTACTCGCTGGAGAAGACACAAAAGAGCGCCCGTTAAAGACAGAGCTGTGGACCCACTGCCTGGTGTAGTAAAACGTTCCAGCACAAGCAACTCGCAGAGAGCTCTACCTCTGCATGTAATGAATCCAGGCAGCCGACGCTGCTGAGAAATCACAGGAAAACAGGGATCGCTACTCGTTGTAACACGAGCAGTTTTTCCTAATATATGTTCTTTAACACTATGGGGAGAAGGTGAAACGGCACAGTTGAAACATTTCCCCGGTTGCAGCGTTTATTCGTGAGCAAGGTCTTAGATTCATGTGGATGTGCTCCTATGTGATACCTGAAGTCTCTCATGAGTGTTCCTCTGGAAGGCACAGAGCAGAGCGTTGGGATGTCTGTGGAACCGCGGTCAGCGGCAAGTCTTTGAGACGCTTCAGTATACAGCGCTAGCCGGTAAGAGAAGGCTCGACCTCGTCACGAAAGTAATCCTTCCAGCCAGAGCCTGCTGAGAAAGCCCTTGAAAGAGTGTGAACGCTGCTCAGCGAAGCAAGAACAGATGCTGTTTACTTCTCTTTATAAGCCTGAGAGAGAAGAAGCCCCTGCCGGCTAAACACAAGCAGATATTCATTGATGAGCATCCTTGGACGCTCTAAAGTCAAGGGGTTAGAGCTGAGGAATCCAAAAATGGATGGAGGAATCCCAAAATGGGCTGAGGAACCGAAAAATAGGCTGAGGGACCAAAAAATGCATCGAAGAATCCAAAAATGGATTGAGGAACCAAAAATGGGCTGAGGAACCCCTAAATGGGCTGAGGAACCCAAAACATGTGTGGAAGAAACCAAAAATGGGCTGAGGAACCAAAAGTCTGGGCTGAGGGATCAGAAAATGGATTGAAGAATCCAATAATAGCGCTGAGAGACCCCAAAATGGGATGAAGATCACAAAATTAGCCTGAAAAGCTCAAAAACGGGCTGAGGAACCCAAAAGGGGATGAGGGACCCAAAAGTGGGTTGAGGGACCAAGAAATGGCTCAGGAACAAGTAATTGGGCTGAGGACCACAAAAATGGGCTGAGGAACACAAAGATGGACTGACAAAGCCAAAAATGGGCTGATGATCCCCAAAATGCGCTGAGGAATCAAAAAATGGTTTGAGGAATCCAAAAATGGCCTGAGAAACCAGTAATTGGGCTGAGGAACCCAAAAATGTGATGAGGGTCCAAAAAAATGGATTGAAGAACACAAAAATGGGCTGAGGAGCACAAAAATGAGCTGAAGAACCCAAAAATGGGCGGAGGAAATCAAAAATGGGCTGAGGGACAAAAAAAAGGATTGAATGACCCAAAAATGGGCTGAAGAACCCAAAAATGGTCTGAGGAACCCCAAAATTGGCTGAAGAACCCAAAAATGGGATTAGGGAACAAAAAAATGGTTTGAGGAACCCAAAAATGGGCTTCGGAACCAAAAAATGGGCTGAGGGACCAAAAATGGGCTAATGGAACAAAAAAATGGATTGAAAGAGCCAAAAGTGGCCTGACGAAACCAAAAATGGGCTGATGAACCCCAAAATGGGCTGAGGAACACAAAATGGTCTGAGGAACGGAAAAATAAGCTGAGGAACCAAAAAATGGACTCAGGGACCAAAAAATCGGCTGAGGAATCCAAAAATGGGCTGAGGGACCAAAAAATGGGCTGAGGAACCAAAAAATGGGCTTAGGAACCAAAAAATGGGCTGAGGGACCAAAAAATGGAGTGAAGGATCCAAAAATAGTCTGAGGAAACCAAAATGAGCTGAGGAAACCAAAAATGGCTTGAGGAAGCCAAAAATGGTCTGAGGGACCCAAAAATGGGCTTAGGAACCAAAAAATTGGCTGAAAGACCAAAAAATGGATTGACAAACTCAAAAATGGATTGAGGAGCCCCAAAACAGGCTGAGGAACCCAAAAACTTCTTATGTAGGTTTCGCAATTCTTTTTTTTTTTTGTTCCTTTAACCCAATTTTTGTGTTCCTCAGCCCATTTTTGGGTTCCTCAGCCCATTTTTGTGTTCCTCAGCCCATTTATGGGTCTATAAGCCCATCTGGGGATTCCTCAATCCATTTTTTGATTTCTCTGTCCATTTTGGGGTTCCTCAGACCATTTTTGTGTTCCTCAGACCATTTTTTGAGTTCTTCAATCCATTTTTGTTCTCTCAGCCCATTTCTGGGTTCCTCAGCCCATTTTTCAGTTCCTCAATCCATTTTTTGGGTCCCTCAGCCCATTTTTGGGTTCCTCAGCCCACTTTTAGTCCCTCAGCCCATTATTTCATTCCTATGCCCATTTTCTTGTTCCTCAGCCCATTTTTGGGTTCTTCAATTCATTTTTTTGGACCCTCATCACATTTTTGGGTTCCTCAGCCCATTTTCTGGTTCCTCAGCCTATTTTTGAAATGAAAACAGGTATCGCTAGTCATCGAAGCACGAGCAGTTCTTCTTAATGTAGGTTCTTTAACAATATCGGGAGAGGGTGAAACGGCAGTCTGAAACAGTTATCCCGTTTGCATAATCTATTGATAAGCAAAGTTTTTTAGACTCATGCGGATGCGCTCTGATGTGATGTCTGAAGTCTCTCATGACCCTTCCTCTGGGAGAGAAGGAGCACATCGCCGCCATGTCTGTTGAACCGCGGCCAGAGGCAAGTCTTTGAGACGCTTCAGTATACAGCGCTAGCCCGTAAGAGAAGGTGCGACCTCTTCAAGAAAGTAATCTTTACAGCCGGAGAAGCTCAGAAAGCCCGTGGAAAAGTGTGAAGGCTGCTCAACAAAGCAAGAGCCGATATTTTGTTTACCTGTATTTATAAACCTGTGAGAGACGAAAACTCTACCCGGTTAATTCTTTTCTCCCATTGTTTGACGAGCAAGTCCTGAACGCTTTACAGTCAAGGGGTTAGTCTCTGCTCTCACTGGAGAAGAACCAGGAGCGTGGAGGTGACAGACTGTGCTGTGGAACCACTGCCTGGTTGCGTAACACGTTTCAACACAAGCTGTTCGCAGAGGGCTCTACCTGTGCATGTTAAGCATCCGTGCAGCCGAAGCTGCTGAGAAAGCACAGGGAAACAGGGATCGCTACTCGTTGTAACACGAGCAGTTTTTCTTAATAGGTTTTCTTTAACACTATGGGGAGAAGGTGAAACGGCAGGCTGAAACATTTCCTCGGTAGTAGCTTTTATTCGTGAGCAAGAGTTTAGACTCGTGCGCTCTGATGTGATACCTGAAATCTCTCTAAGACTTTCCTCTGGGGAGCAATGAGCAGACCGTCGCTATGTCTGTGGAACCGCAGCCAGAGGCAACTGTTTGAGACGCTTCCAATATGCAGCTCTCTCTGGTAGGAGAAGTTGCGACCTCTTCACGAAATAATCCTTCCAGCCGGAGCCTGCTGAGAAAGCTCTACAAAGAGTGTGAAGGCTCTCAGTGAAGCAAGAGCACATCCTCTGTTTACCTGTATTTATAAGCCTGCGAGAGAGGTAGTCCTTGCCGGGTAAATCCTTTCTGCTCTCGCAGCTATTCATTGAGGAGCAAGTCCTGAATGCTTTACAGTCTAGGGGCAAGTCTCCGTACTCGCTGGAGAAGACACAAAAGAGCGCCCGTTAAAGACAGAGCTGTGGACCCACTGCCTGGTGTAGTAAAACGTTCCAGCACAAGCAACTCGCAGAGAGCTCTACCTCTGCATGTAATGAATCCATGCAGCCGACGCTGCTGAGAAATCACAGGAAAACAGGGATCGCTACTCGTTGTAACACGAGCAGTTTTTCCTAATATAAGTTCTTTAACACTATGGGGAGAAGGTGAAACGGCACAGTTGAAACATTTCCCCGGTTGCAGCTTTTATTCGTGAGCAAGGTCTTAGATTCATGTGGATGTGCTCCTATGTGATACCTGAAGTCTCTCATGAGTGTTCCTCTGGAAGGCACAGAGCAGAGCGTCGGGATGTCTGTGGAACCGCGGTCAGAGGCAAGTCTTTGAGACGCTTCAGTATACAGCGCTAGCCGGTAAGAGAAGGCTCGACCTCGTCACGAAAGTAATCCTTCCAGCCAGAGCCTGCTGAGAAAGCCCTTGAAAGAGTGTGAACGCTGCTCAGCGAAGCAAGAACAGATGCTGTTTACTTCTCTTTATAAGCCTGAGAGAGAAGAAGCCCCTGCCGGCTAAACACAAGCAGATATTCATTGATGAGCATCCTTGGACGCTCTAAAGTCAAGGGGTTAGAGCTGAGGAATCCAAAAATGGATGGAGGAATCCCAAAATGGGCTGAGGAACCGAAAAATAGGCTGAGGGACCAAAAAATGCATTGAAGAATCCAAAAATGGATTGAGGAACCAAAAATGGGCTGAGGAACCCCTAAATGGGCTGAGGAACCCAAAAAATGTGTGGAAGAAACCAAAAATGGGCTGAGGAACCAAAAGTCTGGGCTGAGGGATCAGAAAATGGATTGAAGAATCCAATAATAGCGCTGAGAGACCCCAAAATGGGATGAAGATCACAAAATTAGCCTGAAAAGCTCAAAAACGGGCTGAGGAACCCAAAAGGGGATGAGGGACCCAAAAGTGGGTTGAGGGACCAAGAAATGGCTCAGGAACAAATAATTGGGCTGAGGACCACAAAAATGGGCTGAGGAACACAAAGATGGCCTGACAAAGCCAAAAATGGGCTGATGATCCCCAAAATGCGCTGAGGAATCAAAAAATGGTTTGAGGAATCCAAAAATGGCCTGAGAAACCAGTAATTGGGCTGAGGAACCCAAAAATGTGATGAGGGTCCAAAAAAATGGATTGAAGAACACAAAAATGGGCTGAGGAGCACAAAAATGAGCTGAAGAACCCAAAAATGGGCGGAGGAAATCAAAAATGGGCTGAGGGACAAAAAAAAGGATTGAATGACCCAAAAATGGGCTGAAGAAGCCAAAAATGGTCTGAGGAACCCCAAAATTGGCTGAAGAACCCAAAAATGGGCTTAGGGAACAAAAAAATGGTTTGAGGAACCCAAAAATGGGCTTCGGAACCAAAAAATGGGCTGAGGGACCAAAAATGGGCAGATGGAACAAAAAAATGGATTGAAAGAACCAAAAGTGGCCAGACGAAACCAAAAATGGGCTGATGAACCCCAAAATGGGCTGAGGAACACAAAATGGTCTGAGGAACGGAAAAATAAGCTGAAGAACCAAAAAATGGACTCAGGGACCAAAAAATTGGCTGAGGAATCCAAAAATGGGCTGAGGAACCAAAAAATGGGCTGAGGGACCAAAAAATGGAGTGAAGGATCCAAAAATAGTCTGAGGAAACCAAAATGAGCTGAGGAAACCAAAAATGGCTTGAGGAAGCCAAAAATGGTCTGAGGGACCCAAAAATGGGCTTAGGAACCAAAAAATTGGCTGAAAGACCAAAAAATGGATTGACAAACTCAAAAATGGATTGAGGAGCCCCAAAACAGGCTGAGGAACCCAAAAACTTCTTATGTAGGTTTCGCAATTCTTTTTTTTTTTGTTCCTTTAACCCAATTTTTGTGTTCCTCAGCCCATTTTTGGGTTCCTCAGCCCATTTTTGTGTTCCTCAGCCCATTTATGGGTCTATAAGCCCATCTGGGGATTCCTCAATCCATTTTTTGATTTCTCTGTCCATTTTGGGGTTCCTCAGACCATTTTTGTGTTCCTCAGACCATTTTTTGAGTTCTTCAATCCATTTTTGTTCTCTCAGCCCATTTCTGGGTTCCTCAGCCCATTTTTCAGTTCCTCAATCCATTTTTTGGGTCCCTCAGCCCATTTTTGGGTTCCTCAGCCCACTTTTAGTCCCTCAGCCCATTATTTCATTCCTATGCCCATTTTCTTGTTCCTCAGCCCATTTTTGGGTTCTTCAATTCATTTTTTTGGACCCTCATCACATTTTTGGGTTCCTCAGCCCATTTTCTGGTTCCTCAGCCTATTTTTGAAATGAAAACAGGTATCGCTAGTCATCGAAGCACGAGCAGTTCTTCTTAATGTAGGTTCTTTAACAATATCGGGAGAGGGTGAAACGGCAGTCTGAAACAGTTATCCCGTTTGCATAATCTATTGATAAGCAAAGTTTTTTAGACTCATGCGGATGCGCTCTGATGTGATGTCTGAAGTCTCTCATGACCCTTCCTCTGGGAGAGAAGGAGCACATCGCCGCCATGTCTGTTGAACCGCGGCCAGAGGCAAGTCTTTGAGACGCTTCAGTATACAGCGCTAGCCCGTAAGAGAAGGTGCGACCTCTTCAAGAAAGTAATCTTTACAGCCGGAGAAGCTCAGAAAGCCCGTGGAAAAGTGTGAAGGCTGCTCAACAAAGCAAGAGCCGATATTTTGTTTACCTGTATTTATAAATCTGTGAGAGACGAAAACTCTACCCGGTTAATTCTTTTCTCCCATTGTTTGACGAGCAAGTCCTGAACGCTTTACAGTCAAGGGGTTAGTCTCTGCTCTCACTGGAGAAGAACCAGGAGCGTGGAGGTGACAGACTGTGCTGTGGAACCACTGCCTGGTTGCGTAACACGTTTCAACACAAGCTGTTCGCAGAGGGCTCTACCTGTGCATGTTAAGCATCCGTGCAGCCGAAGCTGCTGAGAAAGCACAGGGAAACAGGGATCGCTACTCGTTGTAACACGAGCAGTTTTTCTTAATAGATTTTCTTTAACACTATGGGGAGAAGGTGAAACGGCAGGCTGAAACATTTCCTCGGTAGTAGCTTTTATTCGTGAGCAAGAGTTTAGACTCGTGCGCTCTGATGTGATACCTGAAATCTCTCTAAGACTTTCCTCTGGAGAGCAATGAGCAGACCGTCGCTATGTCTGTGGAACCGCAGCCAGAGGCAACTGTTTGAGACGCTTCCAATACGCAGCTCTCTCTGGTAGGAGAAGTTGCGACCTCTTCACGAAATAATCCTTCCAGCCGGAGCCTGCTGAGAAAGCTCTACAAAGAGTGTGAAGGCTCTCAGTGAAGCAAGAGCACATCCTCTGTTTACCTGTATTTATAAGCCTGCGAGAGAGGTAGTCCTTGCCGGGTAAATCCTTTCTGCTCTCGCAGCTATTCATTGACGAGCAAGTCCTGAATGCTTTAGAGTCTAGGGGCAAGTCTCCGTACTCGCTGGAGAAGACACAAAAGAGCGCCCGTTAAAGACAGAGCTGTGGACCCACTGCCTGGTGTAGTAAAACGTTCCAGCACAAGCAACTCGCAGAGAGCTCTACCTCTGCATGTAATGAATCCAGGCAGCCGACGCTGCTGAGAAATCACAGGAAAACAGGGATCGCTACTCGTTGTAACACGAGCAGTTTTTCCTAATATATGTTCTTTAACACTATGGGGAGAAGGTGAAACGGCACAGTTGAAACATTTCCCCGGTTGCAGCGTTTATTCGTGAGCAAGGTCTTAGATTCATGCGGATGTGCTCCTATGTGATACCTGAAGTCTCTCATGAGTGTTCCTCTGGAAGGCACAGAGCAGAGCGTCGGGATGTCTGTGGAACCGCGGTCAGCGGCAAGTCTTTGAGACGCTTCAGTATACAGCGCTAGCCGGTAAGAGAAGGCTCGACCTCGTCACGAAAGTAATCCTTCCAGCCAGAGCCTGCTGAGAAAGCCCTTGAAAGAGTGTGAACGCTGCTCAGCGAAGCAAGAACAGATGCTGTTTACTTCTCTTTATAAGCCTGAGAGAGAAGAAGCCCCTGCCGGCTAAACACAAGCAGATATTCATTGATGAGCATCCTTGGACGCTCTAAAGTCAAGGGGTTAGAGCTGAGGAATCCAAAAATGGATGGAGGAATCCCAAAATGGGCTGAGGAACCGAAAAATAGGCTGAGGGACCAAAAAATGCATCGAAGAATCCAAAAATGGATTGAGGAACCAAAAATGGGCTGAGGAACCCCTAAATGGGCTGAGGAACCCAAAACATGTGTGGAAGAAACCAAAAATGGGCTGAGGAACCAAAAGTCTGGGCTGAGGGATCAGAAAATGGATTGAAGAATCCAATAATAGCGCTGAGAGACCCCAAAATGGGATGAAGATCACAAAATTAGCCTGAAAAGCTCAAAAACGGGCTGAGGAACCCAAAAGGGGATGAGGGACCCAAAAGTGGGTTGAGGGACCAAGAAATGGCTCAGGAACAAGTAATTGGGCTGAGGACCACAAAAATGGGGTGAGGAACACAAAGATGGCCTGACAAAGCCAAAAATGGGCTGATGATCCCCAAAATGCGCTGAGGAATCAAAAAATGGTTTGAGGAATCCAAAAATGGCCTGAGAAACCAGTAATTGGGCTGAGGAACCCAAAAATGTGATGAGGGTCCAAAAAAATGGATTGAAGAACACAAAAATGGGCTGAGGAGCACAAAAATGAGCTGAAGAACCCAAAAATGGGCGGAGGAAATCAAAAATGGGCTGAGGGACAAAAAAAAGGATTGAATGACCCAAAAATGGGCTGAAGAAGCCAAAAATGGTCTGAGGAACCCCAAAATTGGCTGAAGAACCCAAAAATGGGATTAGGGAACAAAAAAATGGTTTGAGGAACCCAAAAATGGGCTTCGGAACCAAAAAATGGGCTGAGGGACCAAAAATGGGCTAATGGAACAAAAAAATGGATTGAAAGAGCCAAAAGTGGCCTGACGAAACCAAAAATGGGCTGATGAACCCCAAAATGGGCTGAGGAACACAAAATGGTCTGAGGAACGGAAAAATAAGCTGAGGAACCAAAAAATGGACTCAGGGACCAAAAAATCGGCTGAGGAATCCAAAAATGGGCTGAGGGACCAAAAAATGGGCTGAGGAACCAAAAAATGGGCTTAGGAACCAAAAAATGGGCTGAGGGACCAAAAAATGGAGTGAAGGATCCAAAAATAGTCTGAGGAAACCAAAATGAGCTGAGGAAACCAAAAATGGCTTGAGGAAGCCAAAAATGGTCTGAGGGACCCAAAAATGGGCTTAGGAACCAAAAAATTGGCTGAAAGACCAAAAAATGGATTGACAAACTCAAAAATGGATTGAGGAGCCCCAAAACAGGCTGAGGAACCCAAAAACTTCTTATGTAGGTTTCGCAATTCTTTTTTTTTTTTGTTCCTTTAACCCAATTTTTGTGTTCCTCAGCCCATTTTTGGGTTCCTCAGCCCATTTTTGTGTTCCTCAGCCCATTTATGGGTCTATAAGCCCATCTGGGGATTCCTCAATCCATTTTTTGATTTCTCTGTCCATTTTGGGGTTCCTCAGACCATTTTTGTGTTCCTCAGACCATTTTTTGAGTTCTTCAATCCATTTTTGTTCTCTCAGCCCATTTCTGGGTTCCTCAGCCCATTTTTCAGTTCCTCAATCCATTTTTTGGGTCCCTCAGCCCATTTTTGGGTTCCTCAGCCCACTTTTAGTCCCTCAGCCCATTATTTCATTCCTATGCCCATTTTCTTGTTCCTCAGCCCATTTTTGGGTTCTTCAATTCATTTTTTTGGACCCTCATCACATTTTTGGGTTCCTCAGCCCATTTTCTGGTTCCTCAGCCTATTTTTGAAATGAAAACAGGTATCGCTAGTCATCGAAGCACGAGCAGTTCTTCTTAATGTAGGTTCTTTAACAATATCGGGAGAGGGTGAAACGGCAGTCTGAAACAGTTATCCCGTTTGCATAATCTATTGATAAGCAAAGTTTTTTAGACTCATGCGGATGCGCTCTGATGTGATGTCTGAAGTCTCTCATGACCCTTCCTCTGGGAGAGAAGGAGCACATCGCCGCCATGTCTGTTGAACCGCGGCCAGAGGCAAGTCTTTGAGACGCTTCAGTATACAGCGCTAGCCCGTAAGAGAAGGTGCGACCTCTTCAAGAAAGTAATCTTTACAGCCGGAGAAGCTCAGAAAGCCCGTGGAAAAGTGTGAAGGCTGCTCAACAAAGCAAGAGCCGATATTTTGTTTACCTGTATTTATAAATCTGTGAGAGACGAAAACTCTACCCGGTTAATTCTTTTCTCCCATTGTTTGACGAGCAAGTCCTGAACGCTTTACAGTCAAGGGGTTAGTCTCTGCTCTCACTGGAGAAGAACCAGGAGCGTGGAGGTGACAGACTGTGCTGTGGAACCACTGCCTGGTTGCGTAACACGTTTCAACACAAGCTGTTCGCAGAGGGCTCTACCTGTGCATGTTAAGCATCCGTGCAGCCGAAGCTGCTGAGAAAGCACAGGGAAACAGGGATCGCTACTCGTTGTAACACGAGCAGTTTTTCTTAATAGATTTTCTTTAACACTATGGGGAGAAGGTGAAACGGCAGGCTGAAACATTTCCTCGGTAGTAGCTTTTATTCGTGAGCAAGAGTTTAGACTCGTGCGCTCTGATGTGATACCTGAAATCTCTCTAAGACTTTCCTCTGGAGAGCAATGAGCAGACCGTCGCTATGTCTGTGGAACCGCAGCCAGAGGCAACTGTTTGAGACGCTTCCAATACGCAGCTCTCTCTGGTAGGAGAAGTTGCGACCTCTTCACGAAATAATCCTTCCAGCCGGAGCCTGCTGAGAAAGCTCTACAAAGAGTGTGAAGGCTCTCAGTGAAGCAAGAGCAAATCCTCTGTTTACCTGTATTTATAAGCCTGCGAGAGAGGTAGTCCTTGCCGGGTAAATCCTTTCTGCTCTCGCAGCTATTCATTGACGAGCAAGTCCTGAATGCTTTAGAGTCTAGGGGCAAGTCTCCGTACTCGCTGGAGAAGACACAAAAGAGCGCCCGTTAAAGACAGAGCTGTGGACCCACTGCCTGGTGTAGTAAAACGTTCCAGCACAAGCAACTCGCAGAGAGCTCTACCTCTGCATGTAATGAATCCAGGCAGCCGACGCTGCTGAGAAATCACAGGAAAACAGGGATCGCTACTCGTTGTAACACGAGCAGTTTTTCCTAATATATGTTCTTTAACACTATGGGGAGAAGGTGAAACGGCACAGTTGAAACATTTCCCCGGTTGCAGCTTTTATTCGTGAGCAAGGTCTTAGATTCATGTGGATGTGCTCCTATGTGATACCTGAAGTCTCTCATGAGTGTTCCTCTGGAAGGCACAGAGCAGAGCGTCGGGATGTCTGTGGAACCGCGGTCAGAGGCAAGTCTTTGAGACGCTTCAGTATACAGCGCTAGCCGGTAAGAGAAGGCTCGACCTCGTCACGAAAGTAATCCTTCCATCCAGAGAGCCTGCTGAGAAAGCCCTTGAAAGAGTGTGAACGCTGCTCAGCGAAGCAAGAACAGATGCTGTTTACTTCTCTTTATAAGCCTGAGAGAGAAGAAGCCCCTGCCGGCTAAACACAAGCAGATATTCATTGATGAGCATCCTTGGACGCTCTAAAGTCAAGGGGTTAGAGCTGAGGAATCCAAAAATGGATGGAGGAATCCCAAAATGGGCTGAGGAACCGAAAAATAGGCTGAGGGACCAAAAAATGCATCGAAGAATCCAAAAATGGATTGAGGAACCAAAAATGGGCTGAGGAACCCCTAAATGGGCTGAGGAACCCAAAACATGTGTGGAAGAAACCAAAAATGGGCTGAGGAACCAAAAGTCTGGGCTGAGGGATCAGAAAATGGATTGAAGAATCCAAAAATAGCGCTGAGAGACCCCAAAATGGGATGAAGATCACAAAATTAGCCTGAAAAGCTCAAAAACGGGCTGAGGAACCCAAAAGGGGATGAGGGACCCAAAAGTGGGTTGAGGGACCAAGAAATGGCTCAGGAACAAATAATTGGGCTGAGGACCACAAAAATGGGCTGAGGAACACAAAGATGGCCTGACAAAGCCAAAAATGGGCTGATGATCCCCAAAATGCGCTGAGGAATCAAAAAATGGTTTGAGGAATCCAAAAATGGCCTGAGAAACCAGTAATTGGGCTGAGGAACCCAAAAATGTGATGAGGGTCCAAAAAAATGGATTGAAGAACACAAAAATGGGCTGAGGAGCACAAAAATGAGCTGAAGAACCCAAAAATGGGCGGAGGAAATCAAAAATGGGCTGAGGGACAAAAAAAAGGATTGAATGACCCAAAAATGGGCTGAAGAAGCCAAAAATGGTCTGAGGAACCCCAAAATTGGCTGAAGAACCCAAAAATGGGCTTAGGGAACAAAAAAATGGTTTGAGGAACCCAAAAATGGGCTTCGGAACCAAAAAATGGGCTGAGGGACCAAAAATGGGCTGATGGAACAAAAAAATGGATTGAAAGAGCCAAAAGTGGCCTGACGAAACCAAAAATGGGCTGATGAACCCCAAAATGGGCTGAGGAACACAAAATGGTCTGAGGAACGGAAAAATAAGCTGAGGAACCAAAAAATGGACTCAGGGACCAAAAAATCGGCTGAGGAATCCAAAAATGGGCTGAGGGACCAAAAAATGGGCTGAGGAACCAAAAAATGGGCTTAGGAACCAAAAAATAGGCTGAGGGACCAAAAAATGGAGTGAAGGATCCAAAAATAGTCTGAGGAAACCAAAATGAGCTGAGGAAACCAAAAATGGCTTGAGGAAGCCAAAAATGGTCTGAGGGACCCAAAAATGGGCTTAGGAACCAAAAAATTGGCTGAAAGACCAAAAAATGGATTGACAAACTCAAAAATGGATTGAGGAGCCCCAAAACAGGCTGAGGAACCCAAAAACTTCTTATGTAGGTTTCGCAATTCTTTTTTTTTTTTGTTCCTTTAACCCAATTTTTGTGTTCCTCAGCCCATTTTTGGGTTCCTCAGCCCATTTTTGTGTTCCTCAGCCCATTTATGGGTCTATAAGCCCATCTGGGGATTCCTCAATCCATTTTTTGATTTCTCTGTCCATTTTGGGGTTCCTCAGACCATTTTTGTGTTCCTCAGACCGTTTTTTGAGTTCTTCAATCCATTTTTGTTCTCTCAGCCCATTTCTGGGTTCCTCAGCCCATTTTTCAGTTCCTCAATCCATTTTTTGGGTCCCTCAGCCCATTTTTGGGTTCCTCAGCCCACTTTTAGTCCCTCAGCCCATTATTTCATTCCTATGCCCATTTTCTTGTTCCTCAGCCCATTTTTGGGTTCTTCAATTCATTTTTTTGGACCCTCATCACATTTTTGGGTTCCTCAGCCCATTTTCTGGTTCCTCAGCCTATTTTTGAAATGAAAACAGGTATCGCTAGTCATCGAAGCACGAGCAGTTCTTCTTAATGTAGGTTCTTTAACAATATCGGGAGAGGGTGAAACGGCAGTCTGAAACAGTTATCCCGTTTGCATAATCTATTGATAAGCAAAGTTTTTTAGACTCATGCGGATGCGCTCTGATGTGATGTCTGAAGTCTCTCATGACCCTTCCTCTGGGAGAGAAGGAGCACATCGCCGCCATGTCTGTTGAACCGCGGCCAGAGGCAAGTCTTTGAGACGCTTCAGTATACAGCGCTAGCCCGTAAGAGAAGGTGCGACCTCTTCAAGAAAGTAATCTTTACAGCCGGAGAAGCTCAGAAAGCCCGTGGAAAAGTGTGAAGGCTGCTCAACAAAGCAAGAGCCGATATTTTGTTTACCTGTATTTATAAATCTGTGAGAGACGAAAACTCTACCCGGTTAATTCTTTTCTCCCATTGTTTGACGAGCAAGTCCTGAACGCTTTACAGTCAAGGGGTTAGTCTCTGCTCTCACTGGAGAAGAACCAGGAGCGTGGAGGTGACAGACTGTGCTGTGGAACCACTGCCTGGTTGCGTAACACGTTTCAACACAAGCTGTTCGCAGAGGGCTCTACCTGTGCATGTTAAGCATCCGTGCAGCCGAAGCTGCTGAGAAAGCACAGGGAAACAGGGATCGCTACTCGTTGTAACACGAGCAGTTTTTCTTAATAGATTTTCTTTAACACTATGGGGAGAAGGTGAAACGGCAGGCTGAAACATTTCCTCGGTAGTAGCTTTTATTCGTGAGCAAGAGTTTAGACTCGTGCGCTCTGATGTGATACCTGAAATCTCTCTAAGACTTTCCTCTGGAGAGCAATGAGCAGACCGTCGCTATGTCTGTGGAACCGCAGCCAGAGGCAACTGTTTGAGACGCTTCCAATACGCAGCTCTCTCTGGTAGGAGAAGTTGCGACCTCTTCACGAAATAATCCTTCCAGCCGGAGCCTGCTGAGAAAGCTCTACAAAGAGTGTGAAGGCTCTCAGTGAAGCAAGAGCAAATCCTCTGTTTACCTGTATTTATAAGCCTGCGAGAGAGGTAGTCCTTGCCGGGTAAATCCTTTCTGCTCTCGCAGCTATTCATTGACGAGCAAGTCCTGAATGCTTTAGAGTCTAGGGGCAAGTCTCCGTACTCGCTGGAGAAGACACAAAAGAGCGCCCGTTAAAGACAGAGCTGTGGACCCACTGCCTGGTGTAGTAAAACGTTCCAGCACAAGCAACTCGCAGAGAGCTCTACCTCTGCATGTAATGAATCCAGGCAGCCGACGCTGCTGAGAAATCACAGGAAAACAGGGATCGCTACTCGTTGTAACACGAGCAGTTTTTCCTAATATATGTTCTTTAACACTATGGGGAGAAGGTGAAACGGCACAGTTGAAACATTTCCCCGGTTGCAGCTTTTATTCGTGAGCAAGGTCTTAGATTCATGTGGATGTGCTCCTATGTGATACCTGAAGTCTCTCATGAGTGTTCCTCTGGAAGGCACAGAGCAGAGCGTCGGGATGTCTGTGGAACCGCGGTCAGAGGCAAGTCTTTGAGACGCTTCAGTATACAGCGCTAGCCGGTAAGAGAAGGCTCGACCTCGTCACGAAAGTAATCCTTCCATCCAGAGAGCCTGCTGAGAAAGCCCTTGAAAGAGTGTGAACGCTGCTCAGCGAAGCAAGAACAGATGCTGTTTACTTCTCTTTATAAGCCTGAGAGAGAAGAAGCCCCTGCCGGCTAAACACAAGCAGATATTCATTGATGAGCATCCTTGGACGCTCTAAAGTCAAGGGGTTAGAGCTGAGGAATCCAAAAATGGATGGAGGAATCCCAAAATGGGCTGAGGAACCGAAAAATAGGCTGAGGGACCAAAAAATGCATCGAAGAATCCAAAAATGGATTGAGGAACCAAAAATGGGCTGAGGAACCCCTAAATGGGCTGAGGAACCCAAAACATGTGTGGAAGAAACCAAAAATGGGCTGAGGAACCAAAAGTCTGGGCTGAGGGATCAGAAAATGGATTGAAGAATCCAAAAATAGCGCTGAGAGACCCCAAAATGGGATGAAGATCACAAAATTAGCCTGAAAAGCTCAAAAACGGGCTGAGGAACCCAAAAGGGGATGAGGGACCCAAAAGTGGGTTGAGGGACCAAGAAATGGCTCAGGAACAAATAATTGGGCTGAGGACCACAAAAATGGGCTGAGGAACACAAAGATGGCCTGACAAAGCCAAAAATGGGCTGATGATCCCCAAAATGCGCTGAGGAATCAAAAAATGGTTTGAGGAATCCAAAAATGGCCTGAGAAACCAGTAATTGGGCTGAGGAACCCAAAAATGTGATGAGGGTCCAAAAAAATGGATTGAAGAACACAAAAATGGGCTGAGGAGCACAAAAATGAGCTGAAGAACCCAAAAATGGGCGGAGGAAATCAAAAATGGGCTGAGGGACAAAAAAAAGGATTGAATGACCCAAAAATGGGCTGAAGAAGCCAAAAATGGTCTGAGGAACCCCAAAATTGGCTGAAGAACCCAAAAATGGGCTTAGGGAACAAAAAAATGGTTTGAGGAACCCAAAAATGGGCTTCGGAACCAAAAAATGGGCTGAGGGACCAAAAATGGGCTGATGGAACAAAAAAATGGATTGAAAGAGCCAAAAGTGGCCTGACGAAACCAAAAATGGGCTGATGAACCCCAAAATGGGCTGAGGAACACAAAATGGTCTGAGGAACGGAAAAATAAGCTGAGGAACCAAAAAATGGACTCAGGGACCAAAAAATCGGCTGAGGAATCCAAAAATGGGCTGAGGGACCAAAAAATGGGCTGAGGAACCAAAAAATGGGCTTAGGAACCAAAAAATAGGCTGAGGGACCAAAAAATGGAGTGAAGGATCCAAAAATAGTCTGAGGAAACCAAAATGAGCTGAGGAAACCAAAAATGGCTTGAGGAAGCCAAAAATGGTCTGAGGGACCCAAAAATGGGCTTAGGAACCAAAAAATTGGCTGAAAGACCAAAAAATGGATTGACAAACTCAAAAATGGATTGAGGAGCCCCAAAACAGGCTGAGGAACCCAAAAACTTCTTATGTAGGTTTCGCAATTCTTTTTTTTTTTTGTTCCTTTAACCCAATTTTTGTGTTCCTCAGCCCATTTTTGGGTTCCTCAGCCCATTTTTGTGTTCCTCAGCCCATTTATGGGTCTATAAGCCCATCTGGGGATTCCTCAATCCATTTTTTGATTTCTCTGTCCATTTTGGGGTTCCTCAGACCATTTTTGTGTTCCTCAGACCGTTTTTTGAGTTCTTCAATCCATTTTTGTTCTCTCAGCCCATTTCTGGGTTCCTCAGCCCATTTTTCAGTTCCTCAATCCATTTTTTGGGTCCCTCAGCCCATTTTTGGGTTCCTCAGCCCACTTTTAGTCCCTCAGCCCATTATTTCATTCCTATGCCCATTTTCTTGTTCCTCAGCCCATTTTTGGGTTCTTCAATTCATTTTTTTGGACCCTCAGCCCATTTTTGGGTTCCTCAGCCCATTTTCTGGTTCCTCAGCCTATTTTTGAAATGAAAACAGGTATCGCTAGTCATCGAAGCACGAGCAGTTCTTCTTAATGTAGGTTCTTTAACAATATCGGGAGAGGGTGAAACGGCAGTCTGAAACAGTTATCCCGTTTGCATAATCTATTGATAAGCAAAGTTTTTTAGACTCATGCGGATGCGCTCTGATGTGATGTCTGAAGTCTCTCATGACCCTTCCTCTGGGAGAGAAGGAGCACATCGCCGCCATGTCTGTTGAACCGCGGCCAGAGGCAAGTCTTTGAGACGCTTCAGTATACAGCGCTAGCCCGTAAGAGAAGGTGCGACCTCTTCAAGAAAGTAATCTTTACAGCCGGAGAAGCTCAGAAAGCCCGTGGAAAAGTGTGAAGGCTGCTCAACAAAGCAAGAGCCGATATTTTGTTTACCTGTATTTATAAACCTGTGAGAGACGAAAACTCTACCCGGTTAATTCTTTTCTCCCATTGTTTGACGAGCAAGTCCTGAACGCTTTACAGTCAAGGGGTTAGTCTCTGCTCTCACTGGAGAAGAACCAGGAGCGTGGAGGTGACAGACTGTGCTGTGGAACCACTGCCTGGTTGCGTAACACGTTTCAACACAAGCTGTTCGCAGAGGGCTCTACCTGTGCATGTTAAGCATCTGTGCAGCCGAAGCTGCTGAGAAAGCACAGGGAAACAGGGATCGCTACTCGTTGTAACACGAGCAGTTTTTCTTAATAGGTTTTCTTTAACACTATGGGGAGAAGGTGAAACGGCAGGCTGAAACATTTCCTCGGTAGTAGCTTTTATTCATGAGCAAGAGTTTAGACTCGTGCGCTCTGATGTGATACCTGAAATCTCTCTAAGACTTTCCTCTGGGGAGCAATGAGCAGACCGTCGCTATGTCTGTGGAACCGCAGCCAGAGGCAACTGTTTGAGACGCTTCCAATACGCAGCTCTCTCTGGTAGGAGAAGTTGCGACCTCTTCACGAAATAATCCTTCCAGCCGGAGCCTGCTGAGAAAGCTCTACAAAGAGTGTGAAGGCTCTCAGTGAAGCAAGAGCAAATCCTCTGTTTACCTGTATTTATAAGCCTGCGAGAGAGGTAGTCCTTGCCGGGTAAATCCTTTCTGCTCTCGCAGCTATTCATTGACGAGCAAGTCCTGAATGCTTTACAGTCTAGGGGCAAGTCTCCGTACTCGCTGGAGAAGACACAAAAGAGCGCCCGTTAAAGACAGAGCTGTGGACCCACTGCCTGGTGTAGTAAAACGTTCCAGCACAAGCAACTCGCAGAGAGCTCTACCTCTGCATGTAATGAATCCAGGCAGCCGACGCTGCTGAGAAATCACAGGAAAACAGGGATCGCTACTCGTTGTAACACGAGCAGTTTTTCCTAATATATGTTCTTTAACACTATGGGGAGAAGGTGAAACGGCACAGTTGAAACATTTCCCCGGTTGCAGCTTTTATTCGTGAGCAAGGTCTTAGATTCATGTGGATGTGCTCCTATGTGATACCTGAAGTCTCTCATGAGTGTTCCTCTGGAAGGCACAGAGCAGAGCGTCGGGATGTCTGTGGAACCGCGGTCAGAGGCAAGTCTTTGAGACGCTTCAGTATACAGCGCTAGCCGGTAAGAGAAGGCTCGACCTCGTCACGAAAGTAATCCTTCCATCCAGAGAGCCTGCTGAGAAAGCCCTTGAAAGAGTGTGAACGCTGCTCAGCGAAGCAAGAACAGATGCTGTTTACTTCTCTTTATAAGCCTGAGAGAGAAGAAGCCCCTGCCGGCTAAACACAAGCAGATATTCATTGATGAGCATCCTTGGACGCTTTAAAGTCAAGGGGTTAGAGCTGAGGAATCCAAAAATGGATGGAGGAACCCCAAAATGGGCTGAGGAACCGAAAAATAGGCTGAGGGACCAAAAAATGCATCGAAGAATCCAAAAATGGATTGAGGAACCAAAAATGGGCTGAGGAACCCCTAAATGGGCTGAGGAACCCAAAAAATGTGTGGAAGAAACCAAAAATGGGCTGAGGAACCAAAAGTCTGGGCTGAGGGATCAGAAAATGGATTGAAGAATCCAAAAATAGCGCTGAGAGACCCCAAAATGGGATGAAGATCACAAAATTAGCCTGAAAAGCTCAAAAACGGGCTGAGGAACCCAAAAGGGGATGAGGGACCCAAAAGTGGGTTGAGGGACCAAGAAATGGCTCAGGAACAAATAATTGGGCTGAGGACCACAAAAATGGGCTGAGGAACACAAAGATGGCCTGACAAAGCCAAAAATGGGCTGATGATCCCCAAAATGCGCTGAGGAATCAAAAAATGGTTTGAGGAATCCAAAAATGGCCTGAGAAACCAGTAATTGGGCTGAGGAACCCAAAAATGTGATGAGGGTCCAAAAAAATGGATTGAAGAACACAAAAATGGGCTGAGGAGCACAAAAATGAGCTGAAGAACCCAAAAATGGGCGGAGGAAATCAAAAATGGGCTGAGGGACAAAAAAAAGGATTGAATGACCCAAAAATGGGCTGAAGAAGCCAAAAATGGTCTGAGGAACCCCAAAATTGGCTGAAGAACCCAAAAATGGGCTTAGGGAACAAAAAAATGGTTTGAGGAACCCAAAAATGTGCTTCGGAACCAAAAAATGGGCTGAGGGACCAAAAATGGGCTGATGGAACAAAAAAATGGATTGAAAGAGCCAAAAGTGGCCTGACGAAACCAAAAATGGGCTGATGAACCCCAAAATGGGCTGAGGAACACAAAATGGTCTGAGGAACGGAAAAATAAGCTGAGGAACCAAAGAATGGACTCAGGGACCAAAAAATGGGCTGAGGGACCAAAAAATGGAGTGAAGGATCCAAAAATAGTCTGAGGAAACCAAAATGAGCTGAGGAAACCAAAAATGGCTTGAGGAAGCCAAAAATGGTCTGAGGGACCCAAAAATGGGCTTAGGAACCAAAAAATTGGCTGAAAGACCAAAAAATGGATTGACAAACTCAAAAATGGATTGAGGAGCCCCAAAACAGGCTGAGGAACCCAAAAACTTCTTATGTAGGTTTCGCAATTCTTTTTTTTTTGTTCCTTTAACCCAATTTTTGTGTTCCTCAGCCCATTTTTGGGTTCCTCAGCCCATTTTTGTGTTCCTCAGCCCATTTATGGGTCTATAAGCCCATCTGGGGATTCCTCAATCCATTTTTTGATTTCTCTGTCCATTTTGGGGTTCCTCAGACCATTTTTGTGTTCCTCAGACCGTTTTTTGAGTTCTTCAATCCATTTTTGTTCTCTCAGCCCATTTCTGGGTTCCTCAGCCCATTTTTCAGTTCCTCAATCCATTTTTTGGGTCCCTCAGCCCATTTTTGGGTTCCTCAGCCCACTTTTAGTCCCTCAGCCCATTATTTCATTCCTATGCCCATTTTCTTGTTCCTCAGCCCATTTTTGGGTTCTTCAATTCATTTTTTTGGACCCTCAGCCCATTTTTGGGTTCCTCAGCCCATTTTCTGGTTCCTCAGCCTATTTTTGAAATGAAAACAGGTATCGCTAGTCATCGAAGCACGAGCAGTTCTTCTTAATGTAGGTTCTTTAACAATATCGGGAGAGGGTGAAACGGCAGTCTGAAACAGTTATCCCGTTTGCATAATCTATTGATAAGCAAAGTTTTTTAGACTCATGCGGATGCGCTCTGATGTGATGTCTGAAGTCTCTCATGACCCTTCCTCTGGGAGAGAAGGAGCACATCGCCGCCATGTCTGTTGAACCGCGGCCAGAGGCAAGTCTTTGAGACGCTTCAGTATACAGCGCTAGCCCGTAAGAGAAGGTGCGACCTCTTCAAGAAAGTAATCTTTACAGCCGGAGAAGCTCAGAAAGCCCGTGGAAAAGTGTGAAGGCTGCTCAACAAAGCAAGAGCCGATATTTTGTTTACCTGTATTTATAAACCTGTGAGAGACGAAAACTCTACCCGGTTAACTCTTTTCTCCCATTGTTTGACGAGCAAGTCCTGAACGCTTTACAGTCAAGGGGTTAATCTCTGCTCTCACTGGAGAAGAACCAGGAGCGTGGAGGTGAGAGACTGTGCTGTGGAACCACTGCCTGGTTGCGTAACACGTTTCAGCACAAGCTGTTCGCAGAGGGCTCTACCTGTGCGTGTTAAGAATCCGTGCAGCCGAAGCAGCTGAGAAAGGACAAGAAAACAGGGATCGCTACTCATTGTAACACGAGCAGTTTTTCTTAATAGATGTTCTTTAACACTATGGGGAGAAGGTGAAACGGCAGAGTCGAAACATCCCCCCGGTTGTAGCTTTTATTCGTGAGCAAGGTCTTAGTTTCATGTGGATGCGCTCCTATGTGATACCTGAAGTCTCTCATGAGTGTTCCTCTGGAAAGCACAGAGCAGAGCGTCGGGACGCCTGTGGAACCGCGGCCAGAGGCTAGTCTTTGAGACGCTTCAGTATACAGCGCTAGCCGGTAAGAGAAGGCTCGACCTCGTCACGATAGTAATCCTTCCAGCCGGAGCCTGCTGAGAAAGCCCTTGAAAGAGTGTGAAGGTTGCTCAGCGAAGCAAGAACAGATGCTGTTTACTTGTCTTTATAAGCCTGAGAGAGAGGAAGCCCCTGCCGACTAAACACTTTCTCCACAAGCACTTATTCATTTGTGAGCATCCCTGGACGCTTGAAAGTCAAGGGGTTAGTGCCCTCTCTCCCTTAGGAAGACACAAGACGTTGCAGTGGAACCGCTGTTTGGTGTGGTAACACGTCTCAGCTCAAGCAGTTCGCAGAGAACTCTACCTGTGCATGTAAAGCATCCGTGAAACCGACGCGCCTGAGAAGGAACATGAAAACAGGTATCGCTAGTCATCGAAGCACGAGCAGTTCTTCTTAATGTAGGTTCTTTAACAATATCGGGAGAGGGTGAAACGGCAGTCTGAAACAATTATCCCGTTTGCAAAATTTATTGATAAGCAAAGTTTTTTAGAGTCATGCGGATGCGCTCTGATGTGATGTCTGAAGTCTCTCATGACCCTTCCTCTGAGAGAGAAGGAGCACATCGCCGCGATGTCTTTTGAACCGGGGCCAGAGGTTCTTTGAGACGCTTCAGTATACAGCGCTAGCCCGTAAGAGAAGGTGCGACCTCTTCAAGAAAGTAATCTTTACAGCCGGAGAAGCTCAGAAAGCCCGTGGAAAAGTGTGAAGGCTGCTCAACAAAGCAAGAGCCGATATTTTGTTTACCTGTATTTATAAACCTGTGAGAGACGAAAACTCTACCCGGTTAATTCTTTTCTCCCATTGTTTGACGAGCAAGTCCTGAACGCTTTACAGTCAAGGGGTTAGTCTCTGCTCTCACTGGAGAAGAACCAGGAGCGTGGAGGTGACAGACTGTGCTGTGGAACCACTGCCTGGTTGCGTAACACGTTTCAACACAAGCTGTTCGCAGAGGGCTCTACCTGTGCATGTTAAGCATCCGTGCAGCCGAAGCTGCTGAGAAAGCACAGGGAAACAGGGATCGCTACTCGTTGTAACACGAGCAGTTTTTCTTAATAGGTTTTCTTTAACACTATGGGGAGAAGGTGAAACGGCAGGCTGAAACATTTCCTCGGTAGTAGCTTTTATTCGTGAGCAAGAGTTTAGACTCGTGCGCTCTGATGTGATACCTGAAATCTCTCTAAGACTTTCCTCTGGAGAGCAATGAGCAGACCGTCGCTATGTCTGTGGAACCGCAGCCAGAGGCAACTGTTTGAGACGCTTCCAATATGCAGCTCTCTCTGGTAGGAGAAGTTGCGACCTCTTCACGAAATAATCCTTCCAGCCGGAGCCTGCTGAGAAAGCTCTACAAAGAGTGTGAAGGCTCTCAGTGAAGCAAGAGCAAATCCTCTGTTTACCTGTATTTATAAGCCTGCGAGAGAGGTAGTCCTTGCCGGGTAAATCCTTTCTGCTCTCGCAGCTATTCATTGACGAGCAAGTCCTGAATGCTTTACAGTCTAGGGGCAAGTCTCCGTACTCGCTGGAGAAGACACAAAAGAGCGCCCGTTAAAGACAGAGCTGTGGACCCACTGCCTGGTGTAGTAAAACGTTCCAGCACAAGCAACTCGCAGAGAGCTCTACCTCTGCATGTAATGAATCCAGGCAGCCAACGCTGCTGAGAAATCACAGGAAAACAGGGATCGCTACTCGTTGTAACACGAGCAGTTTTTCCTAATATATGTTCTTTAACACTATGGGGAGAAGGTGAAACGGCACAGTTGAAACATTTCCCCGGTTGCAGCTTTTATTCGTGAGCAAGGTCTTAGATTCATGTGGATGTGCTCCTATGTGATACCTGAAGTCTCTCATGAGTGTTCCTCTGGAAGGCACAGAGCAGAGCGTCGGGATGTCTGTGGAACCGCGGTCAGAGGCAAGTCTTTGAGACGCTTCAGTATACAGCGCTAGCCGGTAAGAGAAGGCTCGACCTCGTCACGAAAGTAATCCTTCCATCCAGAGAGCCTGCTGAGAAAGCCCTTGAAAGAGTGTGAACGCTGCTCAGCGAAGCAAGAACAGATGCTGTTTACTTCTCTTTATAAGCCTGAGAGAGAAGAAGCCCCTGCCGGCTAAACACAAGCAGATATTCATTGATGAGCATCCTTGGACGCTTTAAAGTCAAGGGGTTAGAGCTGAGGAATCCAAAAATGGATGGAGGAACCCCAAAATGGGCTGAGGAACCGAAAAATAGGCTGAGGGACCAAAAAATGCATCGAAGAATCCAAAAATGGATTGAGGAACCAAAAATGGGCTGAGGAACCCCTAAATGGGCTGAGGAACCCAAAAAATGTGTGGAAGAAACCAAAAATGGGCTGAGGAACCAAAAGTCTGGGCTGAGGGATCAGAAAATGGATTGAAGAATCCAAAAATAGCGCTGAGAGACCCCAAAATGGGATGAAGATCACAAAATTAGCCTGAAAAGCTCAAAAACGGGCTGAGGAACCCAAAAGGGGATGAGGGACCCAAAAGTGGGTTGAGGGACCAAGAAATGGCTCAGGAACAAATAATTGGGCTGAGGACCACAAAAATGGGCTGAGGAACACAAAGATGGCCTGACAAAGCCAAAAATGGGCTGATGATCCCCAAAATGCGCTGAGGAATCAAAAAATGGTTTGAGGAATCCAAAAATGGCCTGAGAAACCAGTAATTGGGCTGAGGAACCCAAAAATGTGATGAGGGTCCAAAAAAATGGATTGAAGAACACAAAAATGGGCTGAGGAGCACAAAAATGAGCTGAAGAACCCAAAAATGGGCGGAGGAAATCAAAAATGGGCTGAGGGACAAAAAAAAGGATTGAATGACCCAAAAATGGGCTGAAGAAGCCAAAAATGGTCTGAGGAACCCCAAAATTGGCTGAAGAACCCAAAAATGGGCTTAGGGAACAAAAAAATGGTTTGAGGAACCCAAAAATGTGCTTCGGAACCAAAAAATGGGCTGAGGGACCAAAAATGGGCTGATGGAACAAAAAAATGGATTGAAAGAGCCAAAAGTGGCCTGACGAAACCAAAAATGGGCTGATGAACCCCAAAATGGGCTGAGGAACACAAAATGGTCTGAGGAACGGAAAAATAAGCTGAGGAACCAAAAAATGGACTCAGGGACCAAAAAATCGGCTGAGGAATCCAAAAATGGGCTGAGGGACCAAAAAATGGGCTGAGGAACCAAAAAATGGGCTTAGGAACCAAAAAATGGGCTGAGGGACCAAAAAATGGAGTGAAGGATCCAAAAATAGTCTGAGGAAACCAAAATGAGCTGAGGAAACCAAAAATGGCTTGAGGAAGCCAAAAATGGTCTGAGGGACCCAAAAATGGGCTTAGGAAACAAAAAAATTGGCTGAAAGACCAAAAAATGGATTGACAAACTCAAAAATGGATTGAGGAGCCCCAAAACAGGCTGAGGAACCCAAAAACTTCTTATGTAGGTTTCGCAATTCTTTTTTTTTTTGTTCCTTTAACCCAATTTTTGTGTTCCTCAGCCCATTTTTGGGTTCCTCAGCCCATTTTTGGGTTCCTCAGCCCATTTATGGGTCTATAAGCCCATCTGGGGATTCCTCAATCCATTTTTTGATTTCTCTGTCCATTTTGGGGTTCCTCAGACCATTTTTGGGTTCCTCAGACCGTTTTTTGAGTTCTTCAATCCATTTTTGTTCTCTCAGCCCATTTCTGGGTTCCTCAGCCCATTTTTCAGTTCCTCAATCCATTTTTTGGGTCCCTCAGCCCATTTTTGGGTTCCTCAGCCCACTTTTAGTCCCTCAGCCCATTATTTCATTCCTATGCCCATTTTCTTGTTCCTCAGCCCATTTTTGGGTTCTTCAATTCATTTTTTTGGACCCTCAGCCCATTTTTGGGTTCCTCAGCCCATTTTCTGGTTCCTCAGCCTATTTTTGAAATGAAAACAGGTATCGCTAGTCATCGAAGCACGAGCAGTTCTTCTTAATGTAGGTTCTTTAACAATATCGGGAGAGGGTGAAACGGCAGTCTGAAACAGTTATCCCGTTTGCATAATCTATTGATAAGCAAAGTTTTTTAGACTCATGCGGATGCGCTCTGATGTGATGTCTGAAGTCTCTCATGACCCTTCCTCTGGGAGAGAAGGAGCACATCGCCGCGATGTCTGTTGAACCGCGGCCAGAGGCAAGTCTTTGAGACGCTTCAGTATACAGCGCTAGCCCGTAAGAGAAGGTGCGACCTCTTCAAGAAAGTAATCTTTACAGCCGGAGAAGCTCAGAAAGCCCGTGGAAAAGTGTGAAGGCTGCTCAACAAAGCAAGAGCCGATATTTTGTTTACCTGTATTTATAAACCTGTGAGAGACGAAAACTCTACCCGGTTAACTCTTTTCTCCCATTGTTTGACGAGCAAGTCCTGAACGCTTTACAGTCAAGGGGTTAATCTCTGCTCTCACTGGAGAAGAACCAGGAGCGTGGAGGTGAGAGACTGTGCTGTGGAACCACTGCCTGGTTGCGTAACACGTTTCAGCACAAGCTGTTCGCAGAGGGCTCTACCTGTGCGTGTTAAGAATCCGTGCAGCCGAAGCAGCTGAGAAAGGACAAGAAAACAGGGATCGCTACTCATTGTAACACGAGCAGTTTTTCTTAATAGATGTTCTTTAACACTATGGGGAGAAGGTGAAACGGCAGAGTCGAAACATTCCCCCCGGTTGTAGCTTTTATTCGTGAGCAAGGTCTTAGTTTCATGTGGATGCGCTCCTATGTGATACCTGAAGTCTCTCATGAGTGTTCCTCTGGAAAGCACAGAGCAGAGCGTCGGGACGCCTGTGGAACCGCGGCCAGAGGCAAGTCTTTGAGACGCGTCAGTATACAGCGCTAGCCGGTAAGAGAAGGCTCGACCTCGTCACGATAGTAATCCTTCCAGCCGGAGCCTGCTGAGAAAGCCCTTGAAAGAGTGTGAAGGTTGCTCAGCGAAGCAAGAACAGATGCTGTTTACTTGTCTTTATAAGCCTGAGAGAGAGGAAGCCCCTGCCGACTAAACACTTTCTCCACAAGCAGTTATTCATTTGTGAGCATCCCTGGACGCTTGAAAGTCAAGGGGTTAGTGCCCTCTCTCCCTTAGGAAGACACAAGACGTTGCAGTGGAACCGCTGTTTGGTGTGGTAACACGTCTCAGCTCAAGCAGTTCGCAGAGAACTCTACCTGTGCATGTAAAGCATCCGTGAAACCGACGCGCCTGAGAAGGAACATGAAAACAGGTATCGCTAGTCATCGAAGCACGAGCAGTTCTTCTTAATGTAGGTTCTTTAACAATATCGGGAGAGGGTGAAACGGCAGTCTGAAACAATTATCCCGTTTGCAAAATTTATTGATAAGCAAAGTTTTTTAGAGTCATGCGGATGCGCTCTGATGTGATGTCTGAAGTCTCTCATGACCCTTCCTCTGAGAGAGAAGGAGCACATCGCCGCGATGTCTTTTGAACCGGGGCCAGAGGTTCTTTGAGACGCTTCAGTATACAGCGCTAGCCCGTAAGAGAAGGTGCGACCTCTTCAAGAAAGTAATCTTTACAGCCGGAGAAGCTCAGAAAGCCCGTGGAAAAGTGTGAAGGCTGCTCAACAAAGCAAGAGCCGATATTTTGTTTACCTGTATTTATAAACCTGTGAGAGACGAAAACTCTACCCGGTTAATTCTTTTCTCCCATTGTTTGACGAGCAAGTCCTGAACGCTTTACAGTCAAGGGGTTAGTCTCTGCTCTCACTGGAGAAGAACCAGGAGCGTGGAGGTGACAGACTGTGCTGTGGAACCACTGCCTGGTTGCGTAACACGTTTCAACACAAGCTGTTCGCAGAGGGCTCTACCTGTGCATGTTAAGCATCCGTGCAGCTGAAGCTGCTGAGAAAGCACAGGGAAACAGGGATCGCTACTCGTTGTAACACGAGCAGTTTTTCTTAATAGGTTTTCTTTAACACTATGAGGAGAAGGTGAAACGGCAGGCTGAAACATTTCCTCGGTAGTAGCTTTTATTCGTGAGCAAGAGTTTAGACTCGTGCGCTCTGATGTGATACCTGAAATCTCTCTAAGACTTTCCTCTGGGGAGCAATGAGCAGACCGTCGCTATGTCTGTGGAACCGCAGCCAGAGGCAACTGTTTGAGACGCTTCCAATATGCCGCTCTCTCTGGTAGGAGAAGTTGCGACCTCTTCACGAAATAATCCTTCCAGCCGGAGCCGGCTGAGAAAGCTCTACAAAGAGTGTGAAGGCTCTCAGTGAAGCAAGAGCAAATCCTCTGTTTACCTGTATTTATAAGCCTGCGAGAGAGGTAGTCCTTGCCGGGTAAATCCTTTCTGCTCTCGCAGCTATTCATTGACGAGCAAGTCCTGAATGCTTTACAGTCTAGGGGCAAGTCTACGTACTCGCTGGAGAAGACACAAAAGAGCGCCCGTTAAAGACAGAGCTGTGGACCCACTGCCTGGTGTAGTAAAACGTTCCAGCACAAGCAACTCGCAGAGAGCTCTACCTCTGCATGTAATGAATCCGTGCAGCCGACGCTGCTGAGAAAGCACAAGAAAACAGGGATCGCTACTCATTGTAACACGAGCAGTTTTTCTTAATAGATGTTCTTTAACACTATGGGGAGAAGGTGAAACGGCATAGTCGAAACATTCCCCCGGTTGTATCTTTTATTCGTGAGCAAGGTCTTAGTTTCATGTGGATGCGCTCCTATGTGATACCTGAAGTCTCTCATGAGTGTCCCTCTGGAAAGCACAGAGCAGAGCGTCGGGACGTCTGTGGAACCGCGGCCAGAGGCAAGTCTTTGAGACGCTTCAGTATACAGCGCTAGCCAGTAAGAGAAGGCTCGACCTCGTCACGAAAGTAATCCTTCCAGCCGGAGCCAGCTGAGAAAGCCCTTGAAACAGTGTGAAGATTGCTCAGCGAAGCAAGAACAGATGCTGTTTACTTCTCTTTATAAGCCTGAGAGAGAAGAAACCCCTGCCGGCTAAACACAAGCAGATATTCATTGATGAGCATCCTTCGACGCTTTAAAGTCAAGGGGATAGAGCTGAGGAATCCAAAAATGGATGGAGGAACCCCAAAATGGGCTGAGGAACCGAAAAATAGGCTGAGGGACCAAAAAATGCATCGAAGAATCCAAAAATGGATTGAGGAACCAAAAATGGGCTGAGGAACCCCTAAATGGGCTGAGGAACCCAAAAACTGTGTGGAAGAAACCAAAAATGGGCTGAGGAACCAAAAGTCTGGGCTGAGGGATCAGAAAATGGATTGAAGAACCCAAAAATAGCGCTGAGAGACCCCAAAATGGGATGAAGATCACAAAATTAGCCTGAAAAGCTCAAAAACGGGCTGAGGAACCCAAAAGGGGATGAGGGACCCAAAAGTGGGTTGAGGGACCAAGAAATGGCTCAGGAACAAGTAATTGGGCTGAGGACCACAAAAATGGGCTGAGGAACACAAAGATGGCCTGACAAAGCCAAAAATGGGCTGATGATCCCCAAAATGCGCTGAGGAATCAAAAAATGGTTTGAGGAATCCAAAAATGGCCTGAGAAACCAGTAATTGGGCTGAGGAACCCAAAAATGTGATGAGGGTCCAAAAAAATGGATTGAAGAACACAAAAATGGGCTGAGGAGCACAAAAATGAGCTGAAGAACCCAAAAATGGGCGGAGGAAATCAAAAATGGGCTGAGGGACAAAAAAAAGGATTGAATGACCCAAAAATGGGCTGAAGAACCCAAAAATGGTCTGAGGAACCCCAAAATTGGCTGAAGAACCCAAAAATGGGCTTAGGGAACAAAAAAATGGTTTGAGGAACCCAAAAATGGGCTTCGGAACCAAAAAATGGGCTGAGGGACCAAAAATGGGCTGATGGAACAAAAAAATGGATTGAAAGAGCCAAAAGTGGCCTGACGAAACCAAAAATGGGCTGATGAACCCCAAAATGGGCTGAGGAACACAAAATGGTCTGAGGAACGGAAAAATAAGCTGAGGAACCAAAAAATGGACTCAGGGACCAAAAAATCGGCTGAGGAATCCAAAAATGGGCTGAGGGACCAAAAAATGGGCTGAGGAACCAAAAAATGGGCTTAGGAACCAAAAAATGGGCTGAGGGACCAAAAAATGGAGTGAAGGATCCAAAAATAGTCTGAGGAAACCAAAATGAGCTGAGGAAACCAAAAATGGCTTGAGGAAGCCAAAAATGGTCTGAGGGACCCAAAAATGGGCTTAGGAACCAAAAAATTGGCTGAAAGACCAAAAAATGGATTGACAAACTCAAAAATGGATTGAGGAGCCCCAAAACAGGCTGAGGAACCCAAAAACTTCTTATGTAGGTTTCGCAATTCTTTTTTTTTTTGTTCCTTTAACCCAATTTTTGTGTTCCTCAGCCCATTTTTGGGTTCCTCAGCCCATTTTTGTGTTCCTCAGCCCATTTATGGGTCTATAAGCCCATCTGGGGATTCCTCAATCCATTTTTTGATTTCTCTGTCCATTTTGGGGTTCCTCAGACCATTTTTGTGTTCCTCAGACCGTTTTTTGAGTTCTTCAATCCATTTTTGTTCTCTCAGCCCATTTCTGGGTTCCTCAGCCCATTTTTCAGTTCCTCAATCCATTTTTTGGGTCCCTCAGCCCATTTTTGGGTTCCTCAGCCCACTTTTAGTCCCTCAGCCCATTATTTCATTCCTATGCCCATTTTCTTGTTCCTCAGCCCATTTTTGGGTTCTTCAATTCATTTTTTTGGACCCTCAGCCCATTTTTGGGTTCCTCAGCCCATTTTCTGGTTCCTCAGCCTATTTTTGAAATGAAAACAGGTATCGCTAGTCATCGAAGCACGAGCAGTTCTTCTTAATGTAGGTTCTTTAACAATATCGGGAGAGGGTGAAACGGCAGTCTGAAACAGTTATCCCGTTTGCATAATCTATTGATAAGCAAAGTTTTTTAGACTCATGCGGATGCGCTCTGATGTGATGTCTGAAGTCTCTCATGACCCTTCCTCTGGGAGAGAAGGAGCACATCGCCGCGATGTCTGTTGAACCGCGGCCAGAGGCAAGTCTTTGAGACGCTTCAGTATACAGCGCTAGCCCGTAAGAGAAGGTGCGACCTCTTCAAGAAAGTAATCTTTACAGCCGGAGAAGCTCAGAAAGCCCGTGGAAAAGTGTGAAGGCTGCTCAACAAAGCAAGAGCCGATATTTTGTTTACCTGTATTTATAAACCTGTGAGAGACGAAAACTCTACCCGGTTAACTCTTTTCTCCCATTGTTTGACGAGCAAGTCCTGAACGTTTTACAGTCAAGGGGTTAATCTCTGCTCTCACTGGAGAAGAACCAGGAGCGTGGAGGTGAGAGACTGTGCTGTGGAACCACTGCCTGGTTGCGTAACACGTTTCAGCACAAGCTGTTCGCAGAGGGCTCTACCTGTGCGTGTTAAGAATCCGTGCAGCCGAAGCAGCTGAGAAAGGACAAGAAAACAGGGATCGCTACTCATTGTAACACGAGCAGTTTTTCTTAATAGATGTTCTTTAACACTATGGGGAGAAGGTGAAACGGCAGAGACGAAACATTCCCCCGGTTGTAGCTTTTATTCGTGAGCAAGGTCTTAGTTTCATGTGGATGCGCTCCTATGTGATACCTGAAGTCTCTCATGAGTGTTCCTCTGGAAAGCACAGAGCAGAGCGTCGGGACGCCTGTGGAACCGCGGCCAGAGGCTAGTCTTTTAGACGCTTCAGTATACAGCGCTAGCCGGTAAGAGAAGGCTCGACCTCGTCACGAAAGTAATCCTTCCAGCCGGAGCCTGCTGAGAAAGCCCTTGAAAGAGTGTGAAGGTTGCTCAGCGAAGCAAGAACAGATGCTGTTTACTTGTCTTTATAAGCCTGAGAGAGAGGAAGCCCCTGCCGACTAAACACTTTCTCCACAAGCAGTTATTCATTTGTGAGCATCCCTGGACGCTTGAAAGTCAAGGGGTTAGTGCCCTCTCTCCCTTAGGAAGACACAAGACGTTGCAGTGGAACCGCTGCTTGGTGTGGTAACACGTCTCAGCTCAAGCAGTTCGCAGAGAACTCTACCTGTGCATGTAAAGCATCCGTGAAACCGACGCCCCTGAGAAGGAACATGAAAACAGGTATCGCTAGTCATCGAAGCACGAGCAGTTCTTCTTAATGTAGGTTCTTTAACAATATCGGGAGAGGGTGAAACGGCAGTCTGAAACAATTATCCCGTTTGCAAAATTTATTGATAAGCAAAGTTTTTTAGACTCATGCGGATGCGCTCTGATGTGATGTCTGAAGTCTCTCATGACCCTTCCTCTGGGAGAGAAGGAGCACATCGCCGCGATGTCTGTTGAACCGCGGCCAGAGGCAAGTCTTTGAGACGCTTCAGTATACAGCGCTAGCCCGTAAGAGAAGGTGCGACCTCTTCAAGAAAGTAATCTTTACAGCCGGAGAAGCTCAGAAAGCCCGTGGAAAAGTGTGAAGGCTGCTCAACAAAGCAAGAGCCGATATTTTGTTTAACTGTATTTATAAACCTGTGAGAGACGAAAACTCTACCCGGTTAACTCTTTTCTCCCATTGTTTGACGAGCAAGTCCTGAACGCTTTACAGTCAAGGGGTTAATCTCTGCTCTCACTGGAGAAGAACCAGGAGCGTGGAGGTGACAGACTGTGCTGTGGAACCACTGCCTGGTTGCGTAACACGTTTCAGCACAAGCTGTTTGCAGAGGGCTCTACCTGTGCGTGTTAAGAATCCGTGCAGCCGAAGCAGCTGAGAAAGGACAAGAAAACAGGGATCGCTACTCATTGTAACACGAGCAGTTTTTCTTAATAGGTTTTCTTTAACACTATGGGGAGAAGGTGAAACGGCAGGCTGAAACATTTCCTCGGTGTTAGCTTTTATTCGTGAGCAAGAGTTTAGACTCGTGCGCTCTGATGTGATACCTGAAATCTCTCTAAGACTTTCATCTGGGGAGCAATGAGCAGACCGTCGCTATGTCTGTGGAACCGCAGCCAGAGGCAACTGTTTGAGACGCTTCCAATATGCAGCTCACTCTGGTAGGAGAAGTTGCGACCTCTTCACGAAATAATCCTTCCAGCCGGAGCCTGCTGAGAAAGCTCTACAAAGAGTGTGAAGGCTCTCAGTGAAGCAAGAGCAAATCCTCTGTTTACCTGTATTTATAAGCCTGCGAGAGAGGTAGTCCTTGCCGGGTAAATCCTTTCTGCTCTCGCAGCTATTCATTGACGAGCAAGTCCTGAATGCTTTACAGTCTAGGGGCAAGTCTACGTACTCGCTGGAGAAGACACAAAAGAGCGCCCGTTAAAGACAGAGCTGTGGACCCACTGCCTGGTGTAGTAAAACGTTCCAGCACAAGCAACTCGCAGAGAGCTCTACCTCTGCATGTAATGAATCCGTGCAGCCGACGCTGCTGAGAAAGGACAAGAAAACAGGGATCGCTACTCATTGTAACACGAGCAGTTTTTCTTAATAGATGTTCTTTAACACTATGGGGAGAAGGTGAAACGGCATAGTCGAAACATTCCCCCGGTTGTATCTTTTATTCGTGAGCAAGGTCTTAGTTTCATGTGGATGCGCTCCTATGTGATACCTGAAGTCTCTCATGAGTGTCCCTCTGGAAAGCACAGAGCAGAGCGTCGGGACGTCTGTGGAACCGCGGCCAGAGGCAAGTCTTTGAGACGCTTCAGTATACAGCGCTAGCCGGTAAGAGAAGGCTCGACCTCGTCACGAAAGTAATCCTTCCAGCCGGAGCCTGCTGAGAAAGCCCTTGAAACAGTGTGAAGATTGCTCAGCGAAGCAAGAACAGATGCTGTTTACTTCTCTTTATGAGCCTATGACAGAGGAAGCCCCTGCCGGCTAAACACTTTCTCTGTAAGCAGTTATTCATTGATGAGCATCCTTGGACGCTTTAAAGTCAAGGCGTTAGAGCCCGCTCTCTCTTAGGAAGACAGAAGAAATGGTAGGCTACAGACGTTGCAGTGGAACCGCTGCCTGCTGTGGTAACACGTTACAGCAAAAGCCGTTCCCCCAAAAAAAGCTGAGGAACCCAAAAATGGGCTTAAGAACCCCAAAATGGGCTGAGGAACCAAAAAATTGGCTGAGGGACCAAAAAATGGATATAGGAACCCAAAAATGGATTGAGGACAAAAAATGGGCTGAGGAACCCAAAAAAGGGCTGAATAACCAAAAAATGTTCGGGGGAACCCAAAAATGTGCTGAGGAACCCAAAAATGGCCTTAGGAACCCAAAAATGGGCTGAGGAACTAAAAAATGGGCTTAGGAACCCAAAAATGGGCTGAGGAACCAAAAAATGGGCTTAGGAACCAAAAAAATGGGCTGAGGAACCGAAAAATGGGCTGAGGAACTAAAAAATGGGCTTAGGAACCAAAAAATGGGCTGAGGGACCAAAAAATGGATTGAAGGACCCAAAAATGGGCTGAGGAACCCAAAATGGGCTGAGGGATCCAAAAATGGGCTGAGGAAACCAAAAATGGGTTGAGGAACCCAAAAATGGTCTCAGGAACCCAAAAATGGAATTAGGAACCAAAAAATCGGCTGAAAGACCAAAAAACGGATTGACAGATTTAAAAATGGATTGAGGAACCCAAAAATGGGCTGAGGAACCCAAAAATGGGCCTAGGTACACAAAAGTGGATTTAGGAACCCAAAAATGGGCTTAGGAACCAAAAAATGGGCTGAGGGACCAAAAAAGGATCGAAGGACCCAAAAACGGTCTGAGGAACCCAAAAATGGTCTGAGGAACCACAAAATGGGCTGAAGTACCCAATAATGCGCTGAGTAAACAAAAAATGGGCTGCGGAACCCAAAAATGGACTGAGGGACCGAAAAATGGGTTTAGGAAAGCAAAAATGGACTGAGGGACCAAAAAAAATTGGCTGAGGGACCAAAAAATGGATTGGAGGACCCAAAAATAGCGCTCAGGGACCCAAAAATGGGCTGATGAACCCAAAAATAGGCTGAGGAACCCAAAAATGGGCTGAGAGACCAAAAAAATGGATTGAGGAACCCAAAAATGGGTTTAGGAACCCAAAAATGGGCTGAGGAACACAAAAAAATCAAATGTAATTAAGTTGGAATATTAAATAATATATTAAATTTATAGGAAAGGAACTCAACCTAAAGTTTTCAACAATATTGCTGCCACAGAAAAGAAGCTTTAGCTAAAATATAATTACTGAAATAGGACTCAGAAGCAAGAACGTATTTCAAGAAAATATGTTACTCTTTAAATTCAATCTTTTCTCTTTTTAGCTGATCTCAAACTCAGTTTCTAAGACCTTCATAACTGCTACAGGTTATTATGTTTTATTATTATCTGATAACAAACATTTAATTACTTTGGTGATCATTTCAGCACAAAATGCTCTAGAAATGCAAAGTGAATGAATCATCATTAACTCAGACTGTAAAGTAACTAGCTCAAAAAAGTATTGCTGTAAAGTATAAAACAGTAAGTTGGAGGCCTCTTTCAAAATCAGACCAAAATAAAGTTTAATTTGCATTCGGCAGGCAACTTTAATTTTACACAATACAAAAAAAGGCTGCAGCAGGTTTCTTATCCTACTGTGATGTATATTGTTCCTTTTTAAGTTGTTCCATTTTACAGGAAAAATAAGCTCCTAAAATATTGCTAACTTGAGGATTTGGATGTGCTTCCCATGGTTGCCTGTGCCCGGCCAAATCCTGATGCCTCTTTGTTGGGCCCTGGCTCCAATAAGCCCTAGATCCCTTGCTGTATCCTGGGTTTTGGGGAGTAAAATTAGGCACCTGAGCCCAAGTGAAGAACTGTCATAATTGTTACACTTTACCTATGTCCCTAATTTAGGTATCCAAGTAACTGGGATTTCTCAATGTGGATAATTTCTTGCGGTCTTAATAAGCTGAGGTTTGTATCAGAAGATCCCGCCACATGTGCCAGGTTTTGGCTCTGGTCTGTGCAGTCCTGCTATAGTACATGAACTATGGACATTACTCTTGCTTCCTTGCACCCTTCCTTGTTCCCAACCCATAGGCTGAAACCTGTCATTTGTTTACATTTTATGTATGTTAGGTTAGTCTATGTGGAAACTGGCCTTCAATTTCAAGCCTTGTATATGTAGCCATGCATGTATTTCCATTCCATTCCTTCAACATTGCTTTCATTTACACATTTAATCTAATATAATTCCTGAAATAATTTTATTCCTACAAGTTTTGTTAATATAGACAGCCAGTTAGAAAGGAAGTTGTACTCAGAGGCTGGACTGAGGGAATGGCAACAACATGCACTCACACATTATTAGACACTGGAGAATCTATGTGGGGGACAGAGACGGAGAGAGAGAGACACTTTTGAATAACACTACAATGGGGACTAAAAATTCCACTAAATTTAAACCTTCTAAAATCTATCTGAAAATCAACCTATTATAATTGACAACAAGCCTTCATTAGTTTCAGTGCTTAGAGAAGTTTATCTCCTCCCTACGTGCCCCACAGGGGCTTCCCGAGAGAAGCATACAGCTTATCAGTCAAGAACAATAAATTATGTAATGGAGGGCAATTAAACTCTACAAGTGCACTCTACATATATGTAAACTATTGGCTCACTCGTGAGCTTTGTCCTCTCTTTGTTAGATCTAGGCATTTAGCCAGAAAAACTTTGCTTTAAAAATAAATGACAAATTATTATATGGAAACAATGGAACGGACACTGATAAGAACTACAGTGGTCTTGGGACCTTGTCCATGCATCTATGATGTCTATGTTCACCTCACAACTTTTGGTTTATAGCCACTTCTACTACGTCATCATATTCCAAACAGAAAAAGGCAAACTATTTTTTTCACTCTTTAACAGAAGTCTCTCCATTCTCTATAATATCATATGAGCTTTGACACTGAACTCAGAGATTTCTCTCTTAGCTGCTTGTAAATTCTCCAGTGAAATAAGGAAATAATTCTGTCTTGAGAAAAATCTAATGCACTTTAAAATACTCAGTGCATTTCCAGACCTTTTCTTAGTTTCTCCTGGTAGCTTCCTTGATAAAAATATTCTCAGTTTTAAGAAGACAAAAAGTGACTTGAATTTGCTCATCTCTTTGCTGAGAATTTAGAACGCATCATCACCTTGCTATTTTAGCTTTAAGACTTCAAAGCTCAAGTCTTTAGCATCATAGAATCCCTCAACTAAATTATTTTTATAAGTTCTGTCTTCAAGGTCTGAAATTCACCCCGTGCAGCTTCACAGTGGATATGACTTCCTTGCATGCTGTACGTGTTAATGAGAAAACAACAGTACCTGTAATAATTTGTATAAATAATATGATAACATGGAAAAGAAAAATAATCTTTAGCATGTTTTGTAGTAACATCAATAATTTAAAAATGTCCAGATAGATCACCTTTTTCTGCATAAAGATGTGATAGCAAAACTAGCTCCAAGGTAATCCCCAATGCAATTCTGACTACATCAGTTGAATTGCATTAAGGATAACTGGGCTCATAGCATTCTGCAGGTTCCTAAATCCAAAAAATCCTGCACAAGGCTAGAGCCATTAAAAAATAGTTGCTGGTACTTCTGTACAGTAGAATTTAGTTTAAAACAGGAAACAACCTGAAATTCCATATAAATGTTACTCAATATGCAGCTCCTTGGTCTGAGAATAATATTCATTAAATTTCTTTTTAGGAAGCTGATGTAATCTGATCCCTACTAAGTTAATATAAAAGGTGATTTCCAATTGTGACCTGATATTTTTTGCAATGTTAGATTTTAAATACTGGAAGAATCTTCCTAGGCAGATCAGATGATTCAAGGACTGATAATCAAATATTAGAGAAACAGCAAGTTTTAACATGGTAATGGCTGATTGGGCCAACTTTGCCCCCCACACACACAAAAAAAACCCTTGAAGTTGCTCCTGAATAGTTCAGATTTTTCTGGATTTACTCAGATTGTTTAGTCAGAAGGTAAGCATTAAACAAAAATTTAAGAACAGAACAACCCAAACCTGGTATACTGTTACATTGCTAAGGATTTTAGAAAAAAATTACCTTATTTATGATATGCTTGCCTGTTATCTAATGTCAGAAACTACCTGAACAATATAAGGGTTTCATTTGCTTCACAAGTTAGCTTCTCAGGTAAAACAGAGAACCTGGACTGCTTGCTTTTGGGTGTAAATCTGTCCTTGCCATGATGTGGCGGATGGGGAACGAGGTGGGATACACAGCAGCAATAGGGTACGCTCCTTCCTGCGCACAAAGTGCTGCTTCAGCTCTGTCTGAGATGCTTGTGGATACCTTGCATCATGCCAACTGGCCTTTGGCAGCAGTGCCAGATGGAGGAGGACTACGTGGGCTCCTTCTGCTCCCTACCTGGCCCAGCAGTGCCGAACAGGAACATCCATTTTCTTGTACTGTACATAATTCATTAAGAGCAGACTAGGATTTAAGACACATATATGGGTGTTTACCCATGTTTGCTACAGAGCCTGGAGTACAAAAATGCCTAAGCGGAGCCCAGAAGCCTGCTCTTCTTCAAACAAAGGCTGACTTAAGTTGGTAGCTCACACATAAAGATTGCTTAATGATGTATCAAAATCTTAGTGATTTTGGGATGGGATACAGGCAGGTGAACAAGATTATTCATCTTGTCTGACACCTACTTTCTACCTTACTTGTATATCGACTTTTGCCTGAGCTATTTCTAAGCTAAAGTAGCTACGATGTGTGCATCTGCACCCCACATCATAGGGGCTGTCTTCACTTATTGACAGATTTTCTAGAGACCACTCAGCCTGAGTATGCATTTTAGTTAAAACAGCCATTAATGCAGATAGAGAATGAACTTACAGCAGTATCTGGCATAGTAGAAAGCAGACTATGAAATGAATCTAGTTTTAGGTTCCTCTGGGATGGCTGAAACTTCTTTGACTGATCCCTACATCATCATCATGCTGTGGATCATAGGTTAATTGGAAAGTTTGTACTGGGGCAATGAAGAACAGCAACTGCTTCTTCGCACCATTTTACTTCAGATGCTCTAACCCTTACCTTCATAAAGTCAGAAAACCCACTGATGTCCAGAAGTTGACTCAAAACATCATAATTGTTGGTCTATTCTGAGATGTACAGTGAATTTGTTTCCAAAATCAGTTACAGATTTTAGGAGTTTTTATCCTTTAAAGTCACTGGACCAAATCCTGCCTTCCTTATTCATATTGATTAAATGGATCAAATGCTCACCAAATTAAGTGGAAATTAAACATGAGTTTTTCCTCAGCAAAGAAGGAGAAGACGATTGGATTGACCTCAGTAGTTATTCAAATCACAGGTAAAAACTGTTTTCCTTAGGGAATTTTCATTAAGCATTAAGCAGGCAAACTGTTTAACAAGTTTGACGTATATGTTAGTGCCAGATACCTGCAGAGCTGGCATACTGGCCAAACAGCCAGATGCTTTTCTTGTATCAGGCTCAGTTTAAAATCAAAGGAAAATAGTATGCTTTCAGGCTTGAGCTTTTGAGGTGCAAAGGAGCAATGAATGATGATGACCACCTTGCAGGGGGGGTTCTAGACTTCTCTATGACAAGTGGCTTTCCCCTCACTGGAGTTCAATTACTGTAGGAGCACAAGTTCCTCCAGCCATTGCAGCACAGCAGTGCTGAAGGCTGTTTCCAGCAAGTCAGAAGCCACAGGATTTTTTTTTGCCCACTTTGACAAGAGTCATCAGCAAGTAAGATTAAATGCAATCAAATTTGAGAAATATGTGAGAAGAAGAGAATATAAGTGTGTGTGATTCAGATATGTCTTTATTTTGAACTACCTCAATGACAGAAGTTATTAACTGAGCATGAAACAGCTGATTTTCTGAGCTCTGCAAGGTACAATTAATATGACAGAGACTAGAAAATGCACAGCATATTGAAAAAAAATAAGTTACAAACCAACAATAGCCATCGAGTTTTCATTTTAAAGTAAAAAAGGTGGTTGAAGGTAAGGGTCACACATCTTAGTATCTACTAACCTCTTATGGTAGACTCTTATTCCCAATACTAGAAGCTCTGATTTCTTAAATGTCTTCTATGAAGGACAAAAACCTGAATGCCTGAAGGTATCAAAACCCTTCCTTTGTAGGAAAGTAAGAACATTGTTACATCAAATGTGACTGATAACATGTCAAATATGCTTGGTGAGTTGGCCAAAAACCTGAAAATCAAACCTCCCCTCCTTGACAGCAGATTGCAACAGGCTCGTATCTGTTCTGATTCCTGCACAGCAAGCCAGGATTCTGGTTAGTAACAAGATTTTGAATTCTGTAACAAATTCATAGTAGATGTTTTTCACTGTGGGATAGAAGAAAGAAGGAAAAAAATGATAGCTTGTACAATTTAATGGAATATCCCTTTCATAGTAGCACTTCTTTGTTGCAGACATTCTGCTATACCCTAAAAATGTTTGCATCAAAGGTAGATCAAAGGCTGCTGGCTACAGAGATTGCTAGGAAAGGGGCAGAGACTCAGTACAGAGGCTCCTTCTCCACAGACGTGTTTGCTAGTCCACTAAAATGACATCACTGGACATACCTAGGCGGACCACTCCAGGCTTGCAGTTTTTTCCTCATCAGTTTGGTGCATGTGACAACCAATCAGAAGAAAACCTTAGGTGAGAGGTGAGGGCTTTGTTTCTAACAGAGCTTGCAATACCAAGCAGCTCATTGGAAGTGTTTGGCCAGGGCAGGGAGTTCGAGCCCGCTGCAGGCAGTGGAGAAGCCCTGGGGAAGCCGCCTGCCTAACAGCACAGCAAGGTTTCACACGTGAGGAAAGCTTTTTCCTTGTCTCTGACTCCTGAAGTTGCGCGTATGTAAAAAGGACCACGTTTTAATTGTAATTGATCACAACTGTCAAAACATCTGGCCAATTAAATCTGGGTTCCCTGCTGTATATCACAGCAGGAATTTTAGGCATGTCTTTCTTATTGAAGCGTCTAAAATCAAAATCCAGACTCTGGCTTGCTTCATCTCCTATAAAGAACAGACACTGAAAAATGGACTGACTTCTCTCAACATGACTGTTACCACAGGCAGCCTTCAGCAGCACAAAGGTACTGTAGCTTACCTACAGCGCAATATCTGTACTGAGGGCAGGGAAGAATGGCGTGGGGCTGTGCTGCATGCCAGGAGAACCTCACTGGCATTAGGTATGAGCAGAACTGTTTCTATTTTACGTATGAAACTAGTCTTACAGCCAATAGACAGGAAGAATGAGGGTTGGACAGAAAAAACACTGCTGCCTAGTTTTCTAGGTTAGTTTTCTTATGTCTTTTTTGGTAATTATATTAAAAATAATTCTTGTAGTAATTACTATCTGCATTTCTTTATAATTATATTATTTTATTATATTTTTATAATAGTTTCTATTGGAAAAGGGATATGTTTTTGTAAATGTCCTCGATTGGTCCTTTTTCTGTTACAGGTTTTTTAAAAAGTGATAAAGCCATTCAGATAGGGTTTCTGTTTATTGTTTTAGCCACCTTCTGCCTAAGATGATAAATTAATAATGATTTTGAGTGACAAAATATATAATGTATATTTATGGAATCATAAATAATTTCAGTGACCCTATAACAATTGGGGGGTTTTATTGCTCTAATGGTAAAAGTAATGCTGAAAATTTATTACAAGTATCTGTATGAAAGCAATGAAATAACGTAAAATGGTCAGAAAACCAATCACACGTTTTACCGAAAATAGGACTATTAAATCACTTTGTGTATGGTTTCTCTGTTGCAAAGCAATGTATCATTTAAGAGAAGACAGCTTGATGCTTAGTTTAAGCATCTAATGCCCTCATCTTCTTGCGACCCATGCATGAATGGGAATAGGTTTTATTATTTTCAATTTCAAAAAGCTGTACTCATCACTGGTAATGCTAGCACGATCTTTCTGTTCCAGTGGTAGAGAAATTTGCCAGTTCTGCTAAGTTTTCAAGAATTAACCCTTCCCTTTGACATTCTGAAGTTTCAGGTATTTTCGCATACACCTTCCTTCACCTGTAAGATATCTCTATTTCATAATACCTTGGGACTGCTTCACTGGCCAGAATTTTGGGATATGTTCAAATTTCACACATAAAATACACAATTCAGGAAAGTAAAAACAAATTTAATGCTACACTGATTTCAATTAATTCAGGTAATATTTCAGATGTTTCTATTTAAGAAGGAACTTGGAGCTCACACACTTCACAGAATGCTGATGTCTGATCTAGGCTTCTTTTATTCACCTTTTATTGTCCTTGATTTGTAGCACTATTTGATTTACATCACAGGAAAGATCAATTAATATCTCTGAGCAGTAAGTTCAAATTAAATCAGCTATGATATTCCATTTTTTCCCCCTATTTTATTATAGGATAATAAACAATGCAAATATTCTTCCTTAGCAGCTGTGTGCTTTATTAATTGAAAGCAGTGTAGCATTAAATTTGTGGATTTTGGCCTTGTAAAACATTGTTTAAAAGCTATCACATAAATGAGAATGACAATGTAATCCTGAGCTGAAATCTAAGCAACTGACAATATTTTTTAGCATCACGTCACAGAGCAGGAAAAGGATTTCACTGTAAGAGCTGGGCCAACTGTCAAAATAATAGGATGCTCTTGATTTTAAGCTTTGGTTTCACATACTAATCAAGCTGTATTAGCATAACAACTGCTCGTCTTTCCCCATTCGTGAGTCGCATTGCTTCAACTTCCTCAGCAGAGAGACTAAAATTCCAAAACCAGATCAAAGGTGTTTGGTAGAAGGTTCAAAGGGAAAAGATGATATTTTTCTCCATCTTTTTATTTACCTTTTAATACTTTCTTCTTTCTTTTTACTGCAATCTCTTTTTTTGTCCCTGTCACTGAGTTTGTTCTGGAAAAATGCCCTCTGAGGAGGTCTTCACTGAAGGACAAAACCTGACAAATCAGAGGTCAAAACTCATGCAGGTAAAATGTTATTAGGTTTTCTGCCTGGCACTGAAAATATTTCTCTAGTATTTTAAGTTCAAACGGCTCTCTCTTCCAGGTGCTTCCAGGTGCTTCTGAGGGACGTGTTTTGGATGCTTGCCAATACCTGCTCCTCCTTCATGCACCTGAGAGGTGAGTTCACAGCAGTAGCAAGTTAAAGGTACGGGGAAATAATAACAGCACAAACTGGGAATGACAATTAGATAATAAGAAAATAAGGATGAGGCAGTAGAAAATATAGGTCAAAAGTGGATATAGGACCAGAATCCCTGAACCATCCTGACAGTTACAACTCTGCCTGTGAATAACAAACTGGTTATGTACAGCAACTCTTAGTAAGAGAACAGCTAAAAGCTGAGAACATACTGAGAAGGGCAAACTATTTTGGTCTTGGAAAGCAGACTCTTCTTTATTTTAATATCAGACTTACTGCTTTGCTCACAGAATACTGAAAACAAACCACAAAGTTTCACCTCCTTGATCAGGAACGACTGGTGTTAGAATATGTAAGAGGAGATTAAATTGCCACAAAGCAGCAAGAGAAAGCTTTCCTTTGTTTTAATCCATGTAATACTACAATGCAGACAAATAGAAAGGAAAAGTTTATCAGTACAGGCTGAGCACTGGACGTTTAAGTATAGCTCTAGGTGAAGAGCATTCTGCTCTTCATATAGGTGGTAAGCTTGGTCCTCAAGGATGCTGGCTGAACTTCAAGGGAGAGCAGCTGGGTGGGATCAGCACTTCAAGGGAGAGCAGCCTGGTGATCAGAGGAAGAAATATGAAGGAAAGACTCTGAGCAGCAGGTAACCATGAAATGGGACAGTCTGAGGAGTCAGGTGTGCTGTGTGGTTTTGGGGGTGGGATGGGAGACCATATCCTTATGGAGAGCCCTAGTGGAGTTCTCCATAACAGAATAAGGAGGATTTGGCATAAGTCTCCTTATGCATGTTTAGGCCAGTCGCAGCACACCTACCCATAATTCCAGCTGGTGGTGTGCAGCCCAGTTTCACCCTGGAAGCCACAGATGCACATTAACGTGGCAGACCCAGGCTAGGTGACTTGTCTGTGGAACAACATGGAGTTCCTTGTGGTGGCAGATGCTGGTCACCATCCTCCCAAAACTGCTGCCTTAGTGCTCTCTTTGGGTTGCTGGTTTTCCTGTAGTAGTTGATTTCCCTCAATGTGTGATTTCTGCCTCACAGTCACTGTGGTAATATGTTTCCTTTTTGTTAGGCTAGCTTAGGGTTCAACATGGAGGGGAGTCAAATCTGTATTACACTATGGCTGTGGAAATAAAGGAAAAGCAACAGCAGAGGGGAAGCAGACAAAATGCTACAGCCTCTGCTACCTTCAGAAAACAAGAAGTACATCCATTTACACTAATGCTAAACTGATGCAGAGCAAATACAAAAAGCTATTAAATCCAAGTGGTATCTTTTAATACTCTGTTTGCACTATCAATAAAAGGAGTTGGGCAAAGGTGACCTAGATCTTTTCTGACTTTCTCGCTATACAGACTACAGTGAATGAAAAGTTTACCTAAGATCCCTCATAAGATTTCAGCTAATAAAAGCCTTCAAATCCTACAGTTTGTTCAATAGGAAGCTGCTAATTGGCATGTATCTTCTCCTACCATGCACTCTGTATAAGGTTATTTCAGTAATTAACATAAAGAAGAGAAGGTCTTCACTTAATGGCTGCTTGGCCCCAGATTAAATGTGTAAAACATATAAACCCACCACAGAAAGGGAAATCTAGCAAAAAATAGGCTAGCTCGTCCTGAATTCTGAGCTATTTTTCTCTACAGTCATTTTCTTAAGAGCCATAAGCTGTTCAAATTAAAGTCTTGTTATTTAACAAGGGAAAAAAAAACATTCACCTCCCATTGGCAACTAATGAACACTTGAGAATAAAACTGAAGTATACCAAGATGCTAAATATACAGATAATCTTGACAGCCCACTATTTATTCTCTCTCCGAAAGTTAACGGCTAAGCATGTGATTATGCTCTAGCTACAGGGCCAGTTGCAGGAGGAGAAATATTGTTGCCTGAGAACTATAAAAAAAAAGGATTTTCATGCTTCACAGAGGAGGTAAATGCTGCTGACTTATGTACCAACTGAGCAGAGGTAAATGACTCGGCATGTAGGAGGGATGGAGCTCTACTCCACATCATTCTGTGCTTGAGGATGCTGGGTGCAAAGTTGGAAGTAAGAAGAAGCTCCTCATTTCTTGCCTCTGTGCAAGGGAGGTGGTCCCATCGCGCCATTAGGAGCTCTTCCCAATAAAAACAACTCCGTAAAATAGCAAAGAATAGCTTCAGCATAATATGCAAACTACTTCAGTAGAAAAAGTTTTAAGTAAAATGAAAAACCTTATTATAAATCATAGTTATAAATTTTGGAGGGGGAAAAAAAGGGTGCTCGAAAAACAGTTCTTTCTGTTTACATCCCAAAAAGCCAGAATTCTTTGTCTTCCCTGTAGGCAACTTAAGTAGAAAGGGCAAGGATTCAATAAACCTTGTGACTGAAATGCCCTTTAACATCTCAGAGATAGTGACTGAGCACAAAGGCACGTTAAAAGAACTGTCTGGAGGAAGTGAACATTGTCATTGCCTCTCCTTGAACAAAGAATTCAATCTCAAAGCCTGCTACTAACATCTTTATTAACTTTGATGAATAACTGAATACAATGTTTATCAATCTAAAGCAGAAAAAAGCATGGAAATATACACATGCTAGTACTATTGCCTACTGACACTTTCAGACAATATGGTCCCGATTTGCAGTGCCTGAATGTGTAGTTTCCTACTGCATTATTCTTTTTTCTTAGGCCAGCCACGTCACACATTTGTGAGTCATCTTTTAGAGGAGTTTTTAGATTGCCCTAGCATCAAGTTGCAACGAAAAGCATCACCAGGAACAAGGACAGGCATGCCCTGATAGCCTTGGCTGTGTTATCCTGCACCTAGCTGCGTTCCTAGAGTCCTAACAGTGGCACTGAAGCTACATTACCTGTCCTACACCATGGAGAAGTCATCTTCTATGTAGACAAAAAGCTCTCGGAACCACTTGTGCCTACGATATGGGAGCTAGCATGCAAATAGAATAATTTTAAAGCATAACTTCAATAAATTGATGCTAAATTAATTGCATTTTCACACCTTTCACCTCTCAGCCCTGTCTTAATAAAAACTTAAGCAGTGCCACCCTCACAGTATTGGCAGGATCAGCCAGAACTGGCGAGCTGTGAAGAGAGGAGCTGGGGTGCAAGAGCCTGCATGGCAACAAGCCTGTGGCAGGCACTTGGCATTGCCATGGCCCTGAAGGAGAGAGGGCCCAAAGTAGACCTAGCAGCTCTTCTATAAAAAATTACTAACTCTTGAAATATTTCAATTTGTTGTTGGAGGAAGAAGGGCATAACCCAGCAGCCAGGGCGCAGAGTACCCATTGCATTGGGAAATAAGCATCTGACACAAGTCTGTGTTTTCCCAGCAGACCCTAAAAGCAGCTTATCTCAAAATTGAATGAAGTCAAGAAAATAGATAAATTTGTCATTATCTGCTTATTCAGAAATACTACCATACCATTATAGGTTTCTAAAGTCTGTCAAATTATAAATGGATAAACTGCTACGAGGTGAGCAATGCAAGCCTGGCCCAAGCTGATATGAGCTGTATTACAACCAGCTTGTAAGCACCCTTTCTGAACTGCATTATCCAGTTTCAAATGTCAGAGGCATCCTCTAGAAGTGTCAAGACAAATTCTTATATTTTTTTTCATTTTGCTTGTGGAAGGCCACCAGCTGGTGAGGCCAATTACGCTTACTTCTGCAATTAAAAAAGAAGCAAACACCAGGCCAAGGCTCCCAGCCAGGCCACTGTCCCCAGAAAGGGCACACTGCTTCGTAGTTAGCAACAGGCATGGTGGGGGTCTTTATGATATACTTAGAACAAGAAAAAAGACCTTTGAGTCACTAATTTGATTTAGGCTGATGAGCAAGGCCAACTTTTCACCAGGTTCTGTGCCAATCAGATGAAAACAATGCTGTACCTCCAAACCTCATCCATTTACGTCTCCAATCTCAGAGGATTTTTTGATTCTGCATACTTCTTACCATACAGGTAAGAATCCAACAGCTTCAAAATCAGAGCTTCCCTTGCCTTCATACTTTGTGTGCTACAAACTCTGGAACCTCTACTACCAAAGAAGAAAATCAGTGTCATTCTGAATCACACAAGGATGGGGCGGGGGATGAAAAGCACATTTTACACACTCCCGTCAATGTTTAAAGGGATCTTTTTAAATTTACACTTCCTGATTCCATAACAACATACATTCCACTTCTTCGAATTTCAGCAGGAATTAGATACCTCAAAGGAAAGTCAGGAAGTGATTCAGGAATTGGTATTATCACTTGCATCTGTTCAGGCTTGTTCTTTCAGATGTATGTTTGGTTTTGCAATCCATAAGTCTGCTAGGTGTCATCTCACTTTACTGACATGGTTGGAAAACACAAGGGAGAAGCAAGGGATATGTTCTTATTGCTGCATTTCTATATGGTAGTAGGGAAAATCTTTCTACGCCTGAAGCTTTCTGCAGTGTGTGTACTGCCCTGTTCAGAAGATATGACCCAGATGACTGTCCTTACATTCAAATATCAAAATCTCAGATTTCTAGAAATATTTTTAGGATATTTTTTCCCTTACTGCTTTAAATCCTTTTTAAACATTGCGGGTCCTCTAGTTATGTTAGATGTCTGCCAGCCTCACTCGAATGTTTCTCCAGAATGACCTTTATCTTATACTGAACAACAAGCCTCACTCAGAGAGTGAATATAGGGTCTTCCTTACTATTTCCATGTTTATTTTGCTGCAGGCTACATCTGATCACAAAACTGACACCTCTCCCTCTTCACAGGAATTTTTCTTGTTTAGAAAAAAGCAAATAACACAGCACAGAGAACTCGAGTCATAACAGATATCAATTGCACAGTGTCTTCTCTCCCAATCAGTAATGAATCACTTCCGCAGCATGGTGAGAAAGGGGCACTGAGTTGATGAAGGTGCTTGATTTCAAAAGAAACCAACTAAGAGACATGATGTGATGCTGTAATTACTGGAGAGGACCCAGGAAAACAAAAGTTATAGGAATTTGTATGGTTAATAATTGCTTTTATTTTCTTTACTACAGAGTCTAGGCCATTTTGGAGGTTAAAAAAATAAACCTAGAGTAAATGAGGACAAATTATAAACTATGTCAACTTCCAGAAGATCATCCCACGTGGCCTGCACACCTCAGAGCTTTTCACAAGGGCTTTATTTTTTCCATATTCCACCTTCTTGTGACTCATTCATTATGCAGGTGCTGATGGGAAGATCACCCAGGTCGCTTGTGCCCATACCCCACAGATGATTATATTTGCAGCTGGCTCCTCCAGCCCCAGTGGGTCAGATAGTAACCAAAGGACGAAAAAGCCTCTTTTCCAAAGTCTTGATCTAGCTATTATTCATCATTTTACAGGTATTTTATTAAGCTTAAGCAGCCTAGCACAGGTACCGTGATGGGGCTATAGCTGGCAGATCTGTTTCCTCTGCAGACTGAAGTGGCTGTGATGCTTCTCACCTCTGTCTTGCACATTTATGCAGGGATACTGTGAACTGTTGGATTTTACAGTGATTCAAACACGTCGTGGCAACAGTACAGTGGAAGATTAATTTTTCTATGCGTGTAGCTCATACGCCAGCTCTGCAAGTAGCCTGTTCTTACACCAGCTAAAGTAATGACTCCTTCACCACAGATATCAGTGGGATGAGGAGCAGACTCTGTGTTTGTAACTTTTGGATTCCTCACAGTGAAGTAGGCCACACACAGGCAATGTTGTCATTTTTCATTAATCACAGGTAGCAAAATTCTGGTCACTGCTATAGGCTGTTTTGTCGCTATATATAATCTTGCAACTTTCACACAATTTTTGCAAAGCAAAATGAGAATGAGGAACTAATCCCCCTCAAAATGTGCTGCAGCGTTGGGGAAGAAAGCTTTATCTACGTGTCTAGAGGCTAATTGTTCAAGTCCCAGCTGTTCTGCCAACTGTGGTTAATATTTTTCTGCCCTTCACAACCCAAGACATTACATTCAATTGCACAATAACCATTATTCCCAGCTCTGCAGAAAAAGGAACTCTAGAAGTGATTTGGACAACATTGAAACCAGGTTTGACAGGCTAGTATGGGCTCTTACACAGGCTGAGGAGAAGACAAATCAGATGCTTCTAGAATGATTTGCTTCTTATATTAATGTATGACTTCAAAATTTATGTCGCTGTATCTTTTTTTGTTGTACATTTGTCACTTTGACTAGCAGCATCCGGTCCTTTAAGGACAGGTTGTGACATCCTCCACGCTCTGCTGAAACTGTGCTTCTCAAACTGCAGTGTGCACTCCCTGAAGGCCAACTATCTCAAACCAGTAAACAAACTGGAGTGCAGACTGGTGCAACTGGCAAGGGTGGCACCCAACAAAAATGAAGAAATCCCATTCAGCACCTTTTGTCCTAGGCAGCTTCATTTGTGTCCTCAGAAACAAGGTGACTGGGTCTCTGCAAATTCCAAAAATACCAGGACATAATATGATAAGCCTTTTCCCAGAACACAAAGTGTGGCAAATAAACAATACACCCTGTCACGTCTTGATACCAAATGAAATCCTGCCCATCTTAAGCAGGGATTAAAATTTATTCCCAGCTAATTGATGCTTGGAGTCATCACATTAGATTAATTAGTCTCAGCTCCAGCTTCTGCTTCATGTATTTTCCTGCAAAGCTTTGAGGTAGTTTTTTAGGTAAGACACGAACTCTCGCCGCGTGCTTGTGCAGTGCCAAGCACGAGTGCAGTGCCAAGCACGAGTGCAGAGTCTCCCAGAAAACTCCCAGTAGTAAATCTACCATGGGGAGTCGCAACCAATTTGGTCTGAATTTGGAAAGACTGGCAAAATTATAATAATCTCCCAGGGTCAGGCTGGTGGGAGGGGATTATCATCATTTAATACTGTGAGCTTTTGTCTAATTTTGCAACACTCAATATTTTGTTGTTAGTGCTGTTGTAAAATAGCAAGTTGCCTTGATCAAGTATGCCCTTTGTCCCAAAGGATAACAAAACCAAATGGAACCACAATTGATGGAAACTATAAAAAAGGAAATAAATTTGAAGAGGCATCGCAGAGAATTTCAGGAGCTGTTATGGCTACCCACTTCCATATTTCTTCTTTTTTAAAGGAAGAGTACACAGTGGTGACTGGAAAATGAAGTGGTTTAATTCCAAGCTGGGAGAAAAAGGCAAATTATTGTGACTTCTTCAAGTTCACAGTCAAAACACGTCAATAAATTATAAATATTCCAGTTCTGTTAATTTATGCAAGGGCATTTTAAATAAGAGAAAAACCCAAGGCACTTCATTCTGCAGCTGTTCAACAAGACATTTAAGTGTTTTCCAAAATATTTCTTCTCACTTCAAAATCAAGTTTTTTCAAAGTAAAAAATATAATGGGGAAGGGAGAAGAACTACCAGACAGAAATTTGTTTCTTTGTAAAAACTGTTTTAATAAAATTTTTTATGAGCTGTCCATACACATGCTTCTTTAAAATTATCCGAAGAAAAAAATATGGAAGTCAGAAGGCTTGAATGATATTAGAATGAAATTCCAGCTATAGAAGGACAGCAGGCAGTTCTTTCTCATATAGAGCTAGGAGCATGTTACTACCATTCTTCCCTTTGGGGGACTATTTACCTTCAACCAAAACAACCCTGTCTCAGTTTACGAGAAATTCAGGACAAGCTGCTATAACAAACTGCCAATTCTAATTCAGTCGGGATTTCATCCTACTCCAAAACACAGCCATCATAAAATTTTTACATTAGCAAATACATCTGTACTTTAGGGTTTCATATTATTCCAACTATTTCTTCCATTACCAGCCCTCAGCCCACCAATTCTACGTCAGCAGCCTGCAAGCAAAGTCTCTCTCAGAACATATCCATGTTGTACTTGAAGTGTTTGCAGAGCTAAAATTTTATCATTCTGGGCCCTGTAAGGAATCGATAAAGTGTGTATCCGTGCCAACTCCCACTCTACAGCCATTATGTATGCCCGCTCCTGCCTTTCGTTTAACATAGTAGAATGAGTCAGTTATGATGAAAGGGACAACTGGTACCACCTGAAATCACCTTTCCACATTCTCAGAAAGGCTCTGTATTCATGAGTCACACTTGAGTTGTGCCTTTGAGATATTTTTTGTATTCACAAAATTCACATTTCCTAAGTGAATGTTGACAACTTCATTTCAGTGTACAACCCCAAAAGATGGAGCCGTAGGCATGGATATGTACTGCCTGTGCTATAATCCTACGGTCAGTCATCAGATAAAGATGGTCACAGCACCAGCAGCTGGTTATGTGAAGAGGGTTGCTAGGCAAGTAGGTTTTTAGTTGTCTGATGGAGTCCAAAAATAATACATTTAATCCAGTAATACTCAAAGGTTTACAAACTACCTCATAAAACTTTAGGATTTAGAGTCAATGTCTTCACTGCACTCAAAACATAAGAAGGACATGAAGAAAAAGTGAGTTTTCATGCTGCAGTCTCTCACCACTTGAAATCTGTGGGGAAAATTGCAAATATTTCTCTCTCCATTCTTCTGAGAAGGCCAGGAAAGGGAGAAAGGGATATTTGTACAGAGCCTGCACTCTCGCTCCAGTACCAGCTTTTCTAACAGCTAATACAAAGTTTATCCTGACAAGTCGTTTAAATATCGCTCTCTGAAAACATGAATTACTGGAGCTAAACCTACACCACTGACAACATTGCTGTGTGCGCTGCAGCCAATTCCCAGCTGCCAGAAGCTCCTCCAGGATGTGTTCCTTCAGAATATTTGTAAACACCTACACACACCACTGAAGAGGATTACAGAGATTTGTGAAAGGGGAAATAAAATGCCAATAAAAAGAAGCATTTTCTTGTTAGATACATTTTCTTTTTCCTTCTGGTGTTTTCACTTCTGGAGAGCAGAAATAGAAATATGGTAAATATACTTCCTGATTCATTGACTTGTGCCTACTGGCAGATAAACTCAGTTTATTTCATCCACCTATTCTATCATCTATTACGATTAATATAGCTATATTCTATGTCATTTAAGGAAATTTCAATATATTTCCTTATACTGAATTTTTATACTCATTTTCCTGGTAAATTGATTAATAAATCACTCTTCTACCGCAAACTTTCATCAGACATATAAATAGAAATAAAAAGTGAAACTACATATAGCATTTGTAATAAAATCATCCAAATTATGATCCTTTAAAATGCTTATACAATGTCTGATAATGAGAGATTAGGAAAAACTAAGTTGGCACAAAATTAAAAAAAAAAGTCATAAAAATGAGTGTTTATATACAAAACCCAAACCACATCACACAAAAATGATTGCAGTGATATAAAAAAATGCATCACAGATGATTTGTTCCATCCCTATGTTATGTGCCACTAAGCACTCTGTCAACATGGGTTAATATCAAACTGCTGCACGACTATGACTTTACTGGATGTTTACGACAAGACAGCAAAAAGTAATCCCTGTCTCAGCCCACAACGTTACCACGGGGCCAGGTAGTAATGGCTTGGAGGCTTCTGATGTGGAACCATGGAATCACTTGGACTGGAAAAGACCTTTAAGATCATCAAGTCCAACTGTAAATCTAACACTGTCAAGTTCACGACTAAACCATGTCCCTAAGAACCACATCTACATGTCCTGTGCCTGCCATTCAGCAATGGTGACTTTTCCACTTCCCTGGGCAGCACGTTCCAATTAATGACAACCTTTGTGGTGAAGAAATTTTTCCTAATATCCAGTCTAAACCTCCCCTGGAACAACTTGAAGCCATTTCCTCTTGTCCTGTCACCAACACCCACCTCATTACAGCCTCCTTTCAGATAGTTGTAAAGAGCTATAAGGTCTTCCCTCAGCCTCTTCTTCTCCAGACTAAACATCCCCAGTTGCCTTAGCTGTTCCTCATAAGATTTTAGCTCCAGACACTTCACCAGCTTCATTGCCCTTCTCTGGAAACCATCCAGCACCCCAATGTCTTTCTTGGAGTGAGGGGCCCAAAACTGATGGTGAGAATTTTCTTGTTGAAGGGAAGATTACTGTCACCAGGTTATTTTCCAATTGTAATTAGGTGCATTGTATCTGGATTTGATAAATAACGACTTCACTTACTAATTTTTAGGGGAAAAAAAACCCAGAATTACATGTTTTTTTTAAAAAAAAAACCAAACTTTTCTTTCTGTACAACTTGCCATCCCTATCTTGCGTTCTGTACCCAGGAAACTTGCTGTCATAAAGTCAGGGCGCAAGTTAGTAGGAACCATTTGAAATGACACACTGAAATTTAAATACATCAGCACTCAGCTACTCTGTAGCATAAAGGAGGCCCTCAAGACTGGTTCAACACCAGTTATCCACAAGAGCCTCTGAAACAAGTGCAGCTCCAGCTGATTTCAATAGGAACTCAGTTTATTGTCTCAACAATATTTGTATCAGATATGTTAGTCTATAAATTGAAGACATTTCTACTCCTCTGCTTCCCCTTCTCTGCCACTGCCTGAATCACAGACCCTTTCGAAATGGTTATGAAACTTCAGCTAGATTATCTTATTCTTATGTACCATGACCAGTGTATGGGCTTTGAAGGCCAAGCTACATTTCCTGGAAAGCTGACTGAACTGGGAGAAACAAGTGCACTGAACTTTTTTCTATTGAGATTCAAATAACGTGCTATTTGCCTTCTTAGTAACAGATGATTACATAAGCAGCATTTGATCTGATTTCCTTATAATGGAATATATGTTACCAGCAGATTAATGGATTTACAAAAATGCACACATTTCTTTTTTATTTTATTCACGACTCGCAGGGATATGCTAAAGGGAATTCATTTTTTATATAAGATATACGAAAACAGTATCTTCGGGTTGTTATCACACAGAAATATAGAAATATGAGCTCTTTCCCATCATAAAAATATGTACTTTGCCAATGTTAAATAATTTCTAGTTTGGTTCTCTGAAAATAAGATTACAAAAGTAGTTCGTACTTCAGCCATAAATCCACTCCTAAAGAGTGATCAGAGTAACAGATGCTGAATTTTAGTGATCAAAGCAAGTCAGACTCTAGAGCTGTTAACAGGTAAGAGCACAAACTGGAATACAAGGATGGAAGTCTGATATGCTGTTAAATGAAATACTGACTAAAGAATGGCACCTGTGGGGTACTGAGAGCCCTGCACTCCTGGCTCATGTCAGTGGCTGTGCAAGCTGCTCAGTAGTGCAGGAGTGTCACTCTTTAGAGACTTTATATCTCTGGCTGTCATTTATTATCAAGCAGAGACACACACAGTAGAGACTGTCTTAATGAGGTGTAAAGTCTACTTCTCCACACAGACTCAGGATAAAAGTATGCTTATTTACTTCTGATTTTATGTATTATTTTTCTGTCTGCCAGTCATAGCTATTAATTAAACACAGCTGTTCCTGTTAATGCAAAGATGGGAACAAGGGCTCCAGGGCTACAAACGCACAGATTTTAATAACTTCTGAAAAAGCTGTGCAAGAACTTCACTGAATAAGCTAATAATTATGGTAAAGAACTGCAGGGCCTTCCTAAAATGATCTTCAGCGGTGGGGGAGGAGGGAGCCCTCTTCAGCAAGAGTGAGCTCTTCAGGGAGAGTAGCTGTAGCAGCTCTTCATTTAACAGCTTCTTAGCCTCTGAATTTCCCTTAATTAACAAACTTGGTGAGACTGAAAGAAGTTACAGAGCTACTGTCAACCCTCTCGCCCCTAGGCTCTAATCCCTTTATTCTCCTATGACCTGGTCCCCCTATACTCAGCCAAACTCTCACCCTTTTTGATGGGATCGGGGTTAAGTTTTGACCCTAAATCTCAGCATCTGGTCTCCAGATGATCAGAAACCAATCATTCAACTTTGAAAATACAACAGAATAATAGAATAATCTGGGTGGAAAAGACCTCTGAGGTCATCGCATCCGATCACACCTGTCCACTTACTAAACCATGTCCCTAAGAAACTCATCTACCTGTCTTTTAAACACCTTCAGGGAAGGTGACTCAGCTACCTCCCTGGGCAGCTGTGCCAGTGCCTGACCACCCTTTCAGAGAAGAAATTTTTCCTAATGTATAGTCTGAACCTCCCCTGGTGCAACTTGAGGCCATTTCCTCTTGTCCTATCACTTGTCACTTGAGCGAAGAGACCAACACCCACCTCCTTTCAGGCAGTTGTAGGCAGTGATGAAGTCTCCTCTCAGCCTCCTCTTCTCCAGGCTGAACAACCCCAGTTCCCTCAGCCGTTTCTCATAGGACTTGTTCTCCGGCCCCTTCACCAGCCTCATTGCCCTTCTCTGGATGAGTTCCAACACCTCAATGTCCTTCTTATACAGAGAGGCCCAGAACTGAACACAGTACTGAAGGTGTGGCCTCACCAGTGCTGAGTATAGGAACACAATCCCTGCCCTGGTCCTGCTGACCACGCTGTTTCTGACACAGACCAAGATGCCATTGGCCCTCTCGGCCACCTGAGCCACTGCTGGCTCATACTCAGCCGCTGTCAACCAACACCCTGCAGGTCTTTCTCTGCCAGGCAGCTCTCCAACCACTCTTCCCCAAGTCTGTAACACTACACGGGGTTGTGTCCCGGGTGCAGGACTCTCCATTTGGTCTTGTTAAACCTCATCCCGTTGGTCTCAGCCCATCGATCCAGCCTGTCCAGATCCCTCTGCAGAGCCTCCCTTCCTTCAAGCAGATCAACACTGCCACCCAGTTTGGTGTCATCTGCAAACTTACTAAGGATGCACTCAATCCCTTCGTCCAGATCATTGATAAATATTTTGAACAGGACTGGACCCAGCACTGAGACCTGGGGAACACCACTTGTGACCCGTTTCCAAGTGGATTTAACTCCATTTACCATAACATTTTGGGCCTGGCCACCCAGCCGGTTTTTTACCCAGCAGAGGCTGTGCCTGTCCAGGTGAAGGGCAGCCAGTTTCTCAAGCAGAATTCTGTGAGAAACAGTGTCAAAGGCTTTGCCAAAGTCCAAGCATCCATAGCCTTTCCCTCGTCCATTAAACAGGTAACCTTGTCATAGAAGGAAATCAGACTGGTCTGGCAGGACCTGCCTTTCATAAACCCAAGTTGACTGGGCCTGATCACCTGATTGTCCTGTGCATGCTGTATGACAGTATTCAAGCTGATCTGCTCCATAAACCTTCCCCGTACCAAGGTCAGACTGACAGGCCTGTATCATCCCTTCAACCGTTCTTGTAAAAGGGTGTAATATTTGCCAGTCTTCAGTCAAGTGGCACTTCCCCAGTCAGCCAGGACTGCTGGTAGATGAGGGAAAGGGGTTTGGAGAGGACCTCTGCCAGCTCCCTCAAAACCCTTGGGTGAATCTTATCCGGCTCCATTGACTTGTGTATGTCTAATTGCCCAAGCAGGTCTCTAACTGAATCCTCTTGAATCATTGCAGCTTAACTCTCACTGTCTTCTGGCTCAGGGGGCTGAGTATCCCAAGAATGTCTCACTTTACTATTAAAGACCGAGGCAAAGAAGGCATTAAGTACCTCATCCCTCGTCACTACAGTTCTCCCTGCATCCAGCAAGGGAGGGAGATTCTCCTTGGTCTTCCTATTGCTGTTAATATATTTGAAGAAACATTTTTTATTGTCTTTCCCCGAACTGACCAGTTGCAGTTCTAGTTGGGCTTTAACTCCTCTAATTTTCTCTCTCCATGATCTCACCTCACCCTTGTAGTCCTCCTGGGACACCTGCCCCCTCCTCCAAAGCTTGTAAACTTTAATTTTTTTCCTGAGATCAGTACAAAGCTCTCTACTCAGCCAAGCTGGCCTTCTTCGCTGTCAACTCATTTTATGGCACACAGACAGGGATGTCCTGCTCTTGTGCCGCCGGGATTTCCTTCTTGAGGAGCATCCAGCCCTCTTGGGCTCCTTTGTCATTTAGAACTGTCTCCAAATGAACTTTATCAAGCAGCCTTCTAAATAGTCCAAAGTCTGCCCTTGAGGAAGTCCAGGGTGGCAGTTCTGGTGACCCCCGTCCTTACTCCTCCAAGAACTGAGAATTCTATCATCTCTTGATCACTGAGCCCCGGGCATCTTCCAACAGTCACCTCCCCCACAAGGCCCTCTCTGTTAAAAAACAGCAGATCCAGTGGGGCACCTTCTCTAGTAGGTTCACTCAACATTTATGTCAGGAAGTTATCTTCCGTATACTCGATGAACCTCCTGCTTCCTTTCTGCTGTGTTATACTTCCAGCAGACATCTGGAAGGTTGAAATCACCCACAAGAACAAGGGCCAGTGAATGTGAGACTTCTCCCAGTTGCTCGTAGAAGAGCTCATCAGTTTCTTTGTCCTGGCTGACAGCTGATGTCCTGGTTGGCAGACTCCAATATATTATGTGAATCATGCCACCACGTTTCCATGATGGCAATTACTTTGTAGTTTTCTTCCCTTCCAATGGCTTCCAGCTCCCCCTGTTGGTTGCCCGTGCTGCGTGCATTAGTGTAACCGCACTCCAGCTGGGCTGTTGTATCCACTCCTTTTCTGAGTGGAATAATCTTAAATTGTGTCTCCTAGTTGTGGTTTGTAACCCATCAATAACCTCTGAATTCTGGCTGCCACCTGGAGCTCTGTGGCCCACTTCCACTGAGGTGACAGACCAGGGGGACCTCATCAGTAAACTGTTCCTCACAACTTGGAGTGTCATTCCCAAGTTTTATTTCATCAAACCTGGTATTGTTCCCCTCCCACTTCCAATCTAGTTTAAAGCCCTGTCGATTAGGCCTACCAGCTTCCTGGAAAGTGTCCTTCTGCCCTTTGTGGACAAGTGTACCCCACCATGTGCCAGCAGGGCAATCTATTGTCAAATAACCGAAGGTTCTGTTCTTCGCACCAGGTATGGAGCCAAGTATTTAATTCCTGGCTCTTCCTAGTCCTTCCTTCACCATTCCCTATGACAGAAGAGAAAACTACCCGTGCACCTGAACCCTTTACCATTTGTCCTAAAGCCCTAAAGTCCTTTTTAATCACTCTAAGGTTTCTAGCTTTTTTTTTGTATTGCCTATTAATAATAGCTCTTGACTTGCTTTTGCATCACCATGAGTCGGCCCTTACTTAAACAAAAACGGACCCTTAGTTCCTATGCAAAATCATGGAAATAAATATTTATGCATGACATCAAGGTCCTTTGTTTCAGCACATGTTTAGACCAGTGCTATCCAGCTGGAAGTACTGGCTGGGGAGGATCACCCTGGAACATCCTTTACATTCCACAGGAAGATCAACAACACAGTGATCTCGATGATCATACACCTTCCTCTCAGGAACTCTTTCTACTAAAGATGGAAATAGCGCATCACGCTAAGGAGTGAAAAGACAGCTCAATTTCAATGCCTCTGCAGAGATGGTTATATTTACCGGTTTAAACACTAAACCATAAACATCGACACACGATCATAAACATGAATATCTGCTGGAAATACTGCACTGTAGTTTCATTTTAGTAATTGTTGTTTGGCTGTGTTCAATTAGGTAGTCTAAAACTACTTCTCAGTAGTCATTTCCCACTGCTTTCAATGTCTTCAACCCTCATTCAGGGTCAGAGAAGCAGTAACCACGTTGATGGCAATTCTTTCACAGTTTGTATGGCATAGAGAGCTTTCATGTAAGGAAGAAAGGAATTATACATGAATGAGATAGTGAAGGCACAAGGGAAAGGAAAGTGATTTGGTGGGGCATTTCAAATGGTTTAATAAACCATAAATTTACGCTGGAATGTCACTTTAGCAAGTTTTCCCTACACTGATCACTGATTGACAACATATTCTTCAACTGTGTATATATGAAAGGCTGTAATGTGCTGATATGTTTGCACAGCATTTCTGAGGAAATATACTGATTGGAGCATAAATAATTTCAATTTTTAGAACTAGAGGTTACAAATGTACAATATAAGCCAGAAATCTCATTCACAGTCCCTAAAGATATGAAATCCAGAAAAAAGCCTGAATTTCTATTGTGTTGAAAATGGAATAACTTTAGGCTCTACTGATTTTTTAATGCAGAAGATCTTGGAGAGAAATGTAAGATGATGACATGCAGAGATGCAAGAAAATATTTTTTGAAGTGGAAGAATCAGATAAATCATGAATCACCAGTGTCACTGCTAAATCTGCACATGTTCTCATTGCTATTTTTAGATCACTGACCACCATCCTACCATACTTACCCAGGGATTTTAAGTACTGTTTTCAAAGACTCATAAATAAATGAGACAATGAAACATGAGAAATCAGCATAATCACCACAGTACTCTCCAACTTTCTCTTCTGGTCTGAGCTGCAACTTTCCATTTAAAGTAATATTCCATCCCAAAATTTAGAATTTTAAGCCTGAAACTATTTGCAGATTCATTTGCAAAACAACTGATCAATGGGTGGGTGGAAGATGGATGTAAAAATCAATAGGAATGGACACCAGTCATCAGGGATAAGCTGGCTGCTAAAGATACTGAAAATCTCATCTAGTTTTGCTTCTACAGAAAAGATTCAATTGTGCCAAAAGCAGATATAATAATTAGTACATTTGATGTTGTTTTACTGACAACTCTCTTTGGAAGATAGATTCTAAATGGTCTATCTTCATGCATATTCCTCCTACATTTCAAGATCGTATTACTACACATCTAGATCTTAGTGGTACTAAATTCAATGAAATTCAAGAAAATGCATGTTAAGAAGAGCAAATATTTAATCAAAAAAACTTTAAAAAATGTGTCACCATTGTTCTACTGGAAGCATTGTGTGTCTGAGACCTATGCACATAACATAATTTTCTTAAACTTTCTGTAGTAGCCCAAGACAGAATAAAAATATAAGAAAAATGATTACTCAGCAAAACTAGCATTGCCTTTCCCACTTCACCCTCCCAATTTCTACTTTCTTATGCCAACTCATCAGATGTTTTATAACTGCAAGATCCAAATGATGGGATAGAAGGGACCTCTGGAGGTCATTTGGTCCACTACACTAAACACCACCAACTTCAAAATCAGATCTAGCTTCAAAACTACACCAAGTTACCAAGGATCATGTCTAGTCGAGTGTTGAGTATCTCTAACAATGGAGATTCCACAGCCTGCCTGGGCAGCGTGACTCAATGATTGTCCAATCTCTTTTTTTTTTCCTAGACTCTACCTGAAAATTGCCTTACTGCACAAAGAAGGTTGTGCCTTCTTTGAATCCACAGACTCTTTTAGCTACCTTTAATAGTGTTTGAGTCAAAAAACTGGATACAACACGAGCAATTTTGTTGCTTTAGACAAATGTGGCATTGCAATAGTCCTTGATATTGCGTCCAGAATTTCTTCCAAAATATATTGATTAAATACATAGTCTTCAGGAGATTAAGTCACCCGAGGCTTTGCTGACACACAGACTTCATGACTGCATACTGGCATCTCTGATTAGCCTACTGCAAGATGCATATGTGGTTGGCAAGGAAATAAGTTTTCATTCTTAATACTGAGATCTACATCATTTAGTCTGAATGTTCTAGGAAAGAGAAGATTAAGATGTCTTAATCAGTCTGAAGTCCCTGGGAAGAAGTTCTTGAGAGAAGTTAATGCCTCTCTCAGAAAACAAGGAGAAAAAACACTGGCTGAGAGATGCCAGGTTATTTTCTGCATAAAACTCATATAGACCAAGAGAGAATATGGAATGGCAGCAAAGGGCAGTGAGCTCCTACCCCACATCACCTACTAGGTGAGGACAACGTAAGCCAACAGCTGGGATACGAACGCTTTACCCACGCAACCTCTTAGGTACAACACAAAGTACTCTGCAAGCAGTAATTCCTCCAAATGTTCTGCAATATTATGTTCACCTACCACTCATCTGTGTTGGCCAATGCCACTCAGAGGATATTTCGTTGGCTGCATGGACATGAAAGGAATTACGCTGCACATAAAAGGAGTTGAGTTATTATGCATGCTGTAAGCTTTGTCGTGTCTCAGTTTTAATTTATAGTAATCAGTGCTTTGCAAGGACAAGCTCTGCTTTTCAATCCTTTCTTCCTGTAGATCTTTCCTGTTCCAGTTAAGCTAATCAACATTATTACAATCCTTTTTCATAAGAAATTGTCACTATTCCTTAAATGTGTTACTATCAACCCATTACCATTTTCTACTGCTCATAACACTTCTTTCTTTTCCATTAGCACTTCAAAATATTCTCACATTCTACGATATCTCATTAAACTGGAATCCTGATTATTTCTACTGTGCTAGCAAGTGTGTCACTGGCACTATAATGGTTAGATTTTTCCTATATTAACTATCCAAATGAAGTAAAAATCAGTTCCATTTCATTCTTTCCAGATAAATTCCAATTAATTTTATTTGAACATCCTAATTTATACTTATTTCCAGTGCTGCACTGTTCCATTGTAATGAAATAACTTTTCATGGCATGCCCACTGTAATATTACTGTCAGGACATAAGCCAGCATACTAAGGAAAAACTACAAACAAGACTTTGGTCATCTTCACTCCATTCTGAAGTTCTTCTTAGCACTGCAGCAGAAAACAGCCCCCTGGGTGGGTGGGGTCTCCCACCTAAATGTTGTCAGATGTACCTATGTTCATGTAATAGTCACGTACTTCTTCCCTGCTGTGCAAACTTCATATGTTAATATTTCATCATCGCTGGCAATATTCACTGTGAAGCAAGCCATGCCCTAACAAAAGCTGTAAAAGTAATGTCCACATGAGCCAAGAGAGAAATAGACAGAGTGTGGAGGTAATAACGAGACAATCGAGGCCAGTAAAACAAGGAACAATCACAGCAAGTAAACAGTAGCTCTTCTGTAGGTATCACATTAAAAGGCAGTTTGACAGAGAGCCACAAAAAGAGAATGAGTTGGTTTTGCAGATGTTTATGAGGGTATGTGAGATGGAGCTTCATCAGGAAAAATATTAAGGTGTTTAGAGAGGAGGATTTTTCAAAAGCATCTAAGTCATTTTAGAATGTGCACTCTATTGGCTTTTAGTCCGGCTGATACTCACCAAGCACTTCAACAGTGCAGGGTGTCATTTCTTGTCCTCCTGATCCACTCTTAAAATACAGATAAATTACAATACAAACAAAATCATATTGCTTTACCGGATAATGTCAAGCTCTAAAATAATTTTGCAGCCTTTAATCAATCGTTCAGGCTGTCTACCACAATATCTATTTCACAAGCAAGTTGTGGACCACTATTAATCTTTTGCAAGGGTTCTATGAGACAGTAGGAAAACCAAATTGTAAATGAACAAGCATTAAAAGCATTAAAACACCTTCAAAAGCATTGGTATTTGTGAAGTATTGGTAGGAAGCAGGGCTCACAAGTACCCAAAACTCAGGCAGGGCTGTCTGATTTGGCAGCACTGCTTGAACACAAGTATTTCAGCCGTCTTAATCATCCCTTATCACGGTGAGGTGCAGGACAGGAGGATGTTCATTGGTTATGGTTCAGTTTTAAGGAGACCTGTCTAATATTCATAGGAAACAAGAACTGGAGTACTTTGTGCAATCAGACATTACCCTTAGAGGCAGAAGGTTTTGACAACTGCTTCCAGCCTGCATTGATCTACTTTGAAAGCAGGATGTTTCCCCAGCCCTAGCAGAAATGCAGATGCCAAGCAGGTAAATACTAGCAGCAAACTCAGGAAGCGAGCGTGATTTAGAAAAGCTGTTATTCTTAGAGTGATAATAAGCACTGCAAGAAACAACCTGAGCCAAAAACCCTTATGTCAGAACTGAAGTTCTGACTGGTGAACGGCCAGACTGGAAGGTGACCGGCCTAAGGGGATGACAAGCGTAGCAAGTACCTTCAAGCCCTCCCCAGGGGACTGACCTAAGCCAGATGTTTGTTGAGAAACTGAAACGGCAATTCTTTTTATTACAAACACCCCATGTGTTTGTTAGGTGTCTGATTTACACTAAGCTAAACAAGCATTAACAAACCAAAAGCAATTTATAGCCACTTAAGTAAAAAATAATTTTCATGTCCGTTATCCAGCTTTTCCTGCAGCAATTTATGACACTACAAACCTTCTGCGATTCTCTCATGGCCTTTAAATTATTCTAGGAAAATGAAGATAAACACATGTAACAACTACAGGAAAAAAAGTATGAGTCTTCCTTTTAATTGGATAAGTTTTATATCAGTATACAGCAAGTAATTTTTAAAAATATGGGGTTGGATCTGCATCAAGTGTTTAAAATGCCTTGGGCCACCAGTAATGAGCTTTCATTTTTTTCATATTGCAGATAATAGGTAGCAGAGAATTTTGTCTTCAATAAAGAAAAACAATTCTTTTTCTAGATTATTTACGCTTTGTGTGAAATGAACTTTTACTTTGAATAGGTCCTCTCCCAGAAGAACGAGATCACTGCTATCAGAGCAGGGAAGTCCTGCACCCTGACACATGATTCAACGTTAAGAAGCACTACAAGCTTAGTATATTTGTCTAATTATATGTTATTTATAAAACTGAACATTTACTTGTATGCTGCACTGTTCAAAGAGTTTTCTTTCCAACCAATTTCAGTGCATTTCAGAGCATCAGAAAAAGACTGTACTTCTCTCTGATTAAAAGAAATCTGATACTGGAACTGGAACTGATTGAGACTGTGCCCAACTGCTCAGAGAACCAATTATTTTACACATTAACCTAAGCTCCCCTCGGCAGCTACTGTAGGCGAAGAACATGTTAGATCCTGGTTTAAGACGAAGATAAAATACCACCGCTATTGAATTATCACAGGCTCCATCTGTGCTGAAATTTAGAACAGAATCCAAATAAAAACGCATTTATACAATTTCACATTTCAGATTACACATCTGACTCTGCATTCTTTTTCTATGCCCCATAATTTTTTTTTTCCATGGATCTTCAGTAAGCTTGAGGTTCAGCTATTCGAACCAAAAAAATGGTTATAATTCCTTTTGTTGTTAGGCATTTGAATTAGTGTATACAAGACTGCACAAAGTGTCAAAACAGGGACAGGCTGGCTTATTTTGGAAGATTATCACAGATTCCAAAACAAAATAGTTATATTGCTTGGTTGATAAAAATTCTTCTGAGGATTTGAATATTGGAGATGAATTCAAAAAGTAAAAAAAAAACCCACCACAATCTAATAGGTAAATAAAATAGCAGTTGGGCAAACTCTTCCAAAAAATCACTAAACTGCATAGACATTTCTGGCAGAAGATAAAAACTAATTGTACAATGTGATTACCAATGTGACTATACTTTGTCTTAGGGCTAAATTACTCCTTGTGATCTGCTCACTTAAGTGTGAAATCTTCAAGGATGTCTGTATAAGACCAACACAATGTACTTCTTATGCTGTCCCTGATTTTGGAGGATCTGTGCTAGTGGATCTGCATCTGACTTCTGTTTCATTAAGGATACTTGCATGTTTACATAAAATACTTTTTAGTTTCTGTCTGTTGTTATTGTCCAGAGCTACTGGGTTCCTCGTTTCACAGTACTTCATTACTGAGTGAACTTATTCAGTGTACACAAAGTGTATAATCTCTTCAGTGTTTCAGGATTCCTTGAGCTGGAGGTCAGGCACCTTTGCTCAGCGTTGCGAGGAAACATGGCATGTGTGGCCACATACACGTGTCTGCCTTCCTCTTGCTCATCATGAGCATTAGATTAAAAGGGCTGATTTCACCAGAATTTTGGCAGGAGGCAGAGATTTCAGAGATGTAATGCGTTGGCATTGCAGGTGAGATCTGAAAGCCAGTGTGACCTGGTCAAATAGACCTCCTTTGGACAACGAAGGATCTATGGACCCCACAACAAAGCACAGTGCAGAGACAAGTTACTGGTAACCAAACTCTGGTGTCAGAAGCAGCAGCAGCCCAGGTGAATGCTAAGATTGCTTTGCTTATTATTTGAGGCAGGATACCTGCTCAGGATGGAACTAATCTTCACCATGCAATATAGGTTAGATGCAGTCAGAATGATGACTGAGGATGAAAGGGACCTCTATCAGACATTTTTGACACAGGGTGTTTACTGAATAATTCAGACTTTTTGTGAGCATAACCAAGGAAATACTGAGCTGGGAGTTATCAGTACTGACACCCTTTTAAAAATGAAACATGAATAAATTAAACAATGACTTCCTTCATAACTGTAAGCAATTAGCTGCCAGGAAAGAGTCGAGTCAGAAGGAATGGTGAAACTGCAGATATCTGAATTTTGCCTTAAGGTCCAAGCAGCATATTTTTAAACAGAGACCAAATAAAAGATGGTAAGAGAAGTTTGTGACTGATTAACAACTGACAAACCCACCTTGGATTTTTGATGGCTGGGACAAAATTCTCAGAGCCTGGGAAAACCGATGCCTAAACTTTGCCAAAATAATCAGAACAAAGGAACTCAAATAGTCCATGAAATGTATGAAACCTGATCACTGGTAAGCGCTATGGAAGTAAGAGAAAATTTAGACTTCATGTCAACTATAAAAAAACCCCAAACAAAACTCCCAAAAAAACTAATAGAAGAAAAGCACTAACTCCTCAGGGTTTAAATATGGTTCAAGATCATATGTGCTGTAGGAAATGCAGGGCAAAACAAGACACAAAGGAAGATGCAAGACACAGTGGATCACTTCACTCAGGAGGAGTCTGCACGTGTTGGTAGGACAGTGTTGGCTAGGTGAGCATTGTAGTAGTCCTACTGAAAACAATGAGACTTTTTTTGTGCTACATCAGGCATATACTGAAATACTGTGTTTTGTTAGCTCAGGGCAAAGACTTTCATACAAGCCAAAACATGGAGTTAGTGAAAAAAAGTGTCTTAAGTGTAAGGTAACAACTAGAAATGTACACAGAGATGCCTGATTCCTAGTAAGTCCTCAAGTTCTAATAAGTTGAAGCCCACGTCAATCAAGCCATGGTCATATCCCCAGGGATAAAGTTTTTGTTCAGTGAGACCTAACTTCCTACCTTTGTTTTGATTCCCCATGTATTTTTGGATTTGTTTCTAATGATAATGTGCATTTGCTCCTCAGTTATTCCTTCAAATGTCATCCTTAAAACATATATCTAGAAGATCTGATAGCATGAACACCTTCTATATTCAGCCTTGGACAAATTATACTCTTTTACAGCATCCTTTGCAAAATACCTGGATAATACATGAAGAAGGAGACAGCAAAAGCCCCTAAGTTTAAAAGGTGATTTTCACACCTCATATGAAGTAATGGTAATAAAAATATGAGATTTATGATACAATTTACTCCTTCATTAAGCAGTAGACATTGTGTCAGCCAACGGCTGTAAGGATTTCAGTATTGGTTTGCCTAGTGTCTCATTAAAAACTGATAAAAGAAATAGCAGTCTAACTTCAGCTAAACCTGCTACTTTTCCAAATGAAGCATGCTGTCATATTTTTACAAATTAGAATATATTTCTACTTGTATGCATGTGTCACCACAGAACATTTCGCTTAAGCTTTAGAAATATCACATTGTGAAAAACCTGTTAAGTCAGTTGTGCATAATATCCAGTGAAGTACAATGCTTACTATTTTCTTCACCCACTGAACCTTTTCTTTCCAGAGAAAGGTGTGATATTTGACACATCTTTGGGGGAAGGTTCAATGAAGCATGCATTGTTCTCTGCCATAGCCTCACAGTTAACTTCCACGGCCCATATTCTGTCTAATTTCTGAGTCGCAGATGACCTTGCAGGCAATCTGCTTCTATTATTTTCTGTCAGATAGCTGGGCTGATGTATAACTCTATTTCTATAAACAGGCTATTTCCTCATCAGGTATCTGAATTTTATCAAATGTATCATTTATCACAGAAAGCTCTTCATATAGGCATGGGTCTTCTTGTTTTAAGAGCATTAGAGAGACAACTAGCATTACAATTTTTTTTTTCCTGAAAATAGTATATATCATAGCATATAAAATCCAACATACTGCCACATTTTCATATGAATAAACTCAAGTTGAATTTGTATTGCAAATGTACGCATGTAAAATAGGCATTTCCACAAGCAAAATAGATAAAGGATTGCACAAATTCATGGTGTCTTGGCATAATTTACTCTGGTTCTCCATTTTTAAACGTCTAGCCTTACACAGCCTAAATATAATGCAGTTTATGTTGACTTTAAAATCTGGGACACGTATTGTGAACATTTTGTGAGGAAGGAAGAGATATGAAACCCCCAAAACCTCACTTTTTAGACTGTCAGGCCTTTGAAAAGTTATACACGTCTTACCAGTGAAACATAAACTGTTGGCATATACATTGCCTCTGGGTAGTTGCTGTAATATCTAGGCACCTTAAACCCTCCTGACCTCTGTGGGACTTCACTGATGTAATTCTAAATTTCACAGAGACATAAATGAAGAACAATCAAGGCGTGTCTAATGCAAAGCTAAGTTTCCAGTTGTCCAAATATCCATCTATCTGCCATTGTTTCACTATGGCTAGTACATCCACTTTCTTTAGGGGGTGCAATGGGATAGACAACACTGAGAATAATATATTTGGTAACAAATTGTGTTTATTCATGTCATGGAGATTTGAGAGAAATGTTGTACACAGATTTTCTAATTGTCCTTTTCCTTAAAAGAACAAAATACAGTCATCACAGTGGATCAGGTAACCCTTACTGAGACAGAGTACTTAGTGAAGAAGGCAGGTGTATCTAAATAAGAAGCCTACCAAACTAAGGCCAAACTAAACCTGAGCCACGCTGAACCACAGAAATGCTTCTTATTCCTGGAAATTTGCAGTGGCAGCTACAGTTTATCAGTTTATCTCATGGGATATGTTTGCCTTTTAAGACATGAACTTTCGGGCTCTGCAGTCCACTCTACATCTTTTAATCCCAACAGAGACCTGAGTCTCCTTGAACTTTTTGGTGTCTCAACCAAATACCCAGGCAGATTATTACCACATGAATGCTGAGAAGCTACCTAGGTCTTCCACCATTGCTGGACTGCAGCCTTTAACCACAGTTGTTAACAGTTACTTGGCTGAAGCTATGGATGCCCCTCATTTTCAAGGTGATCACTACACGGGTCTTCTGAGTGCCAAATACAATCTCTGCAACACTCTTCCATCACGACAGAGGAAAACCAATACAGAATTAGTAATAAAGTCATATTCAGAGAGATATTGCACCTTGACATGGCGTATATATATTATATATGAAAAACTGAATCACAACAAATTGTATCTGCAGGAGCCGAAACAGCTCTTTCAAATCAAAGCTTCCCTCCTCAAAAATAAATAATTGCATCATGACAACAGGTTTCAGTAAGACACTGGGGGCACATGTTGTGCTGTCTTGATTTTTGGATAAATAAACCTGTGCCCTGTTGTTTATTGGATGCATAAACATTTGGAACATATGACAGTGTACAACTAGAACATGATGACTCAATATTGAGGCATTTTTAATCAACACTTTGACAATTAAAATACTTAACTAATACTTGGCAAACATTATCTAATTGAACCTTACAGTGCTCTCAAGAACCTAGTTACTACCGTTTACACTTGACAGATACTGACCCTGCAGTTAAATAAGCTGCTTGCAGCCACGATGGAGTTGATATCAGAGCCATGATTAGCACCCAGAAGCTCCTGACTCACATTGTAGTTTCATGTTACGGTGAAAATGATCTAAGAGCAAGCTGTGACTAAAAAGGAGGCCTGCTCACCATCTCCCCCAGCCTCCTGTTGCCTGTCTTACACTGGATTTAGCAGTCATGCAACTCCATAGCCAAGCCACATCAGGCTCAGTGTCAGAAGCCCTGAACCTATGGCAGATATATGGGGATCCTGCCTCTCAGGGAGACTGAATTCACTGTACACGCAATATGGACCTCTCTGTACATCAGCAGGGAGTCCAGCATTTTAGACTTGCTCATAGGAGTGACTTAAGGAACAGACAGATGCACCTAGAGCCCCATCAGCCCTTAGGATGGCCCTGCAGGATGGTCCTCTTACCTACAAAATTTTCTACTAGAAAGCAGTGATCACATGCATAAATATCTGCAGGCTGAGGTTGATATGATATCTTTAATCCAGGGGTATTAATAAAAGGTTTCTGTTCTGCCTTAAGATTTTTGAGTGATTAAGGAGATGTCATTATGGTTAGACTTCTATTGCTATTTGTGCTGTTTCACAGTAAGAGTAATTGTTGTTCATAATTGACAATAATCTTTGGGTTTGATGAAACATGATCGGTTGTTTTCCTTACTTTTTCAGAGAAAATATTTTAAGATATATTTTATTCACTGAAGAACTCGCTTTTTTTTTCATTTTGTCACAACTTAGTAACGTATTTATATATAGGATTTAGATTTCTCTGAAAACAGAGGAACAGTCTGTGTTCCAAAATTTAGCTCATAAGTATATGTTGATAATTGCATATCTAATAGTAAGGTTGTAATTAGGATCATCCCCATAGCTCAGGTTATTCTTAGCTCTGAGCTCATAGGCATACTCAGTGACTGGAACTCCTAACCACTTGGTTTTATTGCTAGTTCTAGTACCTGAATTAAATTCATTAAACAAGGAGTATGCATACTTGGTCATCTGGATGCAAAGCTCCTATGCTAGAGGCAACTTACCCTCCCTCCAAATGCGCATCTGCAAATACCAATTTTGATTTTTCTCAGGGTTGTAGACCTTTATGTGGCTTTTTTGGGAGAAATTGCCTCGTCTATGCAGCAATGGCTGTGACCAAGCTGCTAGGCAGAATGCTCCTGGACCTTTGGGAAGACCATTCCCTCAACCCAAGTAGCAGGCACTGCCTCCCCTCCTATCCACAATGCTATGTAAACAAAGGACAAAGCACTGAAAATCTGCTCAGACCTTTGATCTACTAGCCCACAAGAGCTCCTGATCCTGGTAATCTGCAACTGCTTGTGCTTTCTGCATTCCCCATACTTATACATGCCTGCAAGCCATCCGTATGCCTACAGCTTTTCAATGACCATTCCAGCTCTTTTACATTTGCTTCTCATTCATGGCAGTGGCTGTTCTGGTCATCCTTCTGTTTCTCCTACTCTATCGTATGCCCCATGAGCCTGCCATACCACCAGCCTTTCTCCACTTCTCCTCCTTTGTTTTCCTTCTCATACACCCTGACATACCTGAACACCTCTGCAGCTTCTGACACCTCCAAACTTTCTCCTTCTATTCTCCACGTGATCGTGTCTCCAGATAAGGTCTCACTTTACCCATTTCCATACATGTGTCTTGGGCATCTTGACTTCAGTCCTTCCCCTTATTTTCAGAGTTCTGGTTGGCACTTGAGTGGACTCCTCGCCCCTTCCAGCTTCAAAAGATACCATGAACAGTGACAGAAAAAAAATTTGAAAAAGCAAGTTAGTACTTCTGAACTTAAGAAAACAAAAATATTTCTGGTATAGATCACAAAAGGCAAAGCATTAAGCTCCACAGATATGCAAGCTACATAATCCAGCACCTTCTTCAAGGTTAATTTTTTTATGGATATTAACCACAAAGTCCTTTTGAAATTTAGATCTCATTCCAATACAGTACGCTTTACAAAGATAATTTAGATAATTATGATATTGGTAGAAACAGTCTCTGACATTTGCAAAGTTCTCAGAAAAAAAAAGCCCTTGATCAACACAATTTATACTGGAATGCAATGACTCAGCAATTGCAATTTTTTTTATTGTACAGTGTTTTCTAGAACTAGGCTTTACATCTGTGAGGAGCAAACAGAAAACTGAAGTGTGGAGGAGCAAAGTTAAAGTTATCTGACAGTTTAACCGAACATTTGAAATATTTTCTAAACTGTGGACTCAATAATCAAGTCAACTTTGAACTTTTTAGTTTCATGTTTGCTTTTTGGCAGCTGTAGTTTCTTATAGCTCTCCCTGTAGGGTTTGTAGGTGTTTCTTGTTACCCTTAAGTTAACAGTATCCCCTGGCAACCCAAACTCCAGCTCTGATTCTGCACCTGTTACACATCAAATATTACCAGGGATTAATTAGGCTCCATTTTCCATGCTTCCCTGTTGCTGGATTACAGGTGTTAGTCAACCGCATAGCATGAAGTTGCTTGTATTGAGAAACAGAGAACCAGGGTGAGGGCTTTGCCAGCACACCCAACTTACTTGACCAGTGAGCTGTCCTAAAGGATATTGTCTAAGGAAGTGGAGCTTGGTTTCTGGTTTGCCTACTGCCAATCACAGTTTTAATCCAGTTTCATGGCCTTACTTGTTACCTGGTTCTCAAAGATAACATTCAGTCTGAAAATTGCAGAATTCTGTTTTTCTCATGCTGGAAATATATTCTGGTGTGGGGAAATAACAGAAGATTGGTGAGGAGGAACTATAGACACAGTCAAGAGACCTTGCAGCTGGGATGTAGAAAAACCCACATATATTGTACTAATTGTTATTTAGCTTTGTGTACTTGACAAGTAGAACCTCTGTGTTTAGATAACATAGGCCTATGAAACTCAGAGATTCCAGCCCTGCCATAAGAAACATCAAAAGGCTCAGTTCTCCCCTGATAAACAAGACAAAAAGAGCAGTTCGCTCTCATGCTTTCTAGCAAGGACTGACTCCTCAGTACCTGCGCTCCTAGTTGCATTCCCTCTGCCTGTGTGCTGATTTTGGAGTTGCCCTGCACCACGAGGTAATGGAAATACACTAATTCTTTTAATTTTATCCATGGCTTTTTTGTTGTTCCAGTGCTTTGCCTGCATTCAGCTCACACACTTGGTATGAAATCCTGATGCTATCAGGTACACTATCAGAATTTGAGTATTGGAAACTGGAGCTGAACTGGATGTAAATGAGGGATAAGCAGCTGGAATAAGGATGGGAACATTATAAGCATGCATGTCCACATTGCCACTAGCTGCTACTCCATTAAACCACTGTCACACAGCAGGGGTTTCCCTGAGGAAGTGCTGTTGGTTACATGAACACTTAGAATCATAGAATCATAGAATGGATTGATTGGAAGGGACATTTACAGGTCACCTAGTCCAACACCCCTACAGTGAGCAGCAACATCTTCCACTAGATCAGATTGCTCAGAGCTTCATCCAACCTGACCTTGAATGTTTCCAGGGATGGGGCATCTAGCACCTGTCTTGGTAACCTGTTCCTGTGTTTTACCACCCACATTGTGAAAAAATGCTTCCTAATATCTAGTCTAAACTTCTCCTCTTTTCGTTAAAACCATTACCCACTGTCTTGTTGCTAAAAGCCGTGCTAAAAAGTTTTTCCCCATCTTCTTTATAAGCCAGACGGAAGTATTGAAAGGCAACAATAAGGTCTCCTCATAGTTTTCTCTTCTCCAAGCTGAACAACCACAATTCTCTCAGTCTCTCTTCACAGGGGAAGTGTTCCAGGCCTTTGGGCATCTTGGCGGCCCTTTTCTGGACCTGCTTGAACAGACACACGTCCTTCCTGTGCTGAGGGCTCCAGAGCTGGACACAGTATTCCAGGTATGGTCTCACCAGAGCACAGTAGAGGGGCAGACTCACCTCCCTCGTCCTGCTGGCCACACTTCTTTTGATGCAACCCAGGATATTGTTGGCCTTCTGGGCTGTGAGCGCACATTGCTGACTCATATCCTACTTATCCACCAGGATCACCAGGTACTTCTCTGCAGACCTGCTCTCAAGCTCTTCTTCCCTCAGCCTGTATCAATACTGAGGGTTGCCCCGACCCAGGTACAGGACCTTGCACTGGGCCTTGTTGAACCTCATGATGTTTTCACAAGCCCACCTCTCCAGCTTGTCAAGGCAAGAGAAGTCGTCACTTGCCAAGGCATCACTGCCAGGTGGAGTTGAGAGAATCATAGAACTGCTTGGTTGCAAAAGACCTTTGAGATCATTGAGTCTAACTATAGTAAACCATATCCCTAAGCATCTCATCCACCCTGTTTACTTACCTCCAGGGATAGTGACTCAATCACCTCCCTGGGCAGCTGTTCCAGTGCCTGACAATCCTTTTGGTGAAAAAATTTTTCCTGATATACAGAGCAATAAATGCAACCCCCAGGAGAAGAAGGGCTGTGCCTGCAGCCTGAGGGACATGGACAGGCCTGGCCATCACCTCACCACGCTGAGGTACAGTCATGACCAGTGGTGGGACTTTCTGTTAGTGGGAGAGCAAGGAAAAGCTGAAGCTTTAAGCCACACAGCTCCTCCTTTTCACAAGAGCAAGTAGTGACAGGACGAGGGGGAATGGCTTTAAATTAAAAGGGGGAAAATTTAGATTAGACATTAGGAAGAAATTCTTCTTGGTGAGGGTGGTGAGGCACTGGCACAAGTTGGTGGCTGCTCCATCCCTAGAATTGTGCAAGACCAGGTTGGACGGGGCTTTGAGCAAGCTGATCCAGTGGGAGGTGTTCCTGCCCATGGCAGGGGGTTGGAACTGGATGATCATTAAAAGACTCTTCCAACCCAAACCATTCTGTGATTTAACTATTCCGCTCTTTGCCTCTCCATGCCAGAGGAACCACCGTGCCCATTGCCTTTTCCACTGGCTTCCAGCGGCTTTCGCACTGCCACGCCCACCGCCTCGCCCCGCCCCCGCCCCTACCCCGCGAGGAGGTGGCCCCGCCGTGGCCCCGCCCCGCCCCCTCCCAGTTCACCGCCCCGTCCTCTGCCTCGCCCCTGCTCCCCATTGACTGGTGCCGCCCCGCCCCGCCTGCCTCCCCGCCCCCTGCCTCTCCCCAGCTTGCCATTGGCCGGCGACGCAGCGAGGAGCGAGGAGGCGGGCATTGCCCCGGGTCCGTCCTGCCCACTGCCATTCACGCCGTACCTACACGTGCCCCTCCCCTACTCCCCATTGGCCGGCGCTGCAGCGAGGAGGCGGTTGTTGCCGAGGCCGGCGTATTGGTTGTCCGACTTCCTGTTTCCGCTGTTCCGCTTCCAGGTTGGCGCTCGCAGCGCCGCCGTCTCGCGAGAGGGAGCGAGGCTGCTACTGCCGCTCGGGTTGAGTGGGGGGCGGGCGGCGGCCTCCGCCGGGGCTTGTGCCGGCTCCCCGCCGGGGTTCGGGCGCGATGGACAAGATCCTGGAGGGCCTGGTGAGCTCGTCGCACCCGCTTCCGCTAAAGCGCGCGATCGTGCGGCGGGTGGTGGAGTCGGCGGAGACGCCGCTGAGCCAGGCGCAGTGCCGCGCCATGTTCGCTCTCAGCACCCGGCTGCTGCTGCAGGGCCCTGACCCGTTCCAGCGGCAGGTGGGGCAGCAGGTGCTGGAGGCCTACGGGCGCTACCACCGCGCCGAGTTCGAGGCCTTTTTCAACCGCGGGCTTGTCCTTGGGCTCTTGCAGCGCGGCTACGGCGAGCTGAGCAACCGCGACCCTGCCATCCTGGACTACATCCAGGCGGGCCTGCGCCTTATCATGAGCTGCCCCTCGGTGCTGGAGCTCTTCGAGCTGCTGCAGGTGGAGGCGCTGCGGCTGGTGTGCGAGCGGCCGCCACCGGCGCTCTGCGCCCGCCTCTGCCAGCTGCTGGGCGACTTCCCGCAGTGCCTGCCCCGCGGGAGGAAGCTCTCCCTCGCCTTCTGTCAGCAGCTGGTGCGAAGCATCGCCCACTTCCAGAGCCAGGGCACCCGGGAGGCTGAGCTGCGCCTCTACGTCTCGCAGGTGACGCAGGTCAGCGGGCTGCTACGAAGCGTCTGGAAGGCCGAGCCTGACACGCTGTTGCCATCCCTGCAGGAGCTTTTCGCGGTCATCTCTGCTGCCGGTGAGCGTGGGAAGGGTGTGGAATAACGCAGGTACTTGCCAGGTCTGACAGTCGTACCGGTACCTTTGCAGCTGTTACTATGGCACCAGTGCTTCTTCACCCAGGTACTAAAAATGTAGCTTTCCGTCCATCGGGAGAGCACAGCCACTCTTGTTCGACATGGAGGAGAGGAGACTGGGAGGGGACGGCATAGTCATTTACTATTTTCTCACAAGGGGAGGAGGAGGAGCAGGCACCGAGCTCTTCTGTCTGGGGACCAATGATAGCACTTGAGGGAAAACAGGAAGATGTACCGAGGGGAGGTTTAGGGTGTATATTAGGTAAAGGTTCTTCCCCCAGAGGGTGGTGGAGCACTGCAACAGCTCCCCAGGGAAGCAGTCATGGTGCCAAACCTCACAGTATTCCCAGGAGCATTTGGACAATGCTTTCAGACACACGGTGTCAGTGTTGGGGTTGTCCTCTGCAGGGAAAGGAGTAGGGCTCTCTGATCCTTGTGGGTCCCTTCCAACTCGGGTCATTCTGTGATTCTGTGATTTTTATTCAGCAAAAAAGCTGGAGGGAAAATGGTGGTTTGTTTGGCACTTGCTCTGTGTGTTTTTTAGGAAAACTTGTTGGAGTGCTTTAAATAATTGACAGGAGCAGAGTTGTGGCTGTCCCACTAGGAAAAACTAACACAGTATCAAAAGCCAATTTTCCTGCTTGCTCACTTCAGAGGGGTACCTTGAGCTGTTTAGTCTGTTTATGTAAAAATATATTTAGAACTGGAGTATCATAGAAAGCATTCACTGCCTGAGTGATGTAGATGCGTTTGTAAATAGATCCTTTCAGAAATCCATGAACTACTGTATTAGCTTGCTCTGGAAAGGCACCTGGGAAACAACGTTATAATGTTGTAACATTTTATTTTGCCATAGCTCCTTAGCAGTCAGTTGTTGAGATAGGACATGGGAAACATCAGCTGCATTGTATCCCTAGGCTTAACATCAAGTATGGTAAACTGTTGTATGGTACTTCTTTTTAGAAAGAAACCCTCACTTCTTAGTTGTGTTGAGGAGGAAGTTGGCAAATTGTCATTTTTCTTGCATGGATATTGGAAAAATGAAAGGAGATTGTAATTAAGTGCTGTTCGCTGTTTTTAATCCACTAGAACTTCTTTATTTTGTTTTGAATTGTGATGAGAGAATGTTAGATGTAGGATAGATTAATTGTCTCAAAACTTTACAACTTTAGTGAAGTTGTAGGATAGAAAATAAAGCATATTTTTTGCTGTGGGGTTTTCTTTTTAGTTTCTTACATTGTTGTGTTCAACTATCACAGATACTTCATTTGAACCTTCTGTTGCACTGGCAAGTCTTGTGCAGCACATACCATTACAGATGATTACAGTGCTCATCAGGAGCCTTACTACGGATCCAAATGTGAAAGATGCGAGTATGACTCAAGCTCTGTGCAGGTACTGTATTTTGCTCTACGGGGGGAAATGTCTCCATCTTATTCTTGCCTTTTTTGAAGTTAAATGTCCATTAAGTTCCATTAAAACAAAACAACCAAACAACAATTATTAAAAAAAACTCCTATGAAGGTATTCTAAACTATGTTGTTTAGCATGTTAAGTTAACATGTGTTTATGATGCTGTGGATGTTACTGGTGTGGTTTCATTTTGAGGTTACTGCCTTCATTGCTCAATTGGATTCTTTCTCATTGTTTGCTAGGGTGGATGAGGAAGGTTAAATAGAAACTCAGAGGATACCAACCATTTTCCTTTTAGATGACATCTTATGTTTAGATCTCTCACTTTAAAACTCGAAGTTTCCTATTTGTCATAAGGCAAGCTGAGAAACAAGGACTTGTTTTCAGAGGATAAACCTTTCTGTTTCTCCAAGTAACAGAGAGGTGCTCTCATGTGGTTTTCTTACCCATCGTCTCCCCCTCTGAAGAGGGAAGACGGTTAGAAATTACTTTTACTGCTTAGTTTTGAGGTTTTGTTTCAGCTGATATCTTTATGACTTTTTTAGTAGGATTCACAGGGGTCAGCCTCTATTTCCATCTTCACTCAAGCCTCCAGGACTTTTTTGGATGTTCTTTGAGTAATAGAAGAATAGGAATTATGTCAAACAATTGTGTATTATGCTTCTTGTCACTAATCTAAACAAAAGTAAACACTGAAATTAGTAGTGCTATTAACAGACTGCGGTTCAGATTGCAAACTTGGTTAGTATCTTCAGATTTGTGAATTATAGGGATGCAGAAAGGTGGTAGTGGGAGAAAGATGAAAACATTGAACAACTTTGAATAGTTTTCTTTGAAACCTGTGGAAGAAGCTGTTATTGAGCACTGAATGGTAGAAAAATAAGAAAAGCAGTTAAACAGGAGGTTGTTAGAAATTTATATTGTTCAAAAAAAACTAATAAGTTTTTCAACTGGAAGAATGTAATGTCTTCTATATTTTTTTAACGACATCCATTTGAGTGTATATATGTTGGGAGTAGCTCTTGCATATCTGTGAAATACTTCGTTTCATTCAAGCTGAAAAAAGACACTCATATTTAATATAAATTGAGGAGCTGTGTTTCATTTGAAAACAAAATGAGAAGAAGCAGTATTAATATTGTAATTTGGGGTAAGACATGTTGTTTAAGGGCTTTAAAAGAATCTGGTTGACCAAATAGATTTTAACAAAGCTGTATGCATAGTGTAAAATTCAAAGCTGGGAAATTGAGAAGGATTGGTATATACTAATAATTTGCTGGTAAAGTGCTGGTGATTAATTTTCATGTTATTGTAATTTTAACATTAGTATTGTATTACCTGCTTCAACACAATGTGGTAGTGTGACTGTAGCTTTAAAATGGTTTCTCTGTGTGCCTCTGCTTAGGGAGGTCAAGCAGTGCTGAACTTTGGGTATAATAGAAGTTGTTATTATTAAGTGGTCTTTCTTAATACTAGTGCGGTGGCATTTTTTCTTCTTGTTTTTGAAAGGGCAGTGTGATCTTATTTGCCTTGCTCATTCTTTGAAGTAATGCTTGCATTTAAGAGACTCTAGTACTGTTCTATGGATCTAACTTTTTAGGCACCGCTTGTTATTTTTGTTTGTAGATTCTCTCATGTCAACCCTGTATCCTATTTCTACTTCTGGCAGCCCTTTGCAGTAATTACTCTCTTCTGGCTTAGAGGAGTGATTGTAAAGAGGATAATGCAGCTGGAATGCTTGGAGCATCAAATGACTATGTTGTCATCAGGCTTGCATCATTCCCAGGAGATACAGAACTCCAGGCACAACAAGGTCTCCTGATGACAGTCAGCAGAGCTTTGGTGGTGGTGTATTAGAGACCTTGTTGCTCACTTCCTAAGGATAGCTTTCATGACATTGCAGTCTGTCTAAAGTTGAACACAAATTAGTAAATAATCTGTAATTACAAGGCTAATACGCTGATTCTTTTCAGTGGGGCATAATATTAGGCACTGGTTTGTCTAAGAAAGGTGCTTCGGTTTTGGCATCATTGAGCTGTTCTTAATTGGCTCAACTGCCTCACGAAACCTTACCTGAGGCATTAATGAGGACAAGCATAAAATTGTTGAATCTCTTCTGGGATATATGACTGCCTTAAGGGACAGTTTTGGAGGTCTCTGAGGAAGCTGACTGCCTATGCTCAGTATTCTGACAAGAACAATGCTTGTTTGCACTTTAACTTAAATGTCTTTGTTAAGAGAAACTGAAAATTTTGCTAAGGAAAACTCCAGACGTGACCAGGCCCTTTGTCCTGCTGGTGAAATTGTAAAATGTTGTAGAAGATGTTAATTTTTTGGGAGGCTACCTAGTACTCTGTGGATCTTCTGTTGTTGTTGATTTGGATGCTTTTCTCACCTGAGGGATTTGGATGCTTTTCTCACCTGAGGGATTTGGATGCTTTTCTCACCTGAGGGATTTGGATGCTTTTCTCACCTGAGGGATTTGGATGCTTTTCTCACCTGAGGGATTTGGATGCTTTTCTCACCTGAGGGATTTGGATGCTTTTCTCACCTGAGGGATTTGGATGCTTTTCTCTCCTGAGGGATTTGGATGCTTTTCTCTCCTGAGGGATTTGGATGCTTTTCTCTCCTGAGGGATTTGGATGCTTTTCTCTCCTGAGGGATTTGGATGCTTTTCTCTCCTGAGGGATTTGGATGCTTTTCTCTCCTGAGGGATTTGGATGCTTTTCTCTCCTGAGGGATTTGGATGCTTTTCTCTCCTGAGGGATTTGGATGCTTTTCTCTCCTGAGGGATTTGGATGCTTTTCTCTCCTGAGGGATTTGGATGCTTTTCTCTCCTGAGGGATTTGGATGCTTTTCTCTCCTGAGGGATTTGGATGCTTTTCTCTCCTGAGGGATTTGGATGCTTTTCTCTCCTGAGGGATTTGGATGCTTTTCTCTCCTGAGGGATTTGGATGCTTTTCTCTCCTGAGGGATTTGGATGCTTTTCTCTCCTGAGGGATTTGGATGCTTTTCTCTCCTGAGGGATTTGGATGCTTTTCTCTCCTGAGGGATTTGGATGCTTTTCTCTCCTGAGGGATTTGGATGCTTTTCTCTCCTGAGGGATTTGGATGCTTTTCTCTCCTGAGGGATTTGGATGCTTTTCTCTCCTGAGGGATTTGGATGCTTTTCTCTCCTGAGGGATTTGGATGCTTTTCTCTCCTGAGGGATTTGGATGCTTTTCTCTCCTGAGGGATTTGGATGCTTTTCTCTCCTGAGGGATTTGGATGCTTTTCTCTCCTGAGGGATTTGGATGCTTTTCTCTCCTGAGGGATTTGGATGCTTTTCTCTCCTGAGGGATTTGGATGCTTTTCTCTCCTGAGGGATTTGGATGCTTTTCTCTCCTGAGGGATTTGGATGCTTTTCTCTCCTGAGGGATTTGGATGCTTTTCTCTCCTGAGGGATTTGGATGCTTTTCTCTCCTGAGGGATTTGGATGCTTTTCTCTCCTGAGGGATTTGGATGCTTTTCTCTCCTGAGGGATTTGGATGCTTTTCTCTCCTGAGGGATTTGGATGCTTTTCTCTCCTGAGGGATTTGGATGCTTTTCTCTCCTGAGGGATTTGGATGCTTTTCTCTCCTGAGGGATTTGGATGCTTTTCTCTCCTGAGGGATTTGGATGCTTTTCTCTCCTGAGGGATTTGGATGCTTTTCTCTCCTGAGGGATTTGGATGCTTTTCTCTCCTGAGGGATTTGGATGCTTTTCTCTCCTGAGGGATTTGGATGCTTTTCTCTCCTGAGGGATTTGGATGCTTTTCTCTCCTGAGGGATTTGGATGCTTTTCTCTCCTGAGGGATTTGGATGCTTTTCTCTCCTGAGGGATTTGGATGCTTTTCTCTCCTGAGGGATTTGGATGCTTTTCTCTCCTGAGGGATTTGGATGCTTTTCTCTCCTGAGGGATTTGGATGCTTTTCTCTCCTGAGGGATTTGGATGCTTTTCTCTCCTGAGGGATTTGGATGCTTTTCTCTCCTGAGGGATTTGGATGCTTTTCTCTCCTGAGGGATTTGGATGCTTTTCTCTCCTGAGGGATTTGGATGCTTTTCTCTCCTGAGGGATTTGGATGCTTTTCTCTCCTGAGGGATTTGGATGCTTTTCTCTCCTGAGGGATTTGGATGCTTTTCTCTCCTGAGGGATTTGGATGCTTTTCTCTCCTGAGGGATTTGGATGCTTTTCTCTCCTGAGGGATTTGGATGCTTTTCTCTCCTGAGGGATTTGGATGCTTTTCTCTCCTGAGGGATTTGGATGCTTTTCTCTCCTGAGGGATTTGGATGCTTTTCTCTCCTGAGGGATTTGGATGCTTTTCTCTCCTGAGGGATTTGGATGCTTTTCTCTCCTGAGGGATTTGGATGCTTTTCTCTCCTGAGGGATTTGGATGCTTTTCTCTCCTGAGGGATTTGGATGCTTTTCTCTCCTGAGGGATTTGGATGCTTTTCTCTCCTGAGGGATTTGGATGCTTTTCTCTCCTGAGGGATTTGGATGCTTTTCTCTCCTGAGGGATTTGGATGCTTTTCTCTCCTGAGGGATTTGGATGCTTTTCTCTCCTGAGGGATTTGGATTTAACTGTCAGATTCTGTCTCAAGTGACAAAGAAGGTGTTTTTGTGAAAGAAATTAACTGTCTGGGGTTGCACAGATAATCTTTTTTTTCTACTAGAGATACCAGAAATACTGTCCTTGTTATGTACATATATGGATAGTAGACCTGCTCATTTTAGGGTTATGTGAGGCAGAAAGTCCTCTTCAGGCCGTTAAGATTCTCTTCGTGTGGTCAAACACAAAAACAATCCTCTGTGTTTGTATTTGATACTTCATAGGCCAGTCTCAAGCATGCCTGCAAATGTATTTCTGTTTCCTCTTCTGGCTTTTTTTTCTGTTATTAAAAGCATTGACTCTGCTTCTAAGCGCAGGAGGAGATTTTTAAGGATGGGAATTGTTGGTTATACAGAGAATGAGGCTTCTTTTTACAGGATTAATCTTGCTGAAATGAGATAGCAGTTGTCCCATTAGTAAAAGTAAAAGTGTTAGTTTAGTGGTTAATTATGTTGGCCAGAAGTGACACAGGATGGCCTGTCATCAAATAACAGAAGCACTGGGATGGAAAACGGGGAGCACTGTTTCTTGTTTGGAGTTTGTGAATTAGTGTGGTTGAAAAGTGCACACAGTGTGAACGTGGTAATTGGATATCTTAGAACAGTGGTTCTACTTAGGGCTCTACAGAATACTCTTCACTTGTCTAAAGTTAATTAAGAAAACTAAATATTGAAATTAGCCTTAGATTAACTGTGCAGGTGTTTGTCAGTGCTGAAAATGTCAGGCCTGCAAACGGTGAGTGGAGAAGGTTTGCAGATGACAGGAATGTGATGTTTAGGGGCTGGTTTTAGGTTAAGGTTAATTCTTTGCACACAAAAGAAGTTTTGCCCTACTTTTCTAAGATGGAATAACAAGTACATTGAAACAGTGCTCAGAATAAATATGTTTGGGTTTAACATCTTGAGGAAACAAGCTTTGTGTAAGTTCGGTACAATGATTATGGGGTAGCCATATTTTTTCCCAAGTCTGGGTTTGTTTTTTTCTTGTAGTAACATGGAAGAAACCCAGGAAGATCTGTGCTTGATTGTTAAAAAGGCAGTCTTAATGATTCCTTTCTTTAGAGAAACTTTTGAATGTTATATGTGCAGATAGCACAAAATTCTAAGAAATATGAATTTTGAAATGTGTGTACTATACATTTTTCATATCCAAATTATAAAATCTGAATTTTAGGTTGGTTTTGGTAATACAGCATGGCCAGAATGTGTCTTGTGTTGCTAAAGACTGTGGTTTTCCTTTTAGTTGGGAATCTGAGGACTGAAACCCTGTTATCAGTCTGTTTGGAGCTCTTCTGGTCTACAGGAAGAGCATAGGGGCCAATTGTTTTTCTTCAGATTGGTAATCGCTAGCTGTATCTCTATGTAGTGACAGTAGCTGTTTGCTAGACTGGTTACGAGTAAAGCTCTTCATTTCTGTGCTAGATTTTAGCCTCTTGAAATAATTAATCTTTATGAGGAGCTTTTTCAGAAAAGAAGTCAAGAGTTATAGAATAGAATCATAGTGTTACGTACATTGAGTGGAGCGTTTGGAAGTCGTCTGGTCCAGTCCTGCTTGAAGCAGAGCCAGCTTCAAAGTCAGACATGGTTGCTTAGGTCCTTGTTTGGTCGAGTTAAGAGCTTTCTGCAAGGCTCTGGAGGTGCCTCAGCCTTACTATGTAACTTGTTTCTGAGTAACTTGTACTGGAAGGCTGGTGAAGGGTCTGGAGTACAAGCCTTGTGAGGAATGGCTGAGGGAGCTGGAGTTGTTTAGTTTGGAGAAAGGTAGACTGAGGGGAGACCTTATCACTCTCTATAACTACCTAAAAGGAGGTTGTAGTGAGATGGGGATAGGTGTCTTTTCCCTGATACCTAGTGACAGGACAAGAGCAAATGGCCTCAAGATGCACCAGTGGAGATTTAATTTGGATATTGGGAGAAATTTCTTTACTGAAAGTGTTGTCAAGCATAGAAATAGGCTGCCCAGGGAGGTGGTTGAGTCCCCATCCCTGGAGGTGTTCAAAAGATGAGTAGATGTCGTACTTGGGGACGTGATCTGGTGGCTCACTTAGCAGAGCTGGACCAATGGTTGGACTCAGTGATCTTAAAGGTCCTGTCCGACCGAAACCATTCTATGATTCCATGATGTCTGACCACCCTTGTGGTGGAAAAGTTTTCCTTCCACTTAATTGGTGGTGCCTCATCTGGTTTGTAGAAGGGGATCTTGCGGACAAGTAAAAAAAATCCAAAATATTACCAAGCAGAATCTCAGAAGAACAAAGGTTAAATTGCATGTTTTAGCTGATACTACTACCTTATGATGTTGCCTGTCTTAGAATTGCTTCATTTAATCTGTCTGTTTGCCTTAAGTATCAGTGTAAATTGTCTGTTAATTGAGGAGGATAGATACCTCTATTTTCTGTTGCTGATATTTCATATATTTTCTAGGCACAGATCAGGTCCCTTCATTTTTCTTTTTTCTTGGCTGTAGTGAAATTCTTCCTTTTGGAGCATTTGTAGACCTCAGGCTGTTGATAGTTCTTGCAAGATCCTTGTAACACCTGTTGCAATGCATTTGAAGTTACTAGTATTTACTTTTTAAGTTGAGAATATTTGAGTTGGCTTCCAGGAACGTAGTTTTAAGTTAAAGATGCAAAAGTTCTTGCTGCAAAATATAAGTGTTAATTTAATGTCTACAAACCGGGTTGGTGTTCTTAAAAAAAAAAGTTACAATAATAAACAGGACTTGTAAAGTTATATGCTTATGTGTTTGGAGTGGGGGTATTTTTGCTTTTAATGTATTAAATAGATCATTGTTAATTACAGAGTTAAATGACTTGAGATATAATCAAAATTACTTGCCTAACATTCTTGCATTAGTTCTTGTGAATGTCTGTGTAAGCGTGTAACTATCTGGGGTAATATATAAAATATTTTTTGTTCACATTAAAGATAGCAGCCTATTGGGTTTTTTGTTTTGATTTAATTTTTTTTCATTCATCTTTCAGAATGATTGACTGGTTGTCTTGGCCACTGGCTCAGCATGTGGAAACGTGGGTGATTGCACTGCTTAAAGGACTGGCTGCAGTCCAGAAATTTACTATCCTCATTGATGTCACTCTGCTTAAGATCGAATTGGTATGTTGGAAAAGAACATTCAAAATTGAAGGAGAGGGAAAGGAATTTGTAACAGCTATACAACTACATAACATCTTTTGTGTTGCGACAGATAATATCTTGTTCTGTGAAGATGATGTAAATGTATCTATAGCTTTCAGTTGCATGTAATGATTCTGTCTGTTTCAAATGGTTGTGGATTTGGAGATCTGTTTACATTACTGAAATTTCACTTTCTAGATTTACTGAAATAAATGTGGATTTTTTTAGGTCTTTAATCGACTTTGGTTTCCTCTAGTGAGGCCTGGTGCCCTTGCTGTCCTTTCCCACATGTTACTTAGTTTTCAGCATTCTCCAGAAGCTTTTCATTTGGTAAGTTACTACATAAATGCTTTTTAATTCTTTGAAGTGTCATTCAGGTGTGATTTCTAAAGAGGATGTAAAGAGTAACAGAATTGATATGCCTTCATGTCCTCTTTGTTTCTAAGTTCCAGAATTAGTTCTCTGTGGTTCACAGACCACTAAGCTTTCTATATTCAGGTTCAACTGCTTAATCTATAACTGTAAAATGAGCATTGTCCTTCCTTATGTGTACTTATGTCTGGCCGTAGTGTTTGGGCACTGCATTTTATCTATGACCACATACTCCTGGAAATCTGTTTTATGTGGTGTGAAGTCTCCTGATAAAGTTGGACTGCAAGTAGACTTTGAGGCACAACTATTTGGGCAAAAGAGATAACCAATTATCTGCTATGTGTAACCTAGTCACCCTGGGTAGAGGTATGAGGCCAAAAGTACTGCCCGTTAGGAAAGTTTTGCTGTCTGTGTACTTATGGGCAAATGGGAGAATACTGGTTTTAACAGCCACTATTCAAAAGGCAATTTTCCAGTTAAAGCAGTAGATACTTCAGTGTCATTGTGACTGTTTATATTAGTACTTCAAGGTGTATAGTACTTTCCCTGTTCTCATACTCAGTGTTTAGCTTAAAGTTTAAGTGAAATATGGGCCTTTCAGTCTTAACTGGTAACAGCTTGGCACACTGTTTCTCTAAGCTGTCCTCAGGGCTCTTAGGCCTGAAGGATGCGCAAACCCTTTCATTAGAGTAATTGCCTTATGCATGTTACACCATTTTTAACGATAGAAGTCTGAAGTTTCTCTCTCCTCCCGCTGCTACTCTGATCTTAGCCTAGGATAGAAATTTGAATCGCAAATGAAAGAGCCAGGTGGCCATGAATATGCTCAAAATGTAAATATTTTGTATGTTTACTGTCTTGCTTTCCTTTGTTTCTGAGACAGACAAAACATTCATGAGAAAAATGTAAAATGTGAGAAAAATGTAAAATATGAGAAAACTTGTTCCAGAAATAGGCATTTGCTTTAACAAGGAAAATTTCTACTATAGGCTGCGTGCAGTACTGCATAAATATCTGTCTTTGGGACTTCATGACCGTTTTCCCTCTATTTAAACAACCTTATTCACTGTCATTTTTGGAGCTACTGCTTTCATTTAGAATCCTGTAGTATTTTCCTGGACTTACACTACTTGTTTACACTCAGTCTACTTATAATAAGTAAAACAGTTAAATACACGTTTGGTAAATATAAATGCATTTATTTTGCAGGGAATCTGAGTTAAAATTCCCCTTCCCTATGCTTGAGCATTGTTAGCATAAATGACTTCATTTTTTATAGAAGAAAACTGCTCTGTCTTGCACGTGCAATGTAGAACTAGCCATGATGTATACTGTAGAATTCTAAAATCTACTGAGATGTAGAATTTTAATTGATCCTCAAGCCAGAAGTGATACATCTGTATGTATTCAAAGTGTAACTTCCAGTATTATGCAGCATGCTGTAAGAATTTAGCTCTCAATTTGAACGCTCTGAGAACCTGTATTACTTCTGTTCTTCCCAAGTGCTTTGTCTGTGCAAAACTATCATATCTCAAGTTTACTCTATACAAATCTCATTCCTGGAGCACTTTCTCAGTGCAATATGCCCGCATTTTTAAAGTGAAAGAGGGAAACTTTCATTGCAACTTTCACTCTTGACTGTATAGTATATTGAACACTTAATCTTGGTGTTCGTTTTTTAAACAGTGGGTATCTTGCTTACCAAAAGGGTAGAGTTTGGTTCTCCAAGATGTAAAAATATTTCTTATACGTAGAGAAAAGCTGATATTTGAAAATGTGGCAAATGAGTATTTTGCACCTGACCCTAGTACTTTGGTGTTTTGAAGTACAGCAATTCTTGTAACTTTAATAAAACTATTATATTTTTTATAATTTTTGTTCTTTATTTTATTACTACCAAATAATTTGTAAGGTAATTTGTAATGAGAAATGATTCCATCGACTTCTTTCATGGTAAGTCTATTTTGGTCACTTGGAAGCTGACAGAGGTTTCTAAAATATGTTGGTGTCCAGTGAGAAGTCACTAATGTTTGGGACTGCATTGAAATAACTTCCTACTTGATGTTTTAAGATCAATACAAAAAAATATCCCGCATTAGACATGATGAGCTGCACTGAGGAAGGGGAAGGAGGTGAAGTAAACATTCCTGATTTAGACTCAATTTAAAACAGTAGTGAATCCAACCTAATCCTCAAATACATTACCACATCTGTGGTAAGCCTTTTTTAGCTCATAATAAATTAGTTTTGTTTTATTGAGCCTAGCTCCTTCACTAGGTGGAGCTGTGAGCCAGTTTTCCTCCTGTGAGCTGAAACGGTGTGGATTCAAAGCATTTGATTCAAAGCATTTGATTCTGCTTATGTAAAATCGGGAGGTTTGTTTTAAAAACTGTATCTGTGAAATTAGAACAGGATACTACATTGCTAGTCGTGGCACAAAGGTAAAATGTTTGCTGTCAATATCCTGAAGATTAGTGGTTTGGATGCTTGACCATTGAAAGTCTTAACATGCATTTTCTAAGTTCATAAAGTTTGAAAACTTGATATGTGAGCTAAAGAGAGCTTTTAATAGTTGTGCTGTTTGAAAATTGTCACGAATGCAGAACAATGCATGATTTTCAAATCATTGTTTCTCAAGCACTTTCTTAAGAACAAAAGGTCCCCTGTTGTTTGGCATGTGTAAAATAAAGTTGCTTGTAGAATGAAACACCTGAAAAATTATGATTATACCCTTTTTATTTGTTTGTTTTTCTCATTCAGATTGTTCCACATGTGGTCGATTTGGTTCACTCTTTCAAAAGAGATGGCTTGCCTTCCAGTACAGCCTTTTTGATGCAGTTGACTGAGTTGATACACTGTATGATGTATCATTATTCAGGATTTCCAGAGCTCTATGAACCCATTCTGGAAGCTGTTAAGGTATATTAGAAATATTAAGAGGATGGAATATTAATGTTTTGTTCTCCCAACTGTGGAAGCTGTAATCACATACATCTAAATTCTTTGGAACTTCCACTAGGAGAAGAGAACTAACTACATAATGTAATGTGTTTGAAATAGGCTGGAAGTATTGTATTGACTGTCCATGATATGATTACAGCAGACTAGAAGAAAAACCTGAAATTGGATGTTTTATTTAAAGTACAATCTTAATTTCCTAAGCCTGATGTAACTATTCATGTACTCTTGTGCAGTTTTCTAGGTGTTTCATTTCAACCCGAGCTAGAAACTGTAACTCTTCAAATGTATTTAAGTTCAGAGGCCCGATGGTATGGAAGAGAAGTAGATTCTGAGGAGTTCTAGGTGTGGTGTTAATCTTTGGCTAGCGCCAAAATACTGTTATTAAGCAATAAGTCTTAATGCCACAGTCAGTATCGGGTACCACTGTGGGTAAAGGATAACTGGCATGTGCTGTTGCAAAGCAAAATTCACCTTTTTTGGTAAATATTTGAGCGCATAATGCACTTAATGATTTTTTTAATGCCCTCAAAACAATACCCCCCTACCCCTCTCCAAAAAAACCTGAGAAAAGTACAAAACCAAAAACTGCCACAAAACCCACTTGGCTATTACTGCCTGATTTTTTTATAGCTGTAGTATTATGGTTGTATATCTTGATGCTTAAGCCCCTAACAATTTATTTTCAAGTATCCTCGACTTCATTCTTTCATTCTTACATTTTGATTTGACAGAGCAGGAATGTATTTCTAGCTGAATGGAGGATGCTTCAGGGGTCTATTAAAGCTTGAAATTTGAGAGGAATGTTTTTGGTGGCAGAAAAGATTTTGTGAATATGCAGGTCAAAGGTGACCACCAGCCACTTATCCCTGTATTTTGAGAGTTGAGTAAAGAAAGCTTTGAAGAAAGAAGGCTTGGTGTGGGGGGGGTTGTATCTTTTAGGCTTTCAGGGATAGCAAGACCCTGAAGGAGAACACATGAACAAGGTAAAATATAAGGCTGCTGAATGGCAGGACCTATTAGAAAAACAAATACAAAAACCTGTTAAGTGTGTGAAATGTTTCTCTTTTAGGATATGCCCAAACCCACTGAAGAGAAGATCAAGTTGATTCTTGGTCAGAGTGCCTGGACTTCTCAATCCAGTTCTTTGCCATCTTGTTTATCTAGGCTTTCAGGAAAATCTGAAACTGGGAAGACAGGCCTAATAAATCTAGGAAATACATGCTACATGAACAGCATTATTCAGGCACTTTTTATGGCTACAGAGTAAGTCCTTTTTAACAACTCTCTTCATTGCAAATTAACCATTGCAGTTTTTGCATTCTTGCTTTTCATGGAATATTAAAATGTCCTGGGGTCTCTCAGTTTGCTAGAGTTGAGTGGATATCTTTGCACTCAGTTGAAGTCCAGCTCTGTGAAACTGCAGTTTTAGCCTTTTAAAAATCCTGATCCTTCTGTCCACTATGAAAAACAAAGTCTCTTTTTCCTCACTGCCCACGCTCCCTTCAGTATTGTAAAAGCTTATGGCGATGTTTGTTATCTGGAAGCTATTGAAAAACAAGTGTCTATAGTGCATTCTTACACATTTAAATGTTTAAACATTTTTTTCAGTGTTAGTTCCTACTGTACAGTAGTTTTGCATCTGCACTACAGCAGAATCCAGGTATTGAAGAGAAGTCTCAGCATTTTGCTTTCTTTCAGTTTGAAGTAATTGATCTGGAATGAAAACTGCATTGTTAAAAATCTGACAAGGAAATTAATGGCAATCTTTTTTTTTCCCAGTTTCAGAAGACATGTTTTATCTCTGAATCTAAATGGGTGCAATTCTCTAATGAGGAAACTACAGCATCTTTTTGCATTTTTGGCACATACCCAGGTACGTCAGTTTATTTCATCATTCATTTTTAAGCTGAGATCTACATACCAAAATTTAGAAACAAACTTCATGCCATGGAAGTCCTCTTGAGTGCATTAAAACTATAAATACAAGAGATCTGTAGGGCAATGAGTCTGTCTCCAAATGTTCAGACTTGGATAAATCTGTGTTTCATGAGTGAAACATCTTGACATTATGTTGTTTTTACAAATGGGTAGTAACAGTTTTTCTTTGAGAAACCAAAACGAAAAAATCCACATAAGACCTGGTCACATATACAGGCTGACTTTGTGTAACTTTCTAGGATAAACTGAACCTTTCCACAGTGGTTTTTACATGAAACTTTATTGTAGTTCAAATTCTAATGTGAATGTTATTAAAAGAAATCCCTAAGATGCTTTTGTTATATTTGACTAATGACAATAAAATTGTGAAGGGGATGAGGCTGGATCACCTTAAAAATAAATTGGGACTTATGAAATAACTGCTATTCTTAATAAAGAAGACATTTTATTAAGCTTGCCAGCAAGAATGGTATTACACAACTATTATGCATACCATCTGTTTTACACTCACTACACATTTAATATTTGTCTGCAGGATCCGCTACTTTTATCTTTGTACTAGAGATGATTACTACAGAGTTAATGGTGTTCTCTTCCTATCATTAAGTACTTTAAATGTTTTTTTTGCCATACAGTTCCTCTACAATAATACAGTCCAAAGTTCAGTGGTTGATATTGAAATAATATAACCAATTTTTTGATTAGTTCTTACGTAGTCTTGTCTGTCCCTCTCTTACGTGAACAGAGGGAGGCATATGCTCCTAGAATTTTCTTTGAGGCTTCCAGACCACCGTGGTTCACCCCTCGATCCCAGCAGGATTGCTCAGAGTATCTCAGATTCCTGCTAGACAGGTACAGTTATCGTGCCATTAATGTGAGTGAATCTACAATTAAATCTCATAGTGTTGAACAGTTCCAGTGTGTAAGTGGGGACAAGGATTTTTGGGCCTCATTCTTGGCTGTCTCTGATTTTCTGTATGGTCTAAGAAACACTATTTTTCATAGGTTTAATTTGTAGTAAAATCTGGATACCATCTTGTATCCACATAATTTAAAGCAGGTTATAATGGTAGTAGTGTTTGATTTTTTTACAAATTGAAACTTGGTTGTTATGTTAGAGTTATGGTCCCATTGTGGAAATAACATGGTTGCTAAAAGCAGCTTAGTTGTGCATCTTGAATTTCGTGTTGGTGGAGACAGCCATATCTCATACAGGTCAGATAAGTCATGTACCTACATCTGTAGCACAGATAAAAAATATCTAAATTTATTAAAGGTAGCCCTCTTTAATTTTGGCTTGCTGAGATATGGCTCAAGCAATCTTGCTTCATGACAAATTGTACTTCTGGAGAAATTTATCTGAAGAGTGAAACAGTGTTCCCTTTTCCCTGCCCTTATGTCTTGTGTTTCTTTTTTGGTTTGTTTTTTCTTGCTGTAGTTTCTTAACTTGGCTACAAAATTGTGACCTTTACGTTTCTCTGGAAATAGTCTGGCACTAGATAAATAGCTACTTGTTCTCTTAAAAAAAAAAAAATCTGATGTACAGAATCAGTCAACTGGAGCACTGATTTATTAAGATAATGTAATGGTATATAATAAAAACATTGTTAAGTTTTTTAATACTTGCCTGTTATTTTAGTATATCCATTGTGTTCTGTTATATATATAATATAAACCGTATTAAATGCATTTCTGCTTCCCATACTCATACAAAAAAAATAACAAATAGTTTTTTGAGTGTAAGACACTTAACTGTCTATATTTTTTAGTATAACTGGGGAAAAAGTCTGAAATGTTGCAGGAATATTTATTTGGAAAATAACACAGCTACTTGGATTTATTTTTCTTTGTCTTCAGGCTGCATGAAGAAGAGAGAGCCTTGAAAGCGTCTGCAGCAAAGACCTCTGAAAGTATAATGAATGAAGAGTCTCAGACACAAGAAGCTGTCCATAAAGCTCAAGTATTTACTGAAGCACCTTGTATGGGGTGTGAAGAAAGAACTCTGATAGAGAAGATGTTTGGAGGAAAATTGAAGACTACTATATGCTGTTTGAACTGCAAAAGTACATCTCAAAAGGAAGAAGCTTTCACAGATCTCTCTCTGGCTTTCTGTCCTCCAACTTCCCTGGAGAACTTTGGCCCAAAATGTATGGAGTGTTCCGAAGTGAAAGATGGCGATGTGGTGCAAAGTGATACTTTAGCAACCAGTCCTGCTGGAGAAACACCTCTTGAGAATTTGGAAGTAAACGGTGGATGTGGTACAGTAATGAATGAAGGAACCATAGAAGATCTGTTTACTGAGCCAAACTCTGAGTCTACCACAAATTCTGAACTCAACAAAGTTCAAGATAATAGGAATATGTCTCAGAGGCTAGTAGGTAAAAACACCCTGTCAGTTACAGACTTACTGAATTATTTCCTGGCACCTGAGATCCTCAGTGGAGACAATAAGTATTATTGTGAAAAGTGTGCCTCTCTACAGAATGCTGAGAAAGCTATGCAAATCATTGAGGAACCAGAATACCTCATTCTCACTCTTTTGAGATTTTCGTATGATCCAAAGTGTCACATAAGGCGCAAAATCTTGGACAATGTGTCTCTGCCGCTTGTTTTGGAACTGCCAGTCAAAAGAGCAACATCCCCTCTAGCTGTGGTTTCAGGAGGTTGGTCTGTTGGTGTTGAGATTTCTGATACTGGAGAAAATCTTGCTAAAAAACTGAAACCCTCAGGTGCTGATGAAGTGACCTGCCCACAATTAGTGCCGTATGTGTTGAGCTCTGTGGTGGTGCATTCTGGTGTATCCTCTGAAAGTGGCCATTATTATTCATATGCTAGGAACGTTACTGGGTCGGGGCCTTCAGGACTCTGCCACCAGTCTACAGCTCTTTCTTTAGTTTCTCCTCAGGATAAGTTGTTGACAGAGGAGAGTCCTTGTACTGTTGTAGAAAATGAGCTGGACGCCGAGATGCCAAGAGAATGGTTTCTCTTTAATGACAGCAGAGTGACATTTACCTCATTTCAGTCTGTCCAGAAAATTACCAGTAGATTTCCAAAGGACACTGCTTATGTTCTGTTTTACAAAAAACAAAATAGCACCTGTGGCTTCAACACCAATTCGGCAAATGGACTCTGGATAAATGGAGACCCTCCCCTACAAAAAGACCTCATGGATGCAGTTACGAAAGATAACAAACTATATTTGCAGGTAAGAAGGAAATGATATGTGAAGAGTGGTCTTCTTAGAACTCACAAGAGACAGTCTAAAAGAAAGGAAAAGTTAGCTTTTAAATTTTCTGGTATATTAACCTTAAGTCACCAATCTTGTTTCCATCCTGATGTTGCTTGGCAAGGTTCATAGTAAGGTTGTTACCGTTAGAAAGGAAGCGTCAAGGAAATAGCTTAAACTCATTTCAGTTTAAATTTCTGGTGGAGATGCTTGCATAGGTCACTTAACCATTTGTAATTCTCTGCAGGAGTGGCTTTTTGAACAGTTCTGACTTTCATTGCATTTGATAAATTACAATGATAGCTAAAGTATACTTAACTTCTTAGCACCGTTCTTACTAGTGCATTTCCATTTGGAGTGAAGTTTTATTTGTACAGCTGTATTTACCCAAATGCAAGAACCACTAAAATGAAGACCAGATGGTAGTGAACAAGGTTCTGCTTTCCCTTAGCTGTCTATTCTGCCTCTGTTTGTGGGACCAGCACTGCCAGATGCACATTCCCTGTGTCTGAGTATTTCACCTGGCTGTAGTCGCCTCTTCAATTGCTATTCGCTAAGTATTGATATGGTTTGTTTTGAGCATTGCTGCTGTTTGGATGGTGTAACAGTAAAAGTGTGTTTTGCTGGTTGCTTTTTGAGTTAAGCTGTTCCTTTAAGAGTTCTAGGCCTACTCAGATTAGAAAAACTAGGTAAATTCAAAACTATAAAGAACAGCTAAATCTCACTGTGGAAAATCTGTTCTATTAATAGCTGCAGGTATTTTACAAATATAAACAAGAGAACTGAGAGTTAAAAGCGGAAATCTGCTATTTTCAGACTGTGTGGTTAAAGCATTTGTCCTAACTAGCTTTTTGTATGCCACCTCTCCTCTTGACTGTATAGGATAGCACAAAAGATGTCTGCTTTTGCAGCATTCTCGGATCATACAGTCAGAATAGTTTGAGTTGGAAGGGACCCTTAAAGGTCATCTATCTAGTCCCCCTGCAATGAATAGGGACATCTTCCACTAGATCAGGTCCAACCTGACCTTGAATGTTTCCTGGCATTGGGCATCCACCACCTCTCTGGGTGACTTGTTCCAGTGTTTCACCACCCTCAGTGAAAAAAAAAAAACTTCCTTATATCTATCCAACTCTGCCCTCTGATAGTTTAAAAACATTGCCCCTTTTAAACTGAAAAGCTGCAGTAAGGTTTCCCTGGAGCTTTCTCTTCTCCAGGCTGAACGACCCCAGCTCTCAGCCTTTTTTCACGAGAGAGGTAGTCCATCCCTCAGATCATTTTAGACGCTGTCCTCTGGACTTCTTTCAGCAAGTCCATGTTTTTTCTGTGCTGACAACTTGAGAGCTGAACACAGTATTGTAGGTGAGGTCCCATCAGAGTAGAGGGACAGAATCACCTCCTTGGACCTGCTGGCAATGCTGGTTTTGTTGCAGCCCAGGATACGGTTTGCTTTTTGGGCTGTGAGCACACATTGGCAGCTCATGTCCAGCTTTTCTTCCACTGGTTACCCCAAAGTCCTTCTCAGCAGGACTGCTCTCAATCTCTTCATCCCCAAGCCTGTGTTGAGCCTTTAGAACTGTGACCTCCACCAATGATCACTGCAGCCCAGGCTGCCTCCAATCTCGATGTCAACAATGAGTTCATTTGTGTTGGTGATCCAACAAGTCCAATATAGCATCTCAGCTGTATGTCACCTACAGACTGTAACCTGTCTTTTGTTTCTTGTGGAGGTAGTTGTGCTATGGAAGGTAAGACTTTCTTACCTTGGCCACACCTTTGGCATAGATGGATCATCATCTACATTATCCACTGACTGGCCTTCTACATCCAGAGCCTCAGACCTGTTGTATGGAGGCACCTGGAAAGGTGAGGTAGGCAAGGAGGGAGTTCACCTGCCACCCTGAGTGTGGACTTTCTTCCAAGGTAACATGTTTTCAGTCAGAATTACTGTGATTTCTGTTAACACGTGAATGATTCAATTGTGACATTTCAAACTTGAAGCCAGATTATTTTTTTTGTGTATAATTATAGCAACACGTAGGTAACTGCGTAATAGGGGGAGAAAACTGTTTTAAAAACACCGTCTGAAGTAGTACAACTCCTACAGTGGTATTGTAACCTGTTGTATATAAAAACAAGCATAAAAGGAGGAACAGTTATCCACAGAGAACAGAAATCCTAGTAACTACTTATTTCTATGTTTTCCTTTTGAATGCAGTGCTTGCAGTCAGGTATTTCAGTGTTACCAGCAGGGTAAGTGATTACCTGAGTGTACATAATGGAGGCTTTTTTTTTCCAATCTCAAGAGATGCTTTAACCATATGGAACAAGCAACATTATCAGGATATTCAGAAAATAATTTGTTACATAATGAAGTTTATTAAATATATTTCTCAATTAACATTTTTAAGACCAGTTCCTGGAATACACTAAGAAGTTAGTTAATATTAAGCTTTTTGAATACTGCTGTGTCCCTAGAAATGGTGAAAAATCAATACGATTTTATTTGGTGCATACACACCTTTCAGACTAAAGCTTTCTCTACAGTACGTTAGCTGAAGTTATATAAAGTGTGCAGTCATATAAACTATATGTGCAACCTGTAAATGAAAGCTTTATTCACAGTTTTTTTAAAAAAGAAAGTCTCCTCAAAATGGAAACGAAAAAATCCAACTATGCAGTTTTTGTTTGTTTTAGTCGCTTTCAGGTTTTTTTAATTTATCTTTCACCCACCTTTCAATATGGGGTTCTTCAGTATTGGCTTTCTTTGTAGTGCTCTGCTAATCTTAGAGTTGTTGAGATCCTGTCCTTTTCTCAGTTTAAATGAGGTTGATTGGAAATGCTCTGGTATTGTTTTTCCCAATTTGATAACAATATTGTGATTCACTGAATTAGGTTATTGTATTTTTAAGAAGTTGCATTATTCAGAGTTCTAAACTGGTGTTTTCCTGCTAAGTTAGGAATATTCTCTTCTGTCCTGAGAAAACCTTTACTTTTTAGAAGAAACATTCCAAAAAATTTCTAGCTTACTGCTTTTATTTTCCTATTGCATACCAGTTTACCACAGGGTAAACAAAAGTGTTTTCACTTTAAATAACCAAACTTGCAATATGGGTAGCTCCTGCTTCAGTTAAAACAAATTAAAAATCCCATTCTGGGAACAAGTGGAAAGCACAGCAGGGTGCTCTGCATCGTTCCTAGTCCAGAAAACTGTATTGACTATCCGGTTTTACTTACCTGATTTAGTATCTGTTGGGATAAATACAATCTGCCTGAAAACATTCAGCAAGGATATTTGTTGCAAAACTGCCAGTACTGTTTGCTATTCTAGAATAATTTAATGTAGCTTAATATTAATCAAGTCAATATATGTCTTAAGAGAAGAAAAATGGGCACACTTAGCACAAACTACTGAACAGGAATAAAGCATGAGAGATCTTAAACTGCTAAATAATTTCATTGTTAGCATTAGAGACAAATAGTGTGTGATTTTTTTTAATACCAATTTTCTGTCAAGAAACTTTAATAATTGGTAAGTTGATCACTGCTCCATATTTCTCTTCATGTGTGCATGTAGAGATATTTTCTACAGTGGATGGAAACTGTTTTACACACGGTTGCCACAAAGCTGAGATCACAGCTGAGGTTCACCCTGTTCTCAGAGCATTATGGCTGCTTCCGAACAGTATTGCTGAGTGGTTGAGAAAAGCCATGGTTGCAGCTCATTTATGCTCTGTACCAAATGTGATGTGTGTCTCCAGAGCCGAGTCATCCCTTGCACAAGCTGGGTGCAAGGTACTGTGCTTTTGCTGGTTGTAGTAGCCCTGCTCCTCTCAGCTTGTCACCTCTCTAAGGAAGCCTGGTGACAGTGGAACACTGAGTGTTGCCAGTGGTGTTGTGGCAGGTACATAATAGAAGACTTACATAAAGTAATTTAGCTGTGCCGAAACCTTGTGCTATCCAGTAACTGCAGGAAATTAAATTAAAGGAAATTAAATACTGTTTCTAGCTAAATCTGGCAAATAAAACTCATTGCTGTAAGACTTTATTATTCTTTTTGTCTGCAATTTTAAGATTTGTATTTAATACAGCATATTCCACTGATGTTTATATTCTTTTGTAGTACAATTTTTTAGGTAAATCTCAACTGCTGGGATTTAAGAGGTATGAAGTTGTCAGAAAACAGTTCTCTGGAGGGATGAAAGTGGAGGAGGGAATAAGGAAAACCTTTTTCTGGTTTGGTACTCTGCTGCATTAAAACAAACGTTTTTCTGAAATGTTTTACCCAAAACAGAAAAAGGAGCCCAGGTACAGTGTAGCGAGTCTCCCCCTGGTTTTGAGAAGAAATTCTGTTCTAAGCTAAACACTATTGCAGTGTGTTTTTTCAACTAAACAGGCTACAAACTAAACACAAGCTTTCAAACAGGCTTTCTACTAAACACAAGGCGTTCTATTCTAATCAAAATATTCTGTTATTTTCCCATACTAGAAGCAAATTCTTTGTATTCCCTTGTTATTCCTAGTAAGTTTACTTAACTTTTTATGTCTTATAGTTAGCAGTTGTGTAAGAATCCATGTATTGCTGGAGATAGCATTATGCTGTCTTTTAGGAATATGACCAGCATATTTGTGTAGACTGTGTCCTCCAAATGTCTTTTATATCATTTTTGAAGTGACTATGCATTTCAGCCTTTAGCAGTGTAAAATATTTTCAAACTTGGGCTGTTTTTTTCTAAGAGGGCAGAGTAACTTAAACCCACAAGTACTATTTTTAGCACCTGTGAAAGTACATGGATGAGACTAAATTTAGTACTTTCATGGTAGTGTAATACAGTCTTCCAGGTTCTTGGCTCTGTTCCTTGCTTTTGCCGGAAGGTGGAAAAGGAGCAATTCAAGGTGACCCATGTAATTACGAAAACGCTGTTAAAATCACCTTTAGGGAGGTATATGATGATGAAGTGTCATGTGAAAAAGGCTTTCAGCATGAGCTGTAGCTCCTGAATGCTTTTGTTTTGTTTCCTAAAGAAATAAAGCTTGCATGGGTCTGTCTTTCTTGTCAGTCTTCCAGAGCCCAGCGCCTGCCTGCCCTCCCTCAGTGTTTGAAGCTCTTGGCCAGTTTGAGAAGGGCGTACTAAGGACAGGAAACTGCTGCAAGGCTTACAATGCTAGTTGGCCAGAACCAAAATACTGTGTGATATCTCAAATGAGGGAAAAGCCTGTGCTCATCCCCTTCTTAGATGTCTAAGAAGCCACAGGGGCATTCGGGAGGCTGTGCTTTCTTCCTGCTACTCGTGCAGGTACTGGCTCATTTTGTGGAATGCTTGAGGGCTCTTGAGACTTAGTAATGCTAAAACAGAGTTAGCATAGCAATAGCACTCGAAAGATAAAAAGCTGCACTGAATGGAAACTAAGTAACTTGTCCATCTTTTTTTTATTTTCATCTGAGCTCATTCTTACTCTGTGCAGTTGATTGGTGGAATAAAAGTGTCTTTTAAATAGTGAACATTGATTTAATGGTTTTACCTTTTCATTTGGGAACCAAGCGTGCAAGGACATCTTAAAATTGCTAGGACAAAAATTTATGTGAAACTAATTTTTGGTTAGCTTTTGATCAGCAGTCAATTCTTGAGTAATATCCCATGTTGCTATAAAATAGGATTTTAGCATAAACTTAAATAAATTTAATGGTGATTCACATGCACTTACCGATGTTCAATGAAATTACACATCTTAGATTGACTCTGGGTATTCAACTGGAAGTTCAACAAAGCCATTCACACTTAGTAGTCCACAGTTAGTGATGTTGCTTTCAAAGCTGTTTCAAACATTACTAGAAAGCTTCTTCAGAGACTTGAGGTTGTTTTTTTCAAAATTGTCTTTATTCTTTTATTTCAGGAGCAAGAGCTTAGCGCTCGAACACAAGCACTTCAGGCTCCCTCAGCCTCATGCTCTTTCCGACCCAATGGATTTGATGACAATGATCCTCCAGGAAGCTGTGGACCTACAGGTGGAGGAGGAGGGGGTGGGTTCAGTACTGTTGGTAGATTGGTCTTTTGACTACGAAGACAACCTGGAATACACTGGTTCCAAAGCAGCCCAGTACTGCTGAGGACAACTGAAATACTGAACTTTGTCAGCTATTGTACCACATTTTGAGCCTTCATGCTCGTGCAAAAGCAAATGTTGGGGGCTATCTCTTTTGTTTTATTTGAAATAAATAAGCGCATAATGGAAAAAAACTACCTCTTAAAAATTCAGTTGCTTTTATAGTAAGATATGCTTGCCCAAAAGACAGAAAAATGGCAATTTTTAAGTAGTTGCTAAACAACACTGCATTATACTAAGCAAATACACTTACATCAGTTTCTGTTGTTCTCATCCACTGAATGAAGAAAGTGCATTTTTTTTACTTTGACAGTATTGTTTTATGTGAAAGCTGAACTGCATACATAGTCTCTCACCTCCACCTTATTTTCAAATCCAGTATCTTTATGGATTTCCAGAGATGATGCAATTTATATTGAAGGCAATAACTTAAATGTGACATGAGACAGTACTTTCCAGATTAAAAATTATTCAGTATATTTCCAGTGCAAATGTAAAGAATAAAAATTAATTTATAAATATTTGCCAAGTTGTTTTCAAAAAAAGTGCATGTTCTGTAGTAACAATGTTTTTAAATAGAAATTGTGTAACTTTGTCGCATTTCTAACTATTTTAAGGATTTTAAAATAATTTCAGGGAATGTATCTGCAGTTTATTGGAAAGGAATAGATTCTGTATGTGCCTTGCAGTACTATAACCTAAAACAAACTTTCTAAGGCTGCAGAAAAGGGGAGAAGTGTGTTAGTAGGCATTTTGACAGTATTAGAAATCAGTACCTTTACAGAAAGCTATTAGATTTCATGAAGTAGAAGTCTGATAGTCGGAAATACAGTAATGTGTTGCCCATTATTTTTGATTGAAAATAAATACATATGTAGTGATGCATAACTTAGGTGGCCTGTATTGCAAAGAAAAAGCTGATCTTAAATACTGAGCTGTGTTTGAAAACACAGAGAGGCTACCTGTGTTGCTCCTTGATGAGGATCGATGCTTCTAAGAGTCCTTTGAATTTTGCTTTCCGATTTTGCTTGTAATGATTAATTTCTGGTGAGTTCATGTTTTAACTGTCTGTAGAAGTCATGGATTGTCCTATCCCTGGAGGTGTTCAAGGCCAGCTTGGATGAGGCTTTGAGCAACCTGACCCAGTGGAAGGTGTCCCTGCCCATGGCAGGGGAGTTGAAACTGGATGCTCTTCAAGGTCTCTTCTGACCCAAACTGTTCTGTGGTGCTGTCTATGGAGCAGTGTTTGCCTGCTTGTTTGGTGAACAGAGGTCGAGGATCCATTCTTTTAGTCTGGGCAGGAATAGCAACTTTGGTTTTGATGTGCAAGGAGGATAACAGAAGTAAAGGAGTTACACTATTAAATCTGGTGATTAATTATTTACTTGAATAATCTTATAGTGAAGTGTAAATTTACTTAAATCATTTTTACAAAATTCTGCACTGTTTTACTGTGGTTTTATATTCTGCTAGGTGAGAGTGCATCCTTAAACGCATGCAAATCTGACAGATGTTAGCATAACTGCACAAAATAAACAGGTTTCGTAGAAAATGCCTTTAAAAAACATAAAATAAGTTGAGAAAATTAAATCTTGTTCATATATCAAATGTATGGAGTTTAGTCTGAAAGTTAACTTAGCTTGCAAGCTATTTTTATATTTTCACTAAAACAATGCTTTACTATAAGTTTATGCTACTGCTCAAGAAAGCTAGAGCAGCTAACTTTAATTTTTTACTAGTTTCCAAGCTTTGTTTTGACTGTTTGTAAAACTCTGCTTTGACCTACATTTTTATTGCTATCTCAGTTGTAGGTCTCTGAACCAGGGCAGGGGTTCAGCTATGGAAACGTGGAACGTGTGAGACTACTGTGAGGAACATTCTCATTTCATTGTGCTTGGACAAGGTTTTCTTGAAAGCTCAGTTCACTTTGAAATTCTCTTTCAGTCTTAAGAGGTTTTTATATCGCTTTAGCGTTCTCTGCCAGTTAGCTCTGGTTTTAAAATGTTTTGTACGACACACTAATTTTACTTTTTCTCTCCCAAATTACGAGGGCACACTAAAAAGCTGTTGTCTGTTTGCATTACAGTGCAAGTATTTTGTCTCTAACAATTTACTGCTCATTTTAAAACACGAGTATGTTGAAGCAAGGACAGGTGTTTTTACTCTATATGAAATGGTGATTTTCCAAAGGTCAGTTTTGTTTGCTTTCACACTAAAACTACAAAATATGTTGCCTACCTAAAAATAACATGCAGTATGAGTTTTATGTACCTATTGTGGTATGTGTATTGTATGAGCTCTTAGAAGGCTTTCTACACCCTTGTTTGCCTCTTCTGAATTGAATGTTAAATATGGTAATTTTATACGAGAGTAATGCCAGTAAGGTATAAAATGACAGTATGTCTCAAACTGAAAACTTCTTTCTTTCCCCTTGTTGACTTCTGTTGGTGTAGTTACTTTGTGTTTCATGAATAGGTATTCTGAATTTTAAAATCTATTGGCAAGTCTGCCTGCTGACCTGACAGCCATCATTGCCCTGTTCATCCCTAACTTGGAAGGTTTCAGTAAAACTCGTGGAAGTAAAGAATTACTTCACACTATAAAATGTACATTTTGTAAATTATTTATAGCAATGGTGTTGCATGTTCCTATCTTCTGGACATAATATGAGAGAACAATGTACATATGGTACTTTGATTTCTGTTGCCTATGAGTGAAGACTGAGTGGTTTGTTTATTGACCTTGTAGGCTCCATTCTTTGTTTTCTAGGTTGAGTCGGTAGAAGGATATGAAATACATGATACTGTTTCTGAAGCTTAAGGAGGTTTGTTCCTTTTCATGAAGGACACACTATTGCACAAACTCGAGAATAGTATGTCTTTTAAAATCGTATTTTCTTTTAACAGGACAGATTGTGTGTTGTTCTTTGTTTTAATGATCAGTGGAGTTGTATTAATTTTCTTCTATGCAGTTCATTTTGTATAGTTTTGTCATGTGGAGTATTACAGTGCATTGCTGTGAATGTCACCTCTGTAGCAATGATGACAGTGTCTATAAGCCCGTTTATCCAGGATGAGAAGAGAGAAGGCTACTTTGGATAACTAAACAAATGGCATCTTCTGACTAGTTCTTTTTCCTTCATTGCCTGTCTCCCCCCAACCCCCACGGTCCCTGCTCTGAAAAGTTAAATATTTTATCTTCTCTATGCTCTGGAAATTTAATTTCACAGGTAAACCTTTTATTAAAAAAATCTGTAGCAGGCAGGTGGTTTTTGGAGTCAGAATACTAATTTCATGCTGTACAAATCACAGGCGAAGGACAGAAGCACTGTGAGCTAAAGGAGTGTTAGAACAAAAGCAAGTGAGTATAAACTTTCTGTAAATAATATTCAGATTAGCAACTAAGTTCCTAATTACTAGGACTAATTCTGAAACAGCCTTCTGGGCAGAGACCTGCTTTGAAGGAATAGCCAAGTATATCTATGGAAGCAATAAAATGCAAAGTGATGTCTAAATAGCAGGCAACTAGACTTGATAAACCAGAGGTCCTTTTGAGTCCCTCCCTAAAGTTTTGCTCTTCTGTTGGGCTTCCCATCTTGATACGTTGTCAGTTTTGTTTTTAAGGCTCAAAGATTAAAGTGTAAATGAAGGGACTACTCAACTACAACACAACAACAAAGGTTGACTGCTCAATTTTGGGTGGTGTTGGTCTGATTTAGGGGAGTGAGGCACAGAAACAGCTTGGTTAACAACCTCGTAAGGGATGTAATGGGTTGTAGCACTTGATATTCTCAGTAGGCTGTAATTGAATGTAAATTATTGGGTGAACAAATGATCTATGATCTAAACAAGAGATCAGAATAGACAATCTTAAAAACTTTCATGTTCCTTACAGTCATCATAGGTCTGCCTTAATCTGGATTCTTAGCAATGAGTAGTATGCTCTTAAACCACATAGATGTCAGGACTAATGTAGCAGTTGAGAACTGAAAATTGTGTGGCACTCTTTGGCTTGTGTGCAACACTGTCTTCTGCACAGACTTAAAGTATTAGTGAGTATCCCTGTTTCAGCAAGTGAGTTAAAGAGACTTGGCCTGTGAGTTGAGCTCTGGCTGTGATCAGTATTGTAGCACTGGCTTACCACACATACTTTTTAATTTTTTTAATGCACATACATCCTCCCCCTCCCCCTTGACTGTGAGTCTGTGCCTGACTGGAAGTATCCAAATCAAAGGGAAAACAAACAAACAAAACTAGCCAGAGTGAAGCAGAGATCAACTTTATTTTAAATACAACATGCTGCTTTCTTATTTAAAACAGAAGTATTTTTTCTAAGTTGGCTGAAATCTCAGCAGATGTGTGGATTCAGGATATGCATTTCTTGTTCATTTTTTTCCAGTGCAGATAGTATTTTTAGAGATCAGTTGAAAAAGAGCTGGAATATGCACATCAGTGCACAAGCTGCCACTGCCACCTTGGTGAACAGCAGGCTACCATGTGTACTGAAATGCTGGGATGCTGGCTGAGTGGCCTTTTGAGGCCTTCACTGTTATCTGAATTTGTGGGTGGCCAGAGGCAGCCACCCTGGTGTGCTACCTCAGCGTATAGCCATACGCTGTGGGGATGGCAAGAGGAGTCTGAGGTGTGACAGGTCCCAGCTCAAGTGAGGCACAGTCCCTGACCCCCTCAGCAACCCCTCCAGGCCCTGGGCTGGGTGGCTCAGGGACAGTGTGGCACCTGTGCGTGTTTGCATGTGGAGTCAAGGTGTGGGAAGGAGAAGTGCAAGACCGAAATGAGACTAATGAACTGCAAAAAGGGAAGGGTGGCTCTAATCTGGTTTAGATGTTGTGGATGTTTTGATGATAATTTCACATGTATCTACTATAAAGTTGTAAATTTTGTCTAATTCTGGCAAAGGATACTCTGTCAATGAAGTTTTGTTATCCGGGCCTAATCTTGCTGAAGTTTCCATTATATCAGCATGCTTGAGAGGAAGAAAAACCCTCTCAATAGGCATATTGAGACTATGCTGCTGAGGAGAGTATTTCAGATTCACATTGAAAACTTAATTCTGCAACAGGGTATGTGATTGGACTAGCAGCTGTAGTATCATACAGCATCCCTGAGGCCAATTGTCTCCACACTTTATTTGATTGTGCTCCCCTATCAGTGTTGAAATTTGTGTGCACCCAATATATGTATATTTAATGATAAATTATATATATACTACTGTCCTAATATATTATGTGCATACACAAGAGTAGATATTGAAGAAAGTGTGACATAAAGATGATATAACTTATTAAATTATTTAAAATTTTATTTATTAATGGTACAAAAATACTTTCTTCTTGCATCCAAAAAATGGGTTCTTCTTCACACCCCCTGGGGTGTAAGCAGCTCACTTTGGAGATCACTTCTCTGGGTCTTGAAAGGTTTTACCCTGATGGGAACAGGTATCAAAATTGACCTGTTTATAATAGTGGTTTATTTCCCTCAGTGAATATAGACTGTTGTCATTACTTTATGCTGCATGACCACGTTTTGGATCTGTGTTTTCTCTGAGTTTTTATAGAATTTGGTGCAAGGGCTGTGAACTGTTTCACCATTTATTTTTCTACAGCGTGTATTAAAAGAGATGTCAGCCTTAAGTGGTTTGCAGAGATGCAAAGCCATTCCACTTTTGAGGGGAGGGCCTATACCTTACTAACACAGGAATGTGTTAGTACTTGGCTTTAAAGGTTAGTACCGTTTTTCAACTGAATCTACCTTTCTCAAGTGTTCTCTAAAGAATTACAGTATTTAGCACTCATTTAAAGTTATTTAATTTTCTTGCTGTATCTTTCATGATGTTTGTTTTACTGAACTGCAGTTGAAATAAGTTTGCAGTATGCTTGTTCTTAAATCTTGTTGTAAACTGGGTAAACATTTAATTGTATTTCATATCAGATTTTAAAAACGGATGGGGGAAATGTGTTCTACTGTACACGCGTTGGGCTGCATAAAGAAGTCAAAATAGATATTTTTAAATGCCCCAGAAGGTGTCTAGTAGTGCTTAAGTTTTTGTGTTTGACTTGAGTGGAAAGATAGATGTTCTAGCAAACTATAACAGTGGTGGGGTTTTCTTTGAACTATAACTTATATCTGTAAATCTGAGCTTGAAGTATCTCGCACAGAAACGTGGAAGATGAGTCAGAGCAGGGAACTCCTAATGGGGCAACTGGATCCAGAGAGCCAAGTGCAGGCAGTAGCTGAATTTCATGAGTATTCCAGTTACAGTGATATGACAATGAGTGTTACTTGAATCTTCAAAGGTGAAATGGCCTTCAACTTGTTGAGTTAATGAAGTACATGATCACTGGTTAAAATGCAGCAGTTCTTGATGAACGTGGACATTATGGCACAGAAACATTCAGGCTTCTTGTAAATAAAGACAAGGTTTTCAAAGGTTATTTTCAACTTTTGTGTATTTCTCTTCAAGATTCCCCAGACTACAAGGGGAAAGCAGTTTTTGGGTTTGGGTTGTTTTTCTTGACTACAAGAATACCTAGGAAACTCAAACAATTATCAGGCCTGTTAATAATCTGTAAACTACTCCTGGGTGGTGAATTGTGTGATGGGGAAGGTTTGGGTTGCCCTGATGATGTGTAGTTGGAAGTTGTCTCCTCTAGTTGGCTGCCCACACCTCCCTCTGGCATTAGAAACAGCTGCCTTTATGTGGTCTCAGGATAAAACTGGGAGCCTCACCTTCATCCAAGACCTCTTTAGGCTAACTGAAGAATTATTCTTGACCAGAAGAAGTAACTTGAACCTGCTAGCTGCCAAGGTAAAGGGCAGATCAAGCTTTAACATAATAAAGGACTTAATCATATTTTTTTTAAAAAAGTAGATGCTTTGGCTGCAGTAGGAGCTGCTACTTTCTGCTGTGCTTAAAACTCTCAGGGCTGCAAGAGGTGGCTCTTCCTGATGAGACCCTGAAAACAGTAGCTATGCCAAATTAGTTGGAGAAGGGAGTTGGCTGCAGTATAAACAAGCAACCAGGTGGATCATTTGGGTTTGTCTGCTGTATTTTGCATTTGGGGATTGCTGTGAATGAAGACTTGTGAGGATAACGAGCGATATGAATCTGAGGATGTGAAATGGAAAGCAGACAGGCCTCAAATAGTTGATTACTTAAAAGCATTTACTAACACTTTGTTTGAAGAAGGCTCTGTTTCTGGAATGCAATCCTAGGTATTGTTACTGTGATCTTGCATGGCAGCCTACAAGTTTGCTGCTCCCATGCTTTCACAGGTTGTGTTAAGGTGAAAGGCATGTACAGAAAGACTCAAATGTTCTATTAATTTAGCACACTAGGCCTGAAATGCACCCTCTGTTCATAGACCACAGACTCAAGCATAGTCAGAAGTGAAGAATATTTCTTTCAGAAATTTCTCATTTTCCTGGGAGCAGATGTAACATTGAGTTTGTACATTGTAGTCAGTATTTCTTCTCAAGTTGTGAATGCATAGCATAAGCCACAAATTTGGAGAAACTTCAACTGAGTAAGTTTGTGAGTGTTTGTTTGATTTAAACTCAAAATCATCTTATGTCTGTCTTACTTGGTCCCCTTTGGTGCTAAGGATGCACTGAGGGGGGGAGACCAGGATAAACTATAGCAGCTCTTTTCGCATTCCTTGGCTCACATTCTGGGAATGGGCATGAAAGCTCAGCCTGGGGCAGAATTTTAAAAAAGGGGAGGGAGAAGCTGGAAAGAAAGGTGAACAAGAGCTTCAGAGTGTGTGGGTATGCAAAGCTGTGGATTTCCTAGTCTTTGAGACCAGAGAGAAGATGGTTAAGCAAAACCTTAGCAATTTCACGTCGTGTATGCATAAAGGAAAACCATGTGGGGGAAAGAGTATAGCAAACATTTTGTCAAGGTACTTGTAACCTGTTTGTTTTGATTATTATTTGAGCTACGCTGATGTCCAGCCTCCTATCTGTCTGCATTGTATTCAAGCAAATTTTTGGGGCAAAAGTAAATATTTTGAGATTTGTCTTTTTAACTTAATCTGGTTTCGAATTTTTTTCCAAATATTTTTCTGCTTGAATATTCTCCCCACTTTTTAAAAGGTGATGCATGCTCGTATGTAAAAAGGAGGGAGTAGGCTATAATAACAAATAGTCCAGTCTGAAGTGATAGGTATCTTTATTTTAGGTCATAGATAGCCTCATCTCTGAAACTTCCTTAAACACAGAATTATTTAGGATAGATGTTCTCCTTCAGATCACTGGGACCCAGCGAGTTTATTCTCTTTACTCCCCTCCTGCTTTAAATGCCTTCATGAAAAACTGGGAGGATGCAGCCAGAGATTCGCTGGCCAAGAGAAACTGCTGTATCAGTAACCAGGGAGAACTGTAATTTGGACAGCTTTTCCAGCAACTCTGATTAGTAGTGGCTTTCACCAGCTCTGCCCTGTCCATCTGATAGCTTTTTCTTTTGTCTTATTCTCCCTTAAACTAATCCAGTGGAATAAATGATGATACTTAGGAAGTGTTTCCTGCCATGGTTTCATCAGTGTGGTGGTGGTTTGCCTCTTCGTATCCACTCTTCTCCTCATGTCCTTTGTGGCTCCCTTGTTTGATTGTGATGCAGACCTCTCTGGGACACGAACTGTATCTTATACACTGTGTGTGCATCAGTAATGATTTAAATACAGGTGTTTTTATACACCTTGTTACCAAGATTTCTGATGTGCAGTATTCATCTTGGAGTAATTATGTGTTTACCCGGTAGAAAGCACTAAATGACGCAGCTTATCTTTTTAGTTGACATTCCCATCAAATTATTCAGTGTTGTCTTATAATTTAGTGTTACAGAGCTCTGGGCAGAGGTTGGGACTGTAGGTTTTTCTCTGAATCAGTGTGTGGCTGAAGCTCTGCTATAAATAGCTTGGAGGGGGAAGAGTGCAAAGCAAGAGTCTGCAGGAAATGCTAAACTAATACTTACCAACAGTTTGGAGTCGTGGCAATACTCCTGTCTCTCCTTTGCATTGAATAGTTTAATGAAGGCCTTCAGTGTGGAAGCTGGTCAGCATCCCTCTTTGAGCTGCTGCTGCCAGGACTTTCAGGATAAATGGTTGACTGCTGGTGCTGTGGGTATCTTAAAGGTCTTGGGAAGTCCATGGGATAATCAAGGTGGTTCTTGTCTCTTTGTATGTAGGCAAAATCCAATCAGAGTGGCTAAAAAAGCATTTTTACTAACTATCTTTTAGTGTCTGCCTTTACTGCAGAGCCAAGACAGTCAAGCTGGACATGAGGTAATTTACTGAAGATGAAATTCTGGAGTCATCACGGATGATGTAGCATGAGTGGGAAGGACTGGTCTTTGAGACATCAAATGGAGTTTGTGGCTAGCAGTTTAAAAATTACAATGAGAAAATATAAACAGACTCTTTAGAAATGTTTCAACATAACTTTGAGAGAGGATATCAGACTTGTGTCCTGGGTAAAACGTCTCTCACCATGCTGCCTGTAAGAGAAAAAGGTGTTCTAATTCTCCTTTAGGGTTATAGAGGAATTTTAGTAATGTGACCCAGGTAAATTAATCTTCCTAAATATATAGGCAATATGAAAGAATTGCACTGAGAAGTATGAGCTACAGTATTTCATCTGAGTCTTGGATAAATTTAAGAATAACTGTCTGGAGGCAATGTCTTTGTGTTATTTGTAAGGACTTAAAGGAAAAAAAAAAGCAATACCGTGAAGCTGAGCATGAACTTGTAGTGTTACCACTAGACGTATTGTATGAACTGATGCTTGGTTTGAATTTGGTTTAGGAGACAAATCCCAATTTTTACCCTTGCTACTTTGCTTCTAATAGAAAAAAATATTCAACATGTGAAGAAGAGAATCTAAGCATGAATAAGAATTCATTTATCTGAATTTATCTAAATTTATCTAAATACACTGTGACTTGTATCACTAAAAAAATAGCATCTTTCTATGTTTTAAAGCCGAATTGGTAGATAAATCTACTTGCTTGGGAGAGAATCCTTATTGGTTGGAAGAATTTTGGGGTTTTCTGAGTGAAAATGAGTAATTTAAAGAGGTCAGTCAGTTGTTCCTGGGAGATACATCAATTTTGTATACTTTTTTAATAATATGAATGCAATTAATTAATGCAGCTATCACTGCTAACTCTTTTTTTGCTTTTAATTGCATTTGTCTATTTGTCCTAAAATCTACTATCTGGTAACAATCTGCATTAAAATACTGGCCTGCCTGAAATTAATGGGAGCACTGCCAGGTAGTTCAGCAAGTCCGGGATTTCAATCTATGCTTCATCTTGCATGACTGTTGCTCTTCAGGGTGTGGTACATACCCTATATTCTCATCCTGATTTATGTGAGCATTTGCTGAGCAGATATTAGGACACTCAATTGTTCTTTTCAATCCATCTCTCATATAGCAACTGAAAAAGTGAGACCAGATTGGTCTCAGGTGTGATTATTCACTTGGGATGCTTATAGTGATTATAGTTTCTGATGAGAGACAAACATTGTGCTGAATTTAAAAATGCGGCTATAAACTAGAGAAGGGTTTATTATTTCTGCTGTTGTGAGTTGACTAAGCGAGGGAGGGAGGGAGCAGGGACACAGCTAAGAGTGGGAGCCAGGTGGGTGCCAGTTCAGCTGCAAATTGGTGCTCTTTCTTCTGATCAGTGCCCCTCCCTGAAGTGGGTTCACCACCTGTGGTGAAGGAGAGGGCTTTTATATGTATAAAGCACTTGAGTTCCCATTTCCCAGGATAAGCATTGGTTTAAAGATACAAAATAAGATTAGCCATTCCTGATTAGAAGGACAGTAAGAAAAAGTCCCTTGCCAATTTTTTTCAGTTGCAAAATACCTCTTGTACTTCATTTGTTGAATAACCTTGTGTAGGGGGGAGGGTGCTTGTCCGAAACACAGTTTATAATGAAGATAAAGTAAGAACACATAACTGGCATATCTTAGCCAGAACCCACTGTGGGAGTCACTCCCACAGTTATGTCTGGTGTTTGCCAGCTCCTACTGAGCCTGGTATTTTCCCACTGCATTGTTTTTACTGATAGGTTCCATTCTATAATAACAAACCTTTTTAAGGGTGAAAGATTTTAACACTCTTTATTTGAGTGAAGAAGTGTTAAGGGATTTCCATAGTCGCTGGAGACAGTATAGCCTATATGATAAAGTAATCTGATGATTTTATCTTTTTTTCATTACTTAAAATGATTGATGAGCATTGTATCCCCTGTGCAGATATAAAATAAAATCTTTCCTGGTTTAAGTCTTTTTTTTGGGAGGAGGAGCTGCCAGAGATAATTGCTAAAATACCCAGCTCATGTGTATATATAGTTCTAAGAAGAATTGGTACATGGTTTCGTGTCACAAAACATGGAATAAGTTTTTATGAGCCATAATAGTAAGGAAATAAAGCAGTCAATAACATCTCTTTTTTTCTCTTGTCTTCCCAAGCAGGACAAAAATGTGACAAAAACTGTTTAAATATTATTGCTGTTTAACTGGGAACTCCTGATATAACAGCAGAGGACAAGCTGAGCTTGATTTCATGGTGAAGAGAGTGCTTGAGAACTTGCCTGGCTCCATGACGTCCCCCACTGCAGAGGGATGTTGTCAGTCTCCGGCATTCAGACCCTTTAGACCCCCACTGCTCTCTGAGTGCAGAAGAGCCACAATAATAAATGTTTCCATCTGCTTCTGGTTAGGAGTTTGCATCTCATCCTATCCTCCACAGCGAGCCATGCACTTCAGGCAGCCAGGCGGGATTATTTCCATTAGCAAGAACCAAGATCAGACCCTCAAAATCCTCATCTGGTCCAAACATGCAGTAGATTGCCTGCTGAGCAGTGCAGGTCACTGTAAGATCATCACACTCGTGTCACAGATGCTGCTGAGGTCCTTTTCCCTTACGATGGCTGTTTTGCTGTTCCCAGCCCTCAGCAGGAATAGCCCCAGCAGTTGGAGATGGTTGTTCTTTTCTGTGCATGGCTTCCTGCAGCAAGTGTGTTTCTCTGTGGCCACAGACCTGTGCAGTAAATGTAGGAGAGCTGCATATGGGAGCCAGAATTTATGTGCGAGTTGAACCTTGGCTTTTGAGCTGTGTGTCAAAAGAGGTACAAGAACGACCACAGGCTCTGAATGTTTGGCATGGAGCATTCCAGTCCTTCAGTGAGCTTTTCCCTAGTTGCCCTGCTTGTTTCCCTCACCTCCAGCCCAGTAATCCAAGTCAGGTAATTTACACCTACCTACTGGAAGGAAGGAAGGAAGGAAGGAGAGGTTATTGATGGTATTGTTTTTAGCTCTTGCAAGGTGCTCCAAGGCTGCTGCGGTCACTGCCAAGTGAGAACCTCAGCCTATAAACACTTGCAAAACTTTGTCATGCTTCAACCATTTGTGAATTCTCTGGGAAGATCAAGCACATGGGAATAAAGCTTCATACTACATCATCTCATTCCTGAGTCTACTTAATGTTTGATTAATGCAGAGATAGGAAGTTGGTGAATGTTCAGTTTAATAAACGCTTTTACAGTTGGGGCTGAAGTATGTGGTTTACATAAAGTCATTTGGTTTTTAGGGGAGTGTCTCACGAGCTCTTTTATAAACTCTGCAGAGCAGGGACTGCGTTGTACAGCAGTGTCTGGCCGATATAGCTTTTAGGCATAGCTTTTTAGATCTTAATTTTCAACTATTGGCAAAATTAATACTAAGTAGTAGTCATAGTCTTGCAGAAATTGTTTCGGTTTGTTGTTTGGGTTTTTTTTTAAACTACTGTGTTGATTTTTTTTGTTTTTAAACTTAAAAAAAGCCACTCAGATTAGCATGCCAGTACTTGTATGAAGATTTCTAAATTCCACAGTGTATCTTTCGGTGTGTTCCCCAGTTCCCTTCTCTTCCAAATGATCTTTAAGAGTCTGTAGAAGCTATTTCTGCTCAGTCTTTATCTGTACTCTGTCTCTCTCTGTTGGGTAAGTATTGGAGCTTGCGTGCTGACCAGAACCTGCTTCTACTTCAGTAGAAATACACTCATCAACACCTTATGCAAAAAAAAATTCTTATGTCATCTTAAAGATGCTTCATATTGCAAGTAGAAGTTTAATATCTTTTAAGATGTTTCAAAGATATTAAATGCAATACTATGCCCAACCCTTTCTGCAGATGAGTGTTGACCAAAGCAAAGATGAATTACTTGTGTGGAGGAACTAGTTAAACTCAAATTAGAAATCAGACTAATTGATAATTTTAATGATTCTTAAGCCCACAAATGTGTCCTAGAGTCCTAAGATGAAGTGTCAAAGGTGGATGAGCCAAATAAGCAACTGCCAGCTATCAGAAGGAAGAAATACTATCCTATCCTCATACCTTGAGCTGGCTTTCATGTTTGTGACTGCATTTAAATCAGGTTAAAGCACTGAAATGCTTTTCTATTCTGCTGAATGTTCCCACAGATATTTTGGCTTGCTTTCCAAACAGCGTGGCGTGGGGTGTTGGGTTTTACGTTGTTGTATTTTGTTGGGGTTTTTTTGAGTTCTGCTGGGATAGTGAATTAGGTGAACCTACTTTGCAATTGGACAAGTGCTGGGATCAGCACCAAGGAGGAGGTGACCTGCACAGGTGGGGTGTCAAGGAAATGGGTTGAGTAGAGGGTATTGCAGAAGGGGAGAGGGAAGCCTTCCATTTCCAGAAGGGTAGGCATGTTAATTTGGTTCACTTTTATCAGTGTTTACGCACTTATTCTTCCATGTATTATGGATTTCTCCTTCAGATTGCGAGGAAGAGAGTGGGGAGATGTCCTGCCTGTTAAATGAATGATGCAAAATCCTGCTATCTAATTCACTAGGATCTGTGTCTCATGCTAATGTGTGTAGATGTTAAAACTTGTATTAGCAGACAGAAGGCACCATAATAATAACATTAAGAATGGAGCTGATCTGCTCTTGATTTATTAATGGTGCTGGTGGAATTTGAGCTGATTTATCAAGATGAGACTTTATCGTGCTTAGTTCTTCTACACAAATAGCCCATAAATCATCCATCTATTACATCTCCTTGAAAGTTATGTTTTGTTGTATTTTTTTCTCAAAACTCTTACAGGCAGAGAAAATTCTTTTGATCTGTGATCATATGTAATAAAGCTCTCGCTCTCTCCTCCTCTTTCTATATTTTGGTTATTTATTTTTAAGATTAAGGATATATCTGACTTGTACCACCAGTAGTATCAGTTTGAAAGGACACAGCACTAAGGCTGCATGTGAGCAGTCTGAGGTGCTCTGGGGAAGCTTGGCATCCCAGGTCACTTGGATCTTACCTTTCCAAATGGTAGTGGATTTATCCGGATGTTTTCAGAGTAAGGGAGTTCTGCAGCTTTAAGATGAAAATTTGTCTCTTTAATGTCACTCTGTCTTGCTTAGCACTTGCTGTTCCAGCAGTTACATTTTTCCCAGCACTGTGAGTTCAGCAGTCCCCTTCCCACTCACCACCACTGGAGCTGAGGGTTATTTTAGTTCACCTACTCACAGTTGTGCACAATCCTTCCTCCACCCAGCTGTTCCAGTATGTCTGCCTGAAGCCACAGCCCTTCATCTTTGATCTGAGGTACTTTCACCTGCCCAACCAGGTCTAGCATTTATAATGTGTTTCTCAGGGCATGCTTAGGTAAAAGTATAGAGGTGATGATGGTTTTACTTCTCCTTTTCCAAAAGTACTGTACAGCCTCAACCAGTGCCTTCAGCCTCCCAGCTTTCCTCCACAAGTGTTCAATAGCTCCTAGAGGAGCATCTCCACACCTTGTGTAGGATTTGGCTCTCGAGTAGGAGTGTTAGGAATGCCTCCTACCAAAAGCACAAAGAGATGTTTTACGTGCTTGTCAGCAGAGGAATGAAAAATCGCCTCATGTTCTGGTGGCTGGTAGAGCACAAGAAGAGGGAGGACAAATGGTGGCTTCGGGTTTTGTTTTGTCAAGTTTTTATTACATGAACAGAAAGCAGCTTTTCTTCTCTGGGCCATGCCTCATGGAAACAACAAACAAAAGAGGGAGCACCCAGTTAAAAATGATTGACAAGGGAAAGGGAGATATTTTTTTTGACGAGCATATATACTTCGGTAAGAGAAAAGTGAGCGGAAGAAAGAGAATAGCCCATTTTGAAGAAAACTTCAAGTTTAGAAAAACTGGTAGCCCAGGAATAAGATCGCTGAATGCACTAATCAAAACCCCAAATCTGTCTGGTAAGTGACAGAGACCATCACAGGAGACTACAATTAATAACAATGCAAACTAACAGTGTTAGGAAGGAAAGATTGCCTGGAGGGATTTTGTATTGTAACTTTTAATACCTCAAGGCGAGCCAGTGAGAAAACTGGTCACAGGAAGGCTGGATTGCCAGTGCTCTTTCCAAAATATTATTTTTATTTATGGGCTACTCATCTCTAGTGCCTGGTGACATGGCTTCAGGGAAGGAGACTGCACTTTTGTACAGGACACAAGTTCCTGAAACCATACTGAGCCCTGGGGGATTCTTTAGAGAGTAACCAAAAACCAAGCCAGAGCTGCTACTAGGGACAGTGTCCTCCAGGCAGTACTTGTTATTCAGCAAAAGTACTCAAGTATTTCAGTCTATTTAAGGTATTTCATTTCCTTAGACACTTCAGTCTGCTTGCCTGACAGATATGTAGGTAATAGAAATGCTTGGATTGCTTGCTCATGGTTAAATTGAAATGCTTTACTACCTTCAGCCCAAGAAAGCAAATCCATTTTGGTTTGGTGTTCAGCCCCTTCCTAGGATCTGCCAGGAGGACCAGTTCACCCTTTAGCATAGCAGGCTTTTACTCTGCATGTGCACTCTGACCTCCTCTGGAGCTTCTAATAGCAATTTTTGAAACGTTGTGCTGAGTATGATATCTTTCTGGGCTTGATGTTTTCTTTTGTTGGACTGTTGTGGGAGAAAGTGAAAATAAACATCTTGGTATAATCCATAAAGTTTATACGATTAAAATGCATACACAATATAAAATCTAAGCAAGACAACTGTACCCATAAAAGGAATAAAGCTAACAGCGATGAATACTTATTTTGCAAATTCAGTGCAGGCATTGGGGTTAAAATAGGCTCCCAGAAAGAACATTTGGCCTGGATCAGATGGGGGAAGGAAGGAATTTACTGTTGAGGTGGAAGATAGATGCATGGATGAAGCTCCTGGAGCAGAATCCCAAAACACATGGCATAACACTTTGGGACAGTTGCCTGTGATAATTGTACACCCTTGGATATACATAGGGAAGTCAGGAAGAATTAACAATGAACAACAAAACCATAATGTCTTAAGAAAATAAGGTAAATTTATAAAACTTACAAAACATGCCTATTTTAAAACACTTTATAAAATAACTTAGTGGAGTGCTTAATGCAGATTAAAATAACTTTCAGTCAACAGAACGTAATTGGGTCCATTTCTTTTTATTTTGAGATTTTATTCCAAAAGATAAGCTTTTCACAGGCGTTTTAACTTACTGTAACCATGAAACCAAAACTGGAAACGTAAAGAGAATAAAAACACTCACTTTGCCTAATTTAGCCCACTGACAGAGGAGGTCGGATTCCTCAGTCTTCCTCCTTGGGCAGTGGAAGGAGGGATGAGCCAGTGTCTTTCTGGGAAGATCTAGAGCTTGTAGAAACTGAAACAGCTACTGTAAGTTTCCAGACTTGACCTTAAAGAAGAATCTAGTTAACTACTTTTAGTGCCTGTGTCAATTGTATGTCAGTGAATAGTGCTGACCTGACAAGGTGGTTAGAAAGTAAACTCTCTACTTACCTGGTAGCAATTGGTATCAGTTATTTTTTCTGTGACAAGTTTATATATTGCTAAACAAAAATACACTGCAAAATAAATTATATCTAAATAAAAAGCAGACCATTAATCCCAACATAAGATCTCATAGTTTGCAAAAATCTGATCGCTGATCTTTAGAAATTACTCAATATATAAGAAAATGTTCTTGTATTATCTCAAGATAAGCGTGACCGGAGCAGTCCAGTAAACATTCGCTTGTTGATGGTCTTGTTATCATTATCAGTCTATTATTGTCTTTAGATTAGTGACTTAATAACAAATTGTTTTCTTAGGTTTCCATAATAGTGTTATTTTTTTTTTATGGAGAAGTTCAATAGAAGAGAACGGGAAGGGTGGGGAGGAGAGAGGAGTTCCAGAAATACAGGCCCGAAGTTGTTGTCTTCCAGCAGTCTCTCACCTGCCCGGATCCCTCTGTATGCTGAGCTGTGGCACCCATCACATTTAAATCAACATCACCTCAGAGTGTGGTGTCAGGAGGTGGCTGGGGCTGCGTGGCCCACTTCCTTGGCAGAAGCTCTGGGAAGAGATGTGCTGCTCAGGGCAGGAAGGGAAGAGTCTCCATCAGAGTACAAATAACAACTCCAAAAGGCTGACTTTCATTTGAAGGTACTCGGGCAAACAAACATACAGGTGCTGTGTCTTACCAGGGAACCAGAAGTGAGACATCAGGCTTTGTGCAAGTCGAGCTGCAGAATTTTTGCCAGTGGTCATGCAGTTTCTGTACGGAATCTGAGCTTTATGGAGCCAGACTGCTGACAAAAAGCATTGCTGAGCTCTCTGTGACCAATCTAAGCAAGGAATGGTTACTTGGCAGGAGGTGCTGAATTAGACTGTGAGTAGAATGTGGTAGAAGTTACTCGACGAAGCTTCACAGCACCATGAAACAGAGGAGAAGTCACTGTATGCACCTCATATCCCTGGGAAATTGGGCTGGAGCAACCTGAACAAAACTGTGTTGCTGTTGGTTAGGCTGGGAGTTATGCTCTCAGTATTTTATAAGGGGAAGGTGTAGATGGCTTATTTAACACTTATCAGGCAATTAGTTATTTAGAAAAGAAATGCAATAAAAAAAGACTTTGGTACGGGTGTAAAGCCAGGATCTTTGATGTCTGGCTGTGATTATGTTGTGCATACTTATGGTCAAGGGAATCTTTCTATCTAGTGTGTTTCCAAAGTTCAGTTTCTTAAAAGGAAGCTATTCTGAATGCCTAAGCACATCTGTTGCTCTCACCATTCAAAATCAGATATTAAAAAAAAAATGTAGGAGAGTCAAGTTGGACAGCTGGACTTTTGGGTCCAGCCTTTGTGAACTTGAAACAAATGACTTGCCAGGATGCAAGGTAGAAATGTGGGATTCTAGCTGAGTTTCTTGGTAAAACAGCTCTTTTTTCTTTCTTTTCCTCTTCAGTCTAGAGAATGGATTTACATTTTTTGTGTATGAAACTGAAGTGCAGACAGATATGGAGGCAGAAATTCATATCTAACAAGGTAGATGGATTTACAGAAATTGAGATTACATTTTTTTATGAACTTGACCTAGAAGTATTGTAGCAAAGTTTTGCCACTGAAAGTCAACAGATTTCCTTTTTCCCTCTGGAAGATGCTCTGAGGGCTGAAATTTCTTTTAAAGCTTTGGGATTTTACAGTTCTAGCACACATTGGAAACTGGAGTTTATTATTATTTCTTTCTTCCCTTTCCTAAGTTGATGAAACTGTAAGAAACCATATGTGATTAAAAGCTTTGTGCTTCTGTGTCCTTAAGAAAGGCAGATGACAAAGTATTTAATCAGTGGAAGACCAGGAAAACAGAAAAAGGGGGGGAACCTCTGCTCTTGCTGCTTGCTTAGACAGCAGAAGTAACAGGATTTACAACTGCAGAAGAAAGTCACATAACTGCCTTCAAGCCTTCATATAAAAATATAAATTACTAAGAATCCGGTATCAGTTAAAAATTGCATCTGAAATAAGCTGTTTTCTGGAAAGTAAAGATTTAATTTAAAAAAATCTAGAACAGAGAGAACAGTTTGTTCTGTTGCCTTTGCTGGCGATCGAGGCAAGTTCTAGGCCACCTCCTCAGGTCTCCCCAGGATTCGCACCGTGCGTCCCAGAGAGGGGACATGAACACCCAGTACACTGGGGGGCGAATAGTGGAGCTCGTGTGGTAATTATTGCCAGGGACCAGGTCTGCCCCCTAGAGCTTACATCACACCTATGAATGAGGACATTTCATCTGGTTTGAACAGGGACTCCCTGTTACAGGGTGCTCATACTTTTGCACATGCTTATTGCTCTTACTTATGCTCTCTGTAACTCTGGCTGTTCCTCATTTTCTCCAACTGTAAAATAGTGAAGATCATTATATTTCATCTTAGGGAGTTCTGTAAATGTACGAATGACTGAAGTATTGTAGAGATAGCAAGTATATGGCAGTAAATAAAAAGCAAAGGAATTAATTACTGTAAATCTTTACTTTGTTGAACTGAAATTAAACCCCTTCTCATTATTCAACCAGTGTTCACTATTTTACAATATGACTGATTACAGGTTTCTCCTTTGGATAAAAAATCAAATATTTTCAAGAGGCGTGTTGCCTTGGCCTTGTGCTGCTCTGTGCCACCACCGAGGAGGCACACAGCTACACAACGAAGGTCCCTCCTCTTGAGGTTAAAATAAAGTGACTGTGAAAGATGTGCAACCTGTACTTGCCCTTAAATTGTGTTTTTCTCGTCTGCAGAATCTATAAGTAGAATGGAAATTCAAGAAATGAACATTTCTTACCAACAGAATTTAAAGACAGCATGTTCTCTTATGTAAGCAACGTTTTCAACAAATTGTTTCAAGCTGTACAAATGTGTTTGCCAATCCTCTAAGCAATCATTTGCAGCCAGGGTTTTTTGGATGATAATAAGTAATGATAAAATAACACTGAAAACAATTTTAAAATTACCTTAGGGATTTAATATAAATCCATAAATACAAGGAAATTCTGAGTTAAGGCAGCCAGAGTGTATTTAACTTAGACTTCTTTTGCTTCCCAAATACAGCACATCCAATCATTCATTAGAAGAAAAAGGTCTTAAGCACACTTGATAAAAGTACAAACCATATCTGCTGTTCGAAAGAGCTTTTAAGCACAGCAGTGCTAAAAGGATGTTGTGTTTATCTCAGTTACAAATGGTTCTGTGTGTTTGTTAGAATGGGTCAACAGTTTTAAAGAAAATATGTATTTTATTTCCTCTGCTTACTTTTTCGTTCTGTGTGACTAACATTACATTTACGTGTCATCAACTTTTTCCAGAGCCTGAGTTCACACTGCAATAGTGATTACTGTAGTTAGACTTCAGCTTTCTTGAAATAAAAGGTATCGATTGTTATATAACACCTCACAATGAAATGTTTCATCTCATCATGAAGTCATTATTATCTTTGTATCTATACAAATTGCTATACAAATATTTACCATAATTATTTTGGAAACAGTGGTTATACTTTTTCAATATACAATATACTAATAATTTCATACTGGTTTTGTTCATATAAACAAACAAAGGAGAAAACCCACATAAAGACTAAGCTGATATTGAAATAGGTCTGACCAGATACCTTTTTGGGAAATGTGTGTGCCTACGTACATCATATAAAATTTAATTTTCGTGGGCAACCTTATAGAAATACTGTATTAAAAGGATACTACTGTCAGTCAGTCCTCGGTTGGGATCTCCCTTTCTGATCTGAGCTCTACCCCCATATAATGCAAGTTCAGATATGAGTTGTGTGACATCCCCTTTTTTTTCGCCATGTTTTTCACAGGTAGTGTTTATTTGTGCATTCCCTGTTCTTTGAGAGCCTGACTCTGAGGCCTAAGTCAGATTTGCAGGAGTCTGCGAACACCCAGTTACAGCTGTGTCAAGCCACGTACTCAGAAAAATAAAAAAAGGAAACGCAAATTTTACTTCTTGGCTGGATACCCAGAAACCAATGGATATATTTGGCTTTAAACTTCATATATCTCAGATGCAAATCTGTATAATGGGGATGATAATACTGACTTTGCATTGCTTTTACACTGAGGTATTTTTTAAAGAAGAGTTTTGATGCCAAATTTCTTAAGCTTATTAAACAGGCTAACAAGAAAAATTCAACTGTGTAGTTGTACCGACAATAACAGGGTTTATTGACAGGCTAGAAATTTCCAATCTGCTGCACAGACGTGCAACTTATTCTGAAGGAGCAATTATTGGTGGTATTAGGTTATAAACCTTCCTGCCACAGAAAAGTCTCGTGAAGTCTACGGTGCTTGTTGCAGAAAACATCTCTGAAGGGTTACATTACAAAGGTTTGGCAACTCTTTACTGAATATGTGCAGATTGCAGTTTTTCCAAACATTTGCAACATTGCAAAATTTCATTTGATTTTTGAAGGACAATCCCTTAATTTCCTCCACACCCTGAAATTCCAGTTCCTGCTCAAAGCTACAGCTAAATGTGGACTAGAGCTTTGATATCGAAGATTTAGCGTCAGGAAAATAGCATCTCTCTTTTCAGCTGCATTCTTGGAAACTTGTATGGGTTTTGGCAGAAAACTTTATTTTTAAAAAAAAGACTGAAGGAGCCTCATGGGATGAAAGAAATCAAGTCAAAGAGTTAAAACTTAAAAATTACAGACAATGCAAAAAGAGGGCTTATAATGAGAAGGTTTGAGCAGCTAACATAATAATGATCCTATTAGATTAGTCTGTAATTAGATCATTTCCTTCTGAGATGGCCAAGAAATAAATCCCTATAAATATGAGGTTATGTGACACCGGTTATGAGATAATATCATGTCTCGCACAAGTCGCTGCCTGAAATCCAAAGATACAAATGCACAGAAATCTAATTTCCCATCACAGATAGGAATGGACAGCATTTTGCTATGCCACCTTCTGAAGCAGGCAGGTCATGAGTCAAGGGGAGGTGAAATAATTTGCCCCCCCACTGCCCATGGGGGGACAGCCAAAACAGATCCTAATATAGCTTTAACCCAGGCCCTGATCTAATCGCAAGGTGCCCATCAGAGCCTGGATGTTTTGAGACGTGTATGATAGGAATGAAAGACCTATTCATCCTTTCTATACCCAGAGTCTGGAACATAGAAACCTCCCAGAAACTATGATCTGCAAATGGTTATTCCAGAAGAAGCTACTTCCTTAAGTGATGGACGCTCCAACGGCAAACTCGGCGAGGTTCGGCGGCAGGAACGGTGAGTTCTGCAGCTGGGTGCTTGTTCGAGGTGGGCAGCGAATCTCCGGAGAGAGGGAAGGCTCCAAAGAGAACCGCGGGTCCCCGAATCTCCGCAACCCCGGAAGCGGCAGCGGTCACGTGGGTAGTGACGGCGCAGGGGGCGGTCCCGGCAGCAGCCGCGGGAGATTTCAAACGTCTCCCTGGGAGCGCGGCTCAACAGAAGAGCGCGGCAGGGCGAACAGGCAAGGAGCAGCCACCTCGTTACTCTCTCACGTGATCTTTTTTTTTTATCTCGACTAAAGCTGATAATGGTTTACGAAAGAAAGACAGCTGTCCCTGCTGTTAGCACTAGGGGTGCATCGACACAAACGGAACCCTACAAGAAGGATGCAGTCATACAGGTCTCTGGCTGCACCGACTGTTTGAGCCTGGCAGCATTAGCTCCAGGGGACAGTGTGAGAGGAACCTGTGCGAGATGTGAGCAGGTGCATGATTTGCTATACATGGTAGCGGAGCTCAAGGAAGACGTAGAAAGGCTGCGAAGTATCAGAGATAGTGAGAGGGAAATTGTCTGGTGGAGTCAAACCCTTTCGATCTCTAAGGAAAGTAATCAGGGGACTGTGAACCCCTACCCCTCCTGCCATCAGGCAAATAGAGCTAATAGAGAAGGTGGAGGGGAATGGAAAAAGAACTTCCTCTGAACCCCCATCACATCCTCAGGTGCCCTTAAAAAACAAATATGAGGCCCTAGACTCAGATAGTCTAGTAGAGGTTAGCTATGAGGGAGATCTGTCTGGAGGGCCCTCTTCTTGCACCCCGTCTTCCAGACAGATAAATACAACAGCTGTAAGAAAGAAAAGAAGGGTAGTTGTAGTTGTTGACTCCCTTTTGAGAGGAACTGAGGGCCCTATATGTAGGCCGGCCCCAACCCAAAGGGAGGTTTGTTGTCTTCCTGGGGCCAGGGTGAGAGACATTGCTAGGAGCCTTCCTGAGCTAATTCAGACCTCAGTTTACTATCCACTGTTGGTAATCCAGGCTGGCAGTGATGACATCAATAGGAGAAATGCCAGGGTAATCAAAAAGGATTTCAGGGCACTGGGTAGATCAGTCCATGGGACAGGTGCACAGATAGTATTCGCTTCAGTTCCTGTAGTGGCTGGAATGAATGGGGAGATGCATGAGGAGAGAATTAGGAAAACCTACTTTATCAATAGGTGGCTAAAGGATTGGAGCCACCGTCAAAATTTTGGTTTTTTTTGATCATGGGGCAAACTCCATACTACCTGGTCTTCTTAAATCAGATGGGCTTCATCTGTCTAAGCAGGGCAAAAGGGTTGTTGCCCATAAGTTAGCGTGGTTCATCAGGAGAGGTTTAAACTAGGTCTGAAAGGGGGAGGGGATTGATATCAGGCTCTCCAAAGTTCAACCCAGGGGTGATAAGACTGAATTAAAAGTAAAATCAGCAGCCCAGCTGAAGTGCATGTACACTAATGCACGCAGTCTGGGCAATAAACAGGAGGAGCTGGAAGCCACCATGCAGCAGGAAAGCTATGATGTGGTTGCTATTACAGAAACGTGGTGGGACGCCTCGCATGGCTGGAGTGCTGTCATAAGTGGCTACAAGCTCTTCAGAAAGGACAGGCAGGGTAGGAGAGGTGGAGGGGTGGCTCTGTATGTTAGAGAGTCTCTTGACTCTGTAGAACTTGAGGTCACCAACAATAGGGTTGAGTGCTTGTGGACCCAAATCAGCGGGAAGGATAAGACTGACATCCTGGTAGGAGTCTGTTATAGACCACCCAACCAGGATGATGAAGGGGACGAGTTATTCTACAAACAGCTGGCAGATGTCTCAAAATGTCCAGCCCTTGTTCTTGTGGGCGACTTCAACCTGTCGGATACCTGCTGGGAGCTCAACACAGCAGAGAAGAGGCAATCTAGGAGATTCTTAGAGTGTATGGAGGATAATTTCCTGCTCCAGCGGGTAAATGAACCTACCAGAAATGGGGCCCCACTAGATCTGCTGTTTACAAACAGAGAGGGACTGGTGGGAGATGCAGTGGTCGGAGGCCAACTGGGGCACAGTGACCATGAAATAATAGTTTTCAATATTCAGGGATGTAAGGAGGACCACCAAACAAACCTCTATGCTGGACTTCCGGGGGGCAGATTTTGACCTGTTCAGAAGACTGGTCCAGAACACACCCTGGGACACACTCCTCAAAAACAGGGGCGTACAAGAGGGATGGATGTGCTTCAAGGAAAAAGTCTTGAGTGCACAGGAACAGGCTATACCGATTAGCCAAAAGGCAAGCCGGCGGGGAAGACGACCACCTTGGTTGAATAGGGAGATACTGAAGGAAATCAGAGATAAAAAGAGAGCCTACCGACTGTGGAAGGCAGGGCTGACTGCTCAGGAGGAGTACAGGACTATAGTTAGAACATGCAGAAGGAAAATCAGAGAAACAAAACCGCTATTTGAAATTAATTTGGCTACTTCTGTTAAGGATAACAAAAAGCGCTTCTATAAATACATTAATAACAAAAGGAGGGGCAAGGAAAACCTCCATTCTTGGTTAGGTCTGGGGGGGGAACGTAGTTACCAGGGATGAGGAGAAGGCTGAAGTACTGAACACCTACTTTGCCTCAGTCTTCACCAGTAGCAGAGGTGCCCCTCAGGATAACTGGCCTCCGGAACTCACAGATAGAGACAGGAAACCAAATGGCTCCCTTGTGTTCCAGGAGGAAATAGTCTATGAATTACTGAGCCACCTGGATCCACACAAATCAATGGGACTTGATGGATTCCATCCTAGGGTGATGAGGGAGCTGGCAGAAGAGCTTATCAAGCCACTCTCCATCATCTACCAACAGTCCTGGCTCTCTGGGGAGGTTCCAGATGATTGGAAGTTGGCAAATGTCACGCCAATCCACAGAAAGGGCTGCAAGGAGGACCCGGGCAACTATAGGCCTGTCAGCCTGACCTCAGTGCCTGGCAAGGTTATGGAACAGGTCATCCTGAGTGCAATCACACAGCACCTTCAGAATGGACATGGGATCTGACCCAGCCAGCACGGCTTTATGAGGGGCAGGTCCTGTCTGACCAACCAGATTTCCTTTTATGATCAGGTAACCCACATGGCAGATGAAGGGAAACCTGTGGATGTAGTCTATCTGGACTTGAGCAAAGCCTTTGACACTGTCTACCACAGCATACTCCTGGATAAACTGGTAGCCCATGGCTTGGACAGGTGCACTCTCAGCTGGGTTAAGAACTGGCTGGATGACCGGGCCCAGAGAGTGCTGGTGAATGGGGCTGTGTCCAGCTGGCGGCCAGTCACCAGTGGTGTTCCTCAGGGATCAGTGTTGGGTCCAGTTCTGTTTAACATCTTCATCGATGATTTAGATGAGGGGATTGAGTTCATCATGAGTAAATTTGCGGATGACACTAAGTTGGGAGGGAGTGTCGACCTGCCAGAAGGCAGAAGGGCTCTGCAGAGGGACCTTGATAGGCTGGAGAGATGGGCTGAGTCCAACGGGATGAAGTTCAATAAGGCCAAGTGCCGGGTCCTGCACTTTGGCCACAACAACCCCATGCAGCGCTACAGGCTGGGGACAGAGTGGCTGGAGAACAGTCAGGTGGAAAGGGACCTGGGTGTACTGATTGACAGGAGGATAAACATGAGCCAGCAGTGTGCCCAGGTGGCCAAGAAGGCCAATGGCATCCTGGCATGCATCAGGAATAGTGTGGCCAGCAGGACGAGGGAAGTGATCCTTCCCCTGTACTCGGCGTTGGTGAGGCCGCACCTTGAATATTGTGTTCAGTTCTGGGCCCCTCAGTTCAAGAAAGATATTGAGATGCTGGAGCGAGTCCAGAGAAGAGCAACAAAACTGGTGAAGGGACTTGAGCACAAGTCCTATGAAGAGAGGCTGAGGGAGCTGGGGTTGCTTAGCCTGGAGAAGAGGAGGCTCAGGGGTGACCTCATCATTCTCTACAACTATCTGAAAGGAGGTTGTAGACAGGTGGGGGTCGGACTCTTCTCCCAGGTGACCAGCAACAGAACCAGAGGGCATGAGCTTAGACTCTGCCAGGGAAGGTTTAGGCTGGATATCAGAAAAAATTTCTTCACAGAGCGAGTAATCAGGCATTGGAATGGCCTGCCCAGAGAGGGGGTGGATTCACCATCCCTGGAGGTTTTTAAAATAAGACTGGATGTGGCACTTAATGCCACGATCTAGCAATCATGATAGTGTTGGATTAAGGGTTGGACTTGATGATCTTGGAAGTCTCTTCCAACCCAGATAATTCTATGATTCTATGATTCTATATGTTGGTGTCACAGGAAGTGTTGACTGAGTTTGTGACATCATAGAATCTTCCAGTTGGAAAAGACCTTTGAGATCATCAAGTCCATCCGCCTCCCATCATCCACTAAACCATGTCCCTCAAAAACTCTTCTACCTGTTTTTTAAACACCTCCAGGGATGGTGACTCCACCAGCTCCCTGGGCAGCTGTGCCAGTCCCTGACCAGTAAAGAATTTCTTCCTAATATCAAGTCTGAACCTCCCCTGGCACAACTTATGGCCATTTCCTCTTGACCTATCACCTGTCACTTGGGAGAAGAGATCAACACTCACTCTCCCACAGCCTCCTTTCAGGCAGCTGTAGACAGTGATGAGGTCTCCTCCCCTCAACCTCCTCTTCTCCAAGCTAAACAACCCCAGTTCCCTCAGCCACTCCTCATAGGACTTGTTCTCCAGCCCCTTCACCAGCCTCGTTACCCTTCTCTGGACGCTCTCCAGCCCCTCAATGTACTTCTTGTAATGAGGGGCCCAGAACTTAACCCAGTACTCGAGGTGTGGCCTTGAGTGCAGTGTCATCAGCTTAGTCGGGTGCCACAAGACCTTGTGGAAACTGAACATCTTAAGGCTGTGCAGAGCTGAGCGTTGTGCTGTAAGGGGCTGGAAAAAAGCCCTGCCATCTGGGCAAGACTTTATAGGAGTAGCAGTGAGCAATGCTGCCTGTGGATCGCCGAGTACTTCCCACTGTAAAGATGTCTTCTGGGAAAACTGTACTTCTTCCTTTGTGTACAGGAAGCTGCTGAAACTTGAGGATGGAGAGCACCTTGGAGCCAGAGGAGTGTCTTTTTTGCCCCTCACACTGCTCCGCTCAGGTGATGCTAAGCCACGCACTGGTTTAAGCTCAACTTAAAACTCTGCCTCTTGCACCCTTGGTAAAACAGCAGAATCAGAACTCGAGGTTAAACAGTGAAGATGACCTGACCAAACGGCTCACAGCTGAGAAAGATGAAGGTCTTCTGCTCCTCTCTCCTTCCTTCTACTCCAGGCAGTGCTATTCTGCCAGTTCAGTTTGTGCCAACACCAGCATCTTCACACTGTGCCTGAGGTCACTAATTTCGCAGAAAACTACTGCTACAACAAAGATTCAAACGGGGAAGAAGGCTGATTTGATTCAGGGGAAGATCCAGCAAGTGGGACCGCCAGCACAAGGAAAGAAGTAGCATCATGCAAGCAGGAGGGTGGAGGAGAAGGGGTGGGAATGGAGGTCAGAGCAAATTCTCCTTTTCCTTGAATGTGAACCTTCAGTCCAGCTGAGCCTTTTGGGAAGTTGTTCTTCCAGGTCAGACCTAAACAACAGCACCAAGTCAGATCGGAACTGTGGGAACACACATCTTCTCGGGGGAGGTGTGTAGGTAGAGAGATTCAGGATGGAGATCCTTGACAATTCCTTCTACTTCACCCCTTTGACATGGAATATATGTTGAGGAAAGCATAACCCTTATCATACATCTTTTCCTGTTCGTAATTATACCTATTCAATTATATGGCAGTAGTGCATATCAGAATTCAGCCCTGTTCTTGGTGGTAGCTTATTACTGGGTCTTCTGACATAAAAAAACCCCAGCAAATAACATTCAGAAATCATCATTAGATGAAATATATTTAGCAAGTGCTGAAATGCTTGAAATGCAGCTCTTGATATTGTGAGCATCCCTGATTTAGTCCTCTTGTGTTATGTGCGTTGCAGCATTCAGTGACATGATCTCACCCTTATCTTTCTTGCGGCTTCCCTTCACATGCAGAAATTAACGATTCTGTATAGGCTTTGCGTGGTGGGTAATAAGTATGTCACTAATTGAATTGTGAAGACTAAATACCTGACAGCAATTGAACACTTTGAACAGTGAATTCTGTACTTAAAGGCAGATTCTGGTGTAAAAAAATAGGGTTTACCCATAAAACTAATTATATTATCACAAAGCTCGAGTGGAAGGGGGCTGAACAGCAATTGTATAGGCAATCAAAGTTTTGGCAATACCTGGGTTTAAGAGAGCTTGATTTTGACATCTTAATTGTGTGGGTGAGGCCTGCACAATTGCTTGTATGCCGTTAACATTACAGAAATGAATAACCATTCAAAACGTCTTTTCTATGTGTATTGTGTTCTTTAGTCCATGAGGATTAACTCCTTTCTAGGCAAAGCTTCAAAAGGGAAAATTATGTACTATTAAAATAACTCATTTTAGAGATTCATATTTTCAGTTAGATCTTAATCAAGCTAATATTGTAATTAAAATATTCTGAAGTGAATTCAGATTTCATAAATATGGATTTTTTTTCTGAGCTGCTTTTGCATGCAAAGCAAGTTATAAATGTACATGCAGCCTCTGATGGGACTTACTGGTTCCCATAGCATTTGATTACAAGTTCTTCAGTGACTCCACTGGAGACGCCAGTGACCTCTGAAGTCTTTGACACATTTATTTCTCTGACACCTCATCAAGTCCCAATTGCAAGAAAATCTCTAACTCTTCTACATACAGTTTTCTCGAGATTGTCTGAACGGTACATTGAAAATCTGAATTAAATTGGCAAAGCAAAATGAAACAGCTTGGGTCAAAGCTCCTATTGCATGTGTAAGTTCTATTTTTACCAGCTAAGTATTATAATATTCTCACAACAGGGATGGATTGTGCCTTTTAACATAATTCTTTTTTCTGTTGTAAGTTTAAAACCATCTCTTAATGTTTACTGAGTATATCTAGGATTTTTAAATAGAGCTTTGTAACAATGGTCTTGTGTATGCTCATAAGCCCAGCAATTCTGTACTCTGTGCTTGCTTTAGTGGCCTTTCAATAGCTATTAGCAAAAAGCTTCGCATACACAAATACAGAGCAATCTTAAATTAAGCTGAAATAAAAATAACTATCTTCCCCCTTCCACGCACACTTAGACCATTCCTTCTCCCCAGCATGAATTTTGCCCCTGACCTTTGGTTCTATTAAAGTGCATTTGTGATGAATGATCCTGTAATATCTAATGTATTCAGGACATTATACACAAGGCAATAAACCACAGGAGGAGGCTGGTGATCACTGGATTTCTTTCTTCGGGATCTTCCAGTGACAGCTAATGTTAATGTTTGAGTTTGCCTTTCAGTACATTGCTGAGTCCATCCCAATCACCTTTTCTCTGCTCTCTATTGAGGGCCTTCTAATTTTATTTTCTTTTTAAATCAATAATTCTTCTAGTTAGGATAACAAGTAAAAAATGCGTGCAATACAGATCTCTTCCCTCCAGGTGACCACTGTGAGTTTGTAACCTACAACGGCTTTAGAAGACTGCAGATGATGTGGTTTTGGGACATCTGGTAGCTTGTGGCTGCCTCTAACAGTCTGATATCAGTATAAAGTAAGGAGGCCTAAATCCAGTTTCAGTTCCTGCTCACACCCTTTTAATTTGAAGTAACTGATTCCTGATTTATAGGGATGCAAAGGAGAATGGAAACAAGCCAGTAGCTAAGAACTCCTCTCGCTGGAGCTGTTACGTGTGACGCCAGTCAGCTGTGGGGTGTCTTTTAGCAAAGACTTTTGCAACCACAGGGTTGCTGAACGCATCTGATGCACTGAAAGGAATTATTGTTTTAAAAAATTATGGAACTAGGTTGTGGAAATTGCTGTTTAAACAACATAAAAATGCTGAAATAATGATAAAATACTGGTTTTGCTGGCTAAATGTAAAGTGCCCATAGAGACAGTTGAGGGAAATAAGCAGTATGGTAATAAAAAGCAATGGTATACTGCTCCTGGCTGGCATACAGCTAATTTTCTTAGTGGTGGCTTGTATATGCTATGTTTTGGACAAAACACAGCACAAAACAGTGCTGATAACACACCCATGTTTTAACTTTTGCTGAGCAGTGCTTGCACAACGTTCAGGCCTTCTGTTTCTCATGCTGCCCCACCAGTGAGTAGGCTGGGGACACTGGGAGCTGGGAGGGGGCACATCTGGGGTGCATGACATGGTGCTCAGCAATAAAATCTGGGGAGAGAGAGGAGGCAGGGAGGTGTTTGTCTTCCTAAGTAACTGCTAGGTGTGATGGAGCCCTGCTTGCCTGAGGATGGCTCAGTACCTGCTTGGCTTTGCTTATTTTGTATGCGTGACTTTTACTTTACCTATTAAACTGTCTTTATCTCAATTAATGCAATTTCTCACTTTTGGCCTTCCCATTCTCCCCCTGTCCCACTTGGGGAGGGGTGAGTGAGGGGCTGTGTAGGGCTCAGCTGCTCACTGGGGTTAACCCACAAGAAAAGGATAACAGAAGTAAACTTCTGGCTGGGTGCAATTCTAAGCCACCCGAGTCCCAAAAAGCAACGTTCTCCAGATATTGTTTAAAACAGGATGGGGCACAGTCCCAGGACCACAGAACTGCTGAGGCTGGCAGTCACCTCTGGAGGTTTTGGTATCTCCAGGGATGGACACTCCACATCCTCTCTGGTCCCTCTACAACTTCTTGGGGGAACAGCTTGTAACAAGAGCTAAATAGAAGACACTTGAATACACTGGTTTTCCAGGAATTAAGGAAACATTAATTTTCTAGAAAAAATTGCAACCTTAAATTTGTTAAAACTTTTAGACCAATTATAGCCGACTTTGAACAGCAGCACTACGTGCAAAATGGATGGTCAAGTTGCTTCCTTATTATAGAGCAGCTTGCACCAGTCAAGCTGCTCTATAATATTTTTTCTTTCCATTTTATGTTTGCCATTTTTAGTGACTTTGCTTTAGTGACCTTGAAAGCTGTCGTACATGAGACTGGTGCCACTAATAAAAGATCTTTCTTCAGTGATTTTGAGAGAGGTTTTGGTCCCATGTTTCCCAGCAGTGCTTTGATCTTCAGTGCATCACAGACTTAGGTATAAATGTTCCATGAAGTGCAGAAATACTTTTTTTTTTATTAAAACAAAAAAAGCATTTCCTCTCTTTGATAGACAAATTGCTATCAGATTAAAATATGGCTGATAAAGCTTTACAGGTAAAGCATGCAATATGATTATGGAGTATTTTGCCTATGAGTCATGGATTGGAATCCATACCTTTTGGCCAGAAAGTTGATTTTGCTGATTTACACAATGGTAACACTTCCAAAAAAACCTTTATAGTGGGGTTCCTATTATGCCATCACCAGGGGAACATACCTACCCTGCCCCTCCTAAAAAAACTCTTATGTTCTATAAATGAAATGAGCACAGGGAGACCCCTGGAGATATAAAATAGAGATATTAAAAAGGAAATAGAGCTTGCCTTGGCCCGAGAGATTTGGATCCAGATTTTCCAAAATTCAGAATTGTTTTAGAACTGAGAACTTACACCAAAGCCTCTTTTAATTTCAAAACTAATTTCCTCTTTTTTTCTTCCAAGGACTTCTTAAATATTTTAGTAATTATAACTAAGTATTGCCACCTCTACCAACAACTTTGTTTTTATGGCTATTCCATGAATAACTTCTGTTTAAGAGACTAAAATACAAAAGTAATAAATTCAACCTTTCTTTCTCCCTGTGTGCAATCCACTCCCTTGCACAGAGTTCAGCTTTTAGTACAGACCACCCAGATCATGAATTAATGTTCTGATCATGCTCTTCAACCACCTGGAACTCGATAACTGCCTTTTAAAATAGACTATGCCCTCTTTCACTTCCTAATGTCTCAGGTATATTTTTCAGTACTTAAAAACTTTACAGACAAGAGTAATATCCACTCTACTGCTATAAATATTACTGCAATGTTTACGAGCTAGGAAAGAGGAAAAACCCAGGGCAAAAGATATCAGCACACCAATTTTTTGCTAAACGTAAATTTCTGCACAAATCCATTTCTGCACAAGAAAGTCAAGCTTTTGATATGGAACCTGAGGAACCAGGCTTGCACACCTATAATTCATAGAATCATAGAATCATCCGGGTTGGAAGAGACCTCCAAGATCATCAAGTCCAACCCTTAATCCAACACTATCATGATTACTAGATCGTGGCATTAAGTGCCACATCCAGTCTTATTTTAAAAACCTCCAGGGATGGTGAATCCACCCCCTCTCTGGGCAGGCCATTCCAATGCCTGATTACTCGCTCTGTGAACAATTTTTTCTGATATTCAGCCTAAACCTTCCCTGGCAGAGTCTAAGCTCGTGCCCTCTGGTTCTGTTGCTGGTCGCCTGGGAGAAGAGTCCAACCCCCACCTGTTACAACCTCCTTTCAGATAGTTGTGGAGAGTGGTGAGGTCACCCCTGAGCCTCCTCTTCTCCAGGCTAAGCAACCCCAGCTCCCTCAGCCTCTCTTCATAGGACTTGTGCTCAAGTCCCTTCACCAGTTTTGTTGCTCTTCTCTGGACCCGCTCCAGCATCTCAATATCTTTCTTGAACTGAGGGGCCCAGAACTGAACACAATACTCAAGGTGCGGCCTCACCAACGCCGAGTACAGGGGAAGGATCACTTCCCTCGTCCTGCTGGCCACACTATTCCTGATACATGCCAGGATGCCATTGACCTTCTTGGCCTTCTGGGCACACCGCTGGCTCATGTTTATCCTCCTGTCAATCAGTACACCCAGGTCCCTTTCCACCTGACTGCTCTCCAGCCACTCTGTCCCCAGCCTGTAGCGCTGCATAGGGTTGTTGTGGCCAAAGTGCAGGACCCGGCACTTGGCCTTGTTGAACTTCATCCCGTTGGACTCAGCCCATCTCTCCAGCCTATCAAGGTCCCTCTGCAGAGCCCTTCTGCCTTCTGGCAGGTCGACACTCCCTCCCAACTTAGTGTCATCCGCAAATTTACTCATGATGAACTCAATCCCCTCATCTAAATCATCGATGAAGATGTTAAACAGAACTGGACCCAACACTGATCCCTGAGGGACACCACTGGTGACCGGCTGCCAGCTGGACACAACCCCATTCACCAGCACTCTCTGGGCCCGGCCATCCAGCCAGTTCTTAACCCAGCTGAGAGTGCACCTGTCCAAGCCATGGGCTACCAGTTTATCCAGGAGTATGCTGTGGGAGACAGTGTCAAAGGCTTTGCTGAATTCCCGTGATTGTGAAGCCTGGAGAAATTTGGAGGTATCTAAGCTCTTGGTTCAGAAGACTTGGTGTTACTGCATGGTGCTTTAGGGGAAACTGGTTCCTTTAATCTCCTCAATGCCCTGGTGATTTGGGCCTCCCAAACCTGCCCACATATCTGGAAATAAATGTTCTGGAGAATTCATATCTCTTAGTGAGTGCTGTTTTTCACTTCACTTAGATGCTGGACAAGAACCAGTCTTGTCACTCTTAGGATGTCTGTTCTAACAGAGGTAATACTGAAGGCAATGTCCGAGTGTGACCAGGCTGGGATGAGAGACTTACAACCTTCGTTACATTCAGGGAAAACAGCAGAATTTTTAGAAGATAAATTCTTCTAGCGATACACAGCGTGGAAGGGACAGGATTAAGGAAAATAAGAAACTGCTGATAAAGACACCGGAAGTGAAATACTGGTCAACATCTAACTAAATAAATAAAAGTTCATTTACTGTAAACGACGGGCTTTGATCTTTGAGTCAAATTCAACCATGATGTAACATCAATAATTGACCCTAAGGATTTGTTTGGCTTTTATTTTTTAAATGTTCTCATCTTGCTTCTGGAAAAAAAGATGTGATAACAGATTTGCAATGTGCCTTACCTACATTCTTAAATGTTTACAGTGGCCCAACCTGGCCTGCATTCACATACCAGTGTCTCTTCCTGAGTAAATCAAAGCACATTCCAGATGTGGTTGATATAGTGATTATGCCTCTGCACTGCAAAAATTGTATCCAGATTTCTTAATCACAAGCATTAGTTTTTATTTCATTTAGAATTTTGCCTTCCAGTAAACTAATCTCATCATAGTGACACACCCAGTTCTACAAGGTGCAAACTGGAAGCCTTTTGAGATTGGTTTCCTGCCAGTAAGAGGAGTCCATCACTGCTGCATTGGCATCAGTAGGAGATATGGGGACATAGGACTGCAGACCACCATCAAGCCAAAGAAAGGGAGGAGGGAGAAACACAGATTTGTAATTTTCTGAATTAATCCTTCGTTGTATCCTGATTTATCTGTTTTCTCTTTGAGATTAAAAACCTTATGAGATACAGAAATCTCTGCATCTTGGGATTTGTATCACAGACTTGTCACAGGAACTATAATTCAACCCTGATGAAATAATGTCAGCTATGAGACTTTATCTGGAGACAGAAAGAAAAATATTTTTAATGCATCAGTACCTGCTTTAATGTGTTTTAAGGTAAAATTCATCACCCCTTACACTTAAGGCTTTAGAAAATATGTCAGCTATTTATAGATCTAGTATTTTAAATTTGTTCCTCTCATCGTTCATGCAGAAGGTGAAACGATATTTAAAAATGGGATATTTAATACAGATCTTGCTAATATGTCTAAAATCATAACCTGTTTTCCCAGACTAGATGATAGATGCTTATTGCAACACTGCATTATAATCTGGATTCCACTGCTTGGAAAAGGTATGCTTAGACCTTTGGAAAACATCTCTAAGAAGTGAGAAATTTAAAACTGCTAGCCTTGTCCATTTTTAGAGACAGTACGCTTCCCTTTACTTAATGGTTGCCAAGAACTTTTATCCACTTAGAATACACACACTTAGATATATTCAGTTCACTTACACAGATCTGTACATTTTGAGATTGCCAGACTGCAGAACGACTGTAACACAAATCCTACTAAATTGATCCCTCAGATCCCTTAAGACCATCCATATAAATGGAAGCTAACATATTGTTGAGAAAACTTTGTTAGATTAACTGGCCACTGAAGAAGAAAAAACATTTAAAAATCTTTCTAAAATTATAAAAATTAATTTAACACACTTGATGTAAATTTGACAGCCATTACTCTGATGTACTTCTCTTTCTGGCATGACCCTTGCTTGCATGTCAACCTGAGATGAGTCGAGTGATTAAATATTGCGATAGTATAATAGCATCCTTTTCAATAACTGGAAATTCATTCTATTCCTTATTTTCACATTCAAATACATTTTCCATAAGGAATTGTTTTTCCTTTTTTATCCCTCAGACTTGCTTTATGCTCTTTCTGTAGTACTTTGCTATGCCAGCTGCACAGAGATTTATCCAATGAATTGCTTTCACTTTTCTGCAGGTTGTTCCCTCTCACCTGGCTATGGTAACCTTCTTATAAGTTACTTCCATCACTGTGTCTCATACAATTGAACTACATGTCTATAGCTGCTAAGATCTGGAAACAGTTTACCTTTCTCTAGTATTTTTTCTAGTGTTGCTGACATTAGTGCTCCTCTTTCTTTCTACCCAGAAGGCACATGAGGATATTTGCCCAGCACCACATTTCAGATTATCCAATATTCTCCTTTCAACAACATTAACTTCTTGTAACTCACATTCACAAGGCCCTGTAGGAAAAGCAAGGCTTTTGTCAGAAATAGCTGAATCTGCTATTCATAGTGACTTTTTGCTCGCCTTCTACTTTTGTTTAGAATATTATGTTTGAATTTTGGTTTTACCACATTCAGTGGTGGCTCCTTGCTATCTGATTTCATAGGATCATAGAATCATAGAATGTTTTGGGTTGGAAGAGACCGTATAATCCAGCCAGTTCCAACCCCCCTGCCATGGGCAGGGACACCACCCACCGGATCAGGCTGCTCAAGGCCCCATCCAACCTGGCCTTGAACACCTCCAGGGATGGGGCAGCCACAGCTTCTCTGGGCAACCTGGGCCAGTGCCTCACCACCCTCACAGGAAAAGATTTCATCCTAATGTCTAATCTAAATCGCCCCTCTTTCTGCTTAAATGTGTTCCCCCTCATCCTATCCCTGCACTCCCTGATAAACAGCCCCTCCCCAGCTTTCCTGTAGCCCCCCCTTTAAGTACTGGAAGGCTGCCATAAGGTGTCCCCGGAGCCTTCTCTAGGCTAGATTTTATTGACTCAACTATTTGTTGCACAGTGCCAGTGACTGACAAAAAGAATAGCATGACATTTTAATTTCATAACTTGCCCCTTACCAGCTGCTGATAGTGGAGATTTGCAATGAGCTCAGTGAGACACTTGCAGATTGCACCTGCCCATATTTTCTCCAGACAGTTCCGAACACAGCTGGCTTCAGACCTGTTAGGGAAGCTTCCCCTTAGAAATGCTCCCTGCCCTTTTCAATGGCACATTAGTTACTTCACTTGATCATACCTAGGAATGACACTTTGGGTTCCGTTCACTCCACTTCGCTTCACTTTGCTTCACTTCACTACATCTTGGGTGCAGCTCGTTTTGCTGGACAAAAAATAAATGCATACATTGTCAAGGAAATCATACTACAGTTCTTACACTTGTATCTCTTCAGAGAGAACAACTCCTTTCATCCAGCCAATTCCCAGGGACTTACACAGCCAGAAGAGATCAATATTTTTTTTTTGCCAACTGCTTTTCCCAACAAGCTTTCTGGTATATTCTCTCTGCCTGATTCTTTCTCAGGTTCCCTTCTCAGAAGAGAAGACACCACTTCCTCCTGCCAGTTTGGTGGCTCACAAGGCTTGGTCCAGCTCTGCTGCTGCTGGGGATCGAGTACCCACCAGCCATCCATGTGTTCCTCAGTTCGCATCAGACAATGCTATCAGCAGGCTCACAACCCTCATACTTCCTTCCTCCTTCAAGAAGCAGATGCCTGGCCTTCAGATTCATACTTTCTCTTCTGACCTCCTATACTACAAACAATCCTGATGAGATGGTCAAAATGACATCTCTGCAATATCTCCACTGGGATTTTAGCACCAACTGGGTTCTTATCATATACCATGATTTCCAGTTGAGTGTCATAAAAACAAGCTTTTATTTTCTGTTGGTTTTGTGGTGATCCTCTGTATATCTACTAACTAAAAAGAAGAAACCCCCACTATTTCATATAGTTCTTCTGTTCTACATCTATACAGCTATACATATAACATCTATGAATATAAACTTCCTTCACACAGAAACATCATATTGTATATTATTAAATTTTTTGTTTGCTCAAATTTGGAACAGGCCATATTTCAGTGCAGATGTCACCATGTTTTGCTTCTCCATTTGTTTGGTTCAGCATTTTCGTAACACAGTCAGTGGCCTTACTATGTACCTGCCACAGTACAACCTGTTATGCATTTTTCTTATAGGGGAAAAGTCTGATCGCCCAATGACAAATATAGATTATGTTCTTGGGAATTTGCTTTGGTTTGTTTTGTCCCAGCGGAAAAAAGTGTTTGCCACTGTGTAAATCTCCTTTCTTTCAACAATATGTACTCCATCAACAGAGAGAAGGGATGATTCTTTTAGGTACTCCTCTGCTGGATGCTACTTGAGGTAGTCTCATCCTCTCAACTTGATAGCCAGCTGATTTGACCACTCTCTTTGGAAACTTTAACCATACAAAACCACATTTTCCTGCTCATTTTTTCTCTGGAAAGTTTATTTTAAAATAGTGCTGCCACACACCACTGCAAAATGCAGATGTCAACTTCTAGCAGCTTTAGTACATATGCATTATACTGAGGTTTACTATTTAAACACAGATCTCATATGGAATGATGTATACTTTGAATCATACATGTTTGAAATGCTATTGCTTAAAGTCATCAGAAATCTGTCTCTGGCTAATTTCATGGATTTTCTAGTAGAAGGTGCTGAGTGACCCCAGTTCAAGATGTGCCAAGAACACTTTTCTGTATATAGGCCCTGTGTGAGCCTGCTTTGCTACAGAGAAGATGCCAAGATGTGAACCACCCCTACCATTCCTTTGTGCGTCAGCCTAGGAAGCCATCATTGCCATGATGCAAGGGCAGATGTGCCAAATTTCCTGTCTCCATCCTGTGAAGCAATGAGCTGAATCTCTCTTTCTGCCCTGAAAATCAGCATGGCAGGAAAGGCTCCCATCCTGCGATATACACAACCAGCACAAGAAGGCACAGAGGAGTAAAAAGAGGACCAGTGGAGTGGCCATTCCTGTGGCTGTAAAGCCAGCAAGTTCCCTTTTTTTTTGCCTTTTTTCCAGAACACAGCAAGCTTCAAAGCACAGCATAATTAACCAGAATAAGTAATTAGTTATCCTTTCCAGTGGAAACCCACCTGCAAAAATCACCTTCCTTTGAAATATACCACCCTTCCAGGTGGCATACCCTCTGAAAAATAGGAAACCACCTTTTTGATATAGTACAAATCCCAGATGGAAGAAATCAAAGTATTTCCTTGAGTGAGTCTAAATGGTAAGATTTAACTGTCATCTGCCAGTCAGCTAAAGAAGAAATTGGATCTTGATCTGATTAGATCAAGACTCTGTCTTTGTTAGCCCCAGTCCTTCTGGACAGAGCTACTACCCACAGGGACAAACAAGGTGATATCTGGGGTCCATTAGCTCTGGGGTTCACACCAAGCCACACCCCACCGTTCTGGAGGATGCTCTTCTTCGAGCATGAAAGCAAACAGGACTCCCTAAGCAGAGGGCACAGCACACCCAGGAACACTATGTGATGAGGAGGCAGAAATTCAGGCATTGGCTGATCATGTGGGCAAACAGAAGAAAGTGAGGATGAAATCAAATACATATTGGGGCAGATGGACAAGCTGGAGGTTAACATGCAATTAGGAAAACAAAACTGGTGAGAGAAAAGAGGAAGACAAAGGGAATAGTAAACAAAAAGGCTGCAACAGAAGGAAATTGTCTGTACAGAGAATTAAAAAGAGAAAGTTGGACCCTTGGATCAAGCACTTCTTATGGCCCTAGGAAAATGAGGAGAGTCAATGTAAATATAAGAGTAGTGAACTGAAAATCAAACAAGGGAAGATAATGATAGTCCTGTGGATATTTTAGGGAAACTTCTGAAGTCTTTGAAATGCTGATAATGACCTCAGTGATAGCTACTCTGAACACACGGGCAGAAACTTTTCTTTTACCTAGCCACCCTGCTCATTCCTTCAAAAATCCCAGAAAGCAGAAAGGCTTTCTAGATGGAGTTTCTTATCTCTCATAGATAGGTATTAATTTAAGAGGAAATGAATATTTTGTAAATAAGTCTTGTTTTAAGTTGAGTTTTATTTCTTGAAGGGTAAGTTGTCTTTGAAATGATCTAAGGAAGCTGGAGTTCCTGAGCACCATATACTTACTCTTTAGCCCCAAAATGAGAGTGAAAATATGTCTATTTTTTGTTTGCTTTGCCTTTTCTGTAAGGCGTTCAGGGTACACTCCATAAGTTCCCTTGGTGAAATATTGTCTCTGCCATTTCACCAAGAGGACAACAGTGCACAGCTGATCTTTTGTTTCTAGGGAAAGGGTTTATTTTGAGGTTAAGGGAGACAGCTACTGGAAAAGAATCCTATTTAACAAAGAACCAAGCAAAAAAGTCCTGACAATAATAGCGTTAACCTCAGGCTGTGTGTGGTCCACAGATGATGTGTTTTGAAAGCTATGGTTTGCCTGTCCTCATTGAGAGGGGAGAGAGGAAAAAAACCAGCTGTGACATTACTGCCTGTGAATTTCTGTCTTGTTACAGAAAGAGCAAAGGAAACCACAAGGCCAACTTATTCTCTACTTGCAATTGAACATCTTATTCTTGTGGTCATGGCGGAAACTAAGCAGTGGTTTGGGCTTCCAATAGCCCCCAACTCAAGTTCTAGATTTCACCAAGAATACCCTGAGTTTAATTAACCACTTCATTCCTTAAATCATTGCTTTTCAAGGGAAATTTAATTTAAAAGATGTATTTATAACTGATTGAAATCCTATGTCATGCAAACAAAACGATTATTGTTTGAAATAATTCCCATCTCGTTGGGCCTACTGCAATGGAACGACCAGCATTCTCTTCCAAAGCTAGTAATCCACAGCTTCAAAGGCCAAATCCTGCCTTCAGCTCCACTACTGTACATTAAACTTTACTCCACTGACTTCACATTTGGCCCTATACGTGGAAAACAAGATTTCACCTCCGTGTCATGTTTTGCTCAATTTCTTCTTGGATTTCTCTTTGTCCATTTTTCTCTCAGATTTAAAAACAATAATTTATTCCAGTCAGTAGATTAACTCAAGCAATAAAGAGTCCATGTAATGTGAGCCAAAAAACAGTAGAATCTGGAAAGTGCTGGTGCCTGGAACTAAGGTCTAAAGGAACAAAGTACCTTTTGCTCTGGCTGTCGGGAAGCTGCCTCCTATTATTTTTGTATTTTTGAGAAAGGTAGAGCAGTCTAGTTCACGCTATTGCATGAATTTAAATATATTTTAATTAAATCTGAACACCAGTGACTGTGAGCTTTAAGGGTCTTATTTCATCAGGTTCAAGACATTGTTACCATGATCGGTTCTGCCTTAGAAGCCAGACTGAGCCTGGCTGTCGTGTGTGACGGCAATGAGAAGGGACAAGTCTAAGTTATCAGCCTTTCCCCTTAAACAGCTCACACAGAAGTAAAATAAAATTTCCGTCTGTGCTTCCTTCCCTTTCCTTCTTTTCCTCTCTATTACGAAAAGGGAGGCAAAGCAATGGGAGGGGAAATAGTTTTGCTGACTCAAAGTATTCCAAAATCATGAGACTGGACAATAAATTACACGAGATCCATATGGGACTAAGGATTCATCTTTCCAAACTTTTTCTGCAAACAGGAAATCTCAGACCTTTTTAAAAAAAGATGGAAGCTGGGGCGTTCAGATATCCCCATGGTGACATGTCTCTGGAAGCAGGGGCTGTGTAAGAACACAGAATTATGAGATTAGGCAACAAACACTGTTTTTCAGCTCCACGTTTGTTACTGGAACCAACCAGACTTGCGTGTGCAGGGAAAGAAATATAAAATAATCCTGTCTCAGAAAAGTCATTCTTTCCCTATGCGTGTGAATTCAGAAACTTATGACATGATTCATTGTTTCCTTAATAGACATTAAAATCAGCACATACATTGCTACAAACATTTCTTACAGGCAATAACATTAGCTGTGCAGGAGTAACTGCATGGATTATCAGTGGTCATCATGTTTAGCCTTTAGGAACTACCTCAGCAAAAAAGGTTTTCATATGAACACTTTGTCTCAGGGTTCCCACTCTAACTTTGGGTTCTATTGAAAGTGTAGATATGTTTGATCAAAAATTCAGCAAAGCTACTTTACCATATCAAAAATATTCCTCTCCATTAACCACATTCCCATCCGCTTTTTATTCTGCCCTTGGTTTTGTTCAGTCCCATAAAGCTTTGGCTTGCATTATATAATTTTACAGCATTGTGTGTGAAGTTTCTATTTATTGTTGTTATTATTATCACTGCTGTTGTTAGGTGCACCTTTGCAGGGAACGGGGATAATGAGCAAAAAGAAGGGAGTGGGAAGCACATGACTAAGTAGTTGGTTGCTTTACAACTCTTCCTACAGAAGAATCTGCACTGTTTCTTCTCATCTCCTTATCAAGGAATAGGAGTAAAAAAGTTTATCATAACCCAAAGGAGATGTCTCGTGCAAGGCATTGTTGCAAGCTACTGCTCCAGGTTTTGTCTGATGTGTAAGTCACTGATCATTATCTTTCTTCCATGGCTTCTTATAGCAAAGCATTCATGTATAAAGAGCTGACAAGAGAAGTGGAAAAATACTGGGAAAAGAAAACTTCAGCTGAGAGTTTTATGATCACTCTGCAGAATCTCAGGCCGTTTGGCTGTAAAAAACCCTATTATTATTATTATTATTATTAAAGCATTTTGTGCTAAGGTTTGTCTTTGCAACAGTACTGCTTGTTGCTGCCATCACTTGCTCTAACACACAGAAAAGTCAGGGGCTCAACACAGCACAATTCTCTGTGATTTCCTACATCCTTTTTTTGCTCATTGGGACATGCAGGAGTGCAGCAATGCACAGGGTAGGGGGGAGAGAGTTCTGCTCGTGTTTCCCAGGTTACATGGGGAGATAGTCCATTGCATGCCAGTAAATTGATATGGGGAGTATACCTAAAAAGCTCACACAAAGCTTACCACTATGCAAGTTTTGAAGTGAGAAGCAGGTAATGTGAGTAGCAGAGAAACACCAGCCTATAGAAGTGATTGCTACTTCTTCAATTGGACATTTTAAATATATATAATTAGTGAAATTCCTAAATGTATTGCTGCTAGTAAGGTCTCTAGTGCAGATGGTCTGAGATAGTCTCAAATGACCTTCTATCAGGATCACTTGCTATAATAATCATTTTGCATTGTTGTACTAAGCAGGAATTTCTGTGTTAGAAGGGCCTGAAAAAGACTCTCCCTCTCCCAGTAAATAAGCTCTTCCAGATGGTAACAGGAGAAGAAAGGAACTGGGAAGGCCTCAGATACTGGCTAGTACATTTCAAGAAGAAAAAGGACAGCATTATTTTTTCATTTCCAATACTGGTCTAAAATAAAAAACTCAGGATAGAAAATCACAATCCAAACAGTCAATGATAAGGCTATTCAAGCTAGGGTTTAATTCAGTTGGAGGACAATGCCAGAAACTGTTATAGTGCTTGTCAAATAAATAGTCATGGTCATTTAGACAAAAGAATTGCCTTTGACCTGACCTTTCTTTTCCTAGGGAACAGTCTTCCTTCTGAAGAAAGCAGACTTCCTAATGGTGGCAGCTCTCCAAAATGGTGTAGAAGTGCGTGTTCAGTAATGTTGAGAAGTGATTATTGTTGGAAAATTCATATTAGGTTGGATTTTTGCTATTCTAAGTCAGTTCCAAGAAGCCCAATCCTGAAGAACCAATGACTTCAATGAGAGAAAAAGAGCCAACCCATCTCAGCAGAGCACAATGCATCCTTTTCATGGGTGTTTTCATCCTTTTCACTTAGTGCCTCATCTGTGTTCAAGGTGGTGCATTAACAGGTGTGTCCCATCGCTCTGGTCTTCCAGCCATCAGGCCAGTTGGAGCATGATGTGGCTGCTGTGCAGGTCTGAGTGCACAACGCAGCATTGTCCTCACACAGATATGGGACACGATGGGAGCTGGATGATGGAAACCACTGCATGCATAGACAACCTGCATGTTGTTAGCAAGCTAAATACAATTATATGATGTTGTTCTCATTTATGCTGCCATTCTGTTGTTATTGAGGCCTCAAATTGCCCCAGTATTAAGACAAATATCAAGAGAGGACATGTCTGGCCAGGTAGCTTGGATCGTGATGTTAAATATCGTAGGGTTAAAAAATGAAATATATGTAATTTGCACAGCAAGAACCAAATGCTACATCAGTCCAAAAGGTGTTATTGCTGTTTGCATTATTCCCATGCCTAGAAGCCTAGTCACATCCCTAACTAGGGCATCGCTGAGCTACCTGCAGTTCGAATGACTATAAATCACAGTGGTCTCAACAGTGGCTCTAAACAGTGCATCCGAATGGACTACACTGCTTCTGCATCAGTGTAACATAAGGTCAATATTTGCCTGTGGGTGGAGGCAGCTCCTTTAGTAGAATCTTAGGTCAGATGGTTGTTCCTACAACTGCTCCATCCCCATTGCAAGTGGAGGGAGTAGCTAGAGCTAAGTGAAGGTGCCAACTGAATCCTCCTTTTACACTGGAAATTTTTCCTACTGCATGTTCCTCCATTTCTGTCATGTTTTGTTCACTCAAAGCTCAGAGGACAGATTTGTGGCTTCCTAGAGCCGTCTGATTCCTCAAAAAGGTGTTTCTCCTCTGGTATTTTCCTCAAATTTCAGCTTCAACTTGAAAAACTCTCTGCCAACAGGGGTTGCCACTGTGAGCAAATATATTACCAGCATGCACATCAAAGTTTGTACCATCAGTGGTAATAAGGGGATTCATTTTTAAGTCTTCTGCTGGTGAAAGAGTGCCTGGTTAACGGTGATAATTTTTGTGGCGAGAGCTAGAGGGTGTTATCATCCACTCTGCCGATATGTAATTCATTCACCCAAAGCAAAGATATCCTTTCTTGGAAAGCAAAAGAAGAGTTGATGCAACTGAACTTTAGTCCATAAGCACTCTAGAACATACCATGGTAGAGTGACTTATTACATGGCATGAGATACAGCTTACTGCTAGCTTTAGAAAAAGATTATAGCTAATGAGATAATCTTGAGCAGCACTTCAGACATGACTTACTCTTTGGGAAGATGAGAGATGACAGATATCTGAGTCTGTCATCATACTAAATCAAAAGCTATTATGGTATCATTAAGGCTCATGGTGCAACTACGATGATGCGGGATGAGTGGGATTCAAAAGCTGTGCGAGGGACTGCCTGACTTTTCTTCCTATTCTCATTGGATTTGCTGAATCCATGCTGGGAAACTTTACTTTACGGTGAAAGCTGTGGTGCAAAGCTACCCTGGAGCATCTCTATCTCCCCCACAGCCTCTGCAGAAGACAGTTCTGTGTCACAGGCCAGCCTCCTCTTTCATCACCTACAGGCCACAGGAGACAGCAGGGTGCAAGGCATTGAGCGAGAGGGGAGAGTCCTGAAATTTGGATGCAAAGCCAACATGATCTCTATTGCCTCCGCAAGAGCAGAGAGACTATGTGGTTACTACTGCCTTACTTCTGTACAGTAGGATCTATCAATGATAAAAAGCAAGGCAGAAAAATGCATAAAGCTACTACTGTTAGTACTGACATGCTGCAGTAGTACTAGCACTTGATTGTTTCAGTATTATTTGGTATCTTGCACACTTATGATTTCGATTAGCCTATGGTGTATTTTCCACCATCAAGAAAACATCATTATAGGGGTACATACATGCCCTCTTACAAGCTGTACTGCTGCATCAGCAGTAGCAGGTCTTGATGTCTGTAACAATACGCCCACAAATGCTTTGCAAACCTTTATCAATTGTTTCAACATATGAGATAAACTCAAATAAAGACTATTGATTATTTCAGTTTTCTAAGCTCATTATATCTGCGGATACTGAAAATGCTTTTAAGCCCAGGAGATGACATAAGGCAAAGCTGCTTTTGTAATGCACTGGAAGATTATGAGACTATTGTTATGGATATACTCATACATACCTCAGTGGTGTTCCACACAATTGCGATGACTTATAACTCAGTGATATTTGCTTTATTGGACCCCTTAGAAAGCTGCTGACATTCTAAACTGTGTTCTTTTGCATAAGTTATAGTGCTCTAATTCGTATGACAAATGAGCTTTCCTGATGTGGGAGGTCTGCCTTGGTTGACCATGTTTTATGAAGACTCTCAGCATAAGAAGTTGTGCTGTAATTGTATCATATGTATGCATAGCCCTGCACTCTGCAGAAAGGCATCCCAAGCTACTTAGTGTTTATCAGTTCCCTACCTACGAGAAAGCTAGGAGAGCTGTTCTTCTTATCGTACCAAGCCCTCACAAATTCCAAAAAGCTAGATCACAACATGGTACGAGCCTATGTCTGTGACTGTGGCCTCTTACCAGTGGCATCTCATGTTTAAACTGAATTCCTGTCAGCGTATATGTGCTGCCTTGAAATTAAATCTTCACCTCCCACAGAAAAGATACATAGAGTGACAAAAGCATTACTTGGTTACCTGCTGCTTCCCAGTTACTGTGCTTTCCACCTTTTCCATGGTAGTTACATGACAGCAAGTGAGAAAGGTCCATTTAACAACTGTCATATATGACATTTACTATGGACTGCAGCTGTTGACAGTTATACAACTGGGATGAAATGTAACCCCATAAAAAGCACTAGGATAAGGTCTGTGCCACCACACTGAGTCTGTCTAAATCCTCAGAATAGACTCAGGTAGAGCATGCAGCAACTAGGAGTCTGAGTGGATGACTGTGATCCGAGGCATTGCAACCATGTTCTATAATATTTTGAAGGTATTATCCGTCTACTCCAAGCAATTTCACTTCCTCATCTCTGGTGCTGTCTAGGCACTTTAATTAGGAAACAGCAAACACAGCATGTTTATCATTCAGAGAAACTTAAGAAATTGCATTTTTTAAATGCTATGTTACAGCTTGTTTAGACCAAATACTAACTTTGCACCGTGACATGGTATCTTATTTAAATTTACACTTTGGCTTTATGCAGCTTTGAAGAACATGTCACGCACTTTCCTCCCTCAGTTTAATGTAGGACAAAATGACTTAAATTCCTACCAGCTTCAGCAACGTGCAGGGCACTTCTTTTTTCATGCTGAGATTTTTGGCAAGGACTTTGTGGGAAGAGCAGTACAGATGTACCATTGTGTAAGAGCAGATTTATAGTTGTATGTGAACTTTTTAGTGGTTTAACCTCATAATCATAATGTCCCCTTGCATTTGGGCTTTTCACAGTGTGTTAAGCAGAATAAATGTGTATATTTGTAAGCACATCTCTTTCAGTTGCTTATGTGAGTACGAAGCTGGCACAAGTTAGTACGTGCCAGTGGTACAGCTGGGCCTGTATATATGCTCTTTGTTACACACATATTCAGTGCCCCAGTCCTGCAAGGCACAGCGTGCTCCCCCAAAATAGCTCTGACTTATCCCAGTCAAAGTCTGCCCGTCTAGAGAAGTGTGACAGTGCAGTGTGTATTTGTGTGCTAGAGTAAATCTTTCATTAGGTTTGGAAAGGTCAAATACAAGATGCAATAACAGTCTTCAAGTCAACCAAGCCGACCTGCAGCACATTATTTTCACACATTGGCTGAGGTTTTTCCAAAAATATTGCTATTCTAAGCATTTCAAAATCAGAGGCCCCTTTGTTATTGATTACTGTTTACACTCCTGTAGCAACAAGGACCAACTCTACTGGGCTGGACAAACACAAACAGTATGAGAGCAGGCACGGGAAAACTTGGCAGTTGCTTATGGCAAGAGGCTGATCTGGATGCAAACCAGACATTTTTATAGTATATTTTCTCTCTACCATAATGAGCACCGCTGTCATACTAAATTCCTGCTGGGAGTCAGAAAGGAGTTGAAGCAGAAGAGCCTCAGATATGGTTTCCTGATCCTGAGTCTGCCAGGAGTATAAGTCCCCAAGACTCTGCCCCACACCTCTTTATCCTAATACTCCTCCTGTCTCCCTGGAGGAAAGAAACTGTCTTTAATGCCTGAGAAGTCCTGGAGTTAAATGGCAATATAGGGCATAAAGACACTCCTTGTCTCAACAAATTTACAATCTAAGACAAAAAAAACCCAAGGCCCATACAGACACTGCACTCTCCTTCAGCTTACTGTTCTATTTACTTTCCCCCTCCCTCACTTTTCATTTTTGTTTTTCACCTTGGTTTTGATTGACTATTAAAGTCATCCACTTCTCCTACAGCAAATACATCTTCCTTACATGCCTGCAGTGTGGCTTTGTGAATGGTGTACCTGGGTTGCTACAGAATAAAATTAAAGCAAAACCATTATTGCCCATTAACATCAACAGACCCTTAAATCTCTTAAATCAGTTAAATCAGTTTCTTTCATGCCTGCACGCGCGTGTAACAAATTAGACTTTAGCTTATTTTCACTATTACTCTATCTGTCTTTGCTCAATTAGGTGTGTTGAGCACTTCTCAAGTGGCATTAAGCACCTCTTTTTTCACTATCGTAATCTCACCATGCTGGGAAGAGACAAAAGGAACTATTGCACCTGACAAGATGCCGTCATCCTGTGGCATACCAAGAAGAGATGCTGTGAGTGTTGGGAAAGTCACACCAAAGCTGCTCTCTTCCTGGAAGATCCTTGATACTGTGGAGCAAAAGTTGTGGGCTCATCACCAAAAATGAAGAGGGGAAAAAAAAAACCAACAGAAGCAAACAGGAGAATTCTCATATTCTCTTGAATTCTGTAGCTGTCCAAAAGTTTGAAAGCTTGCAGGGTTATTTTGTGTTCCGTGTCCTCTCTCACTATGCAAGCTGGTTGCAGAAAGAAGTCTGACTTTCCACCCTTTTGATCACTGTGCTTGATTATTTCTAATTTGCCATGTGTGGGAGGCTAAGGATTAGCACAGCATTTAGTGTTTCAAACCAAGGTCTTCCTGCTATGTGACTGATTACAGACTAGATGACTGTGGTATTACATACTTCTAATAACAGACACGTTATTCTCATGGAAAGGCTCACAATAGGTTAAAACATGAGGGGCAGGAGAGTTTTCAGAGAGCGAGCTGGCTGCACACAGGCAGATGGTTAGGACAACAGGCTGGTGATAGATTGGTCATCACCCTCCATCTTTGTACCTCTGGCTCCAGCACCATTGCCTCTTTTTTCAGTTCTTGGCTAACCCCACATGCCTGGCCCCTCCACTCCTCCCTCTGTCCTGCACCTCACAACTCTTTTCCTACAGCAAGAGAGTGAAGTTCTGTAAGCAAGAGTGAAACCTCTCACTTCCTCTCCAGAAGGGAGTGAGCTGAGGTGCCTCATTCATTTCACACCTTTGGCAAGGCACAGCCTCTTGACAGGGTCATGAACACCCTGTCACACACCCTCTCCAACACTCAGTGCTGGAATCCTGTGACTGATCAAGTAAGCAAGAGTTTTACTTCTTATGGTGCTAGGTGACCTCAACTTTGTGGACGAGGTGATGGGCTGATCAGTGAGTGGGGGTTTTATTTCTCTCAGCCTCTACCTTGGATTTCAGTACCTCCGATGAGTTCTTAGCCAGGGAAGAGTGAGACCCTTCCCATTCACAATAAGATTTCTCTACCTCCTGAAGCTTCCCATTGAGCCTTCCTAGCCCCCTATCCTCAGTCTGGGCATGCAGTCCAGCTTTCCTGCTAAACTGGACATAGCTGCTCCCGAGGATGAAGACAGCCTAAGTCATTGTTGTCCTTATCTGTGGGCAGGCAAAACTTGTGTTTGCCTACAGTACTGAAAAGCTTTGTGCTGCCTCTACAGCGAAAATTCACACATTAGAAATATTAAGAAGGAACTTGGGAAATTATCATATTAGAAATATTAAGAAGCAGCAAGTGTAACAGGTTTTTCTTTCAGCAATGCACACTCCAAAGAAAACAAAACAGTCAGTGCTTTGCCAAACTACCAGATACACCGTGGAGTTTGTTGTGAAGTGAGCCAATGGGCAGACAGCAAAGTTGGTCTTAAATCTTTATGTTCAGTACAATATACTGCCCATGGGCTGTGGGTGAACTCTTCTCCTTTTAGGGTAAGCTTCTCCTTTTTGGGAAGCTAATGTGTCAAAAATACTATTTCTTCCTTCTCTTCTTCCTAAATGGTCAAGGAGCAGTACATGGGAGGAAATGTTGTGAATAAACAAATAAGTAATTCAGTAATGTCTAGCCACATTATCTGCTTTTCTTTGCTGGCTGTCTCTGCTAGTGGTGTAGAAACTGGCACAGGAAGGGCTGACTTGCTGTGTTCCTGGCTGAAAACGCTGGCTATCTACAGGCCAGTCTTCAGCTGCTGCTTTGCACTATTTTGATCAGGTCAAGCCCCCAGTTCCCTCTGACTTCCCTCACGCTGAGGAGGTGAGTTAACCACAGTTTACCCCGTGTTTTCCTGTTTGCGTCTTCCCTATTCTCCATAAGCATGGAACATTGATATCTTCCACTCATAAAGGAAACACTGCTAATAAACTCAGCTTCCAGAGGAACAGCAATACCCAGAAGAAGCTTTCAAGTAATCTAAAAACATTGTGAAGATGAATCATTAACAAAACCAACATTAATATTTTTAAAGAGAATTCTAGTAAGTGCTGCCCTTAAAAAAAAGCCAAACCAAACAACTGTTAATCACTATCTACCAAAATCATTATTTAAATTCCTTTTTTTAACACCCAACTCTAAAAGTTTTTATTTTTCCTCAGGCAAAAAAACCACAAGAGGAACACTTTGTGAAATAGTCGATGCATGTGTTGAAAGACCTCAGTGATACCTGAGGCCTGCACCAATGGCCCTAGGAAGAACCTCTGCCGAGTGCCTTCTTCCCATGGTATTCGTGTAACAGATACTGAGTGGCAGGAATGCCTCTGCCTGCTTCCATGCATGCAACAGTTACAGCTCTGGGACAGATTTCAGTATGCAGCAAACGAAAACCAATTCAATATTATGCCATAATAACTACACCATTAAAAAAAGAATCTAAAAACCCAAATAATTCATTCTTGAAATACCAAATCTTTTGCTAAAGCCTATATCTCAAAACCACAAAGAGCTATCTGCCTAAGAAAGCCCACAGTAAATATGGGCAGCTTACAGAAGAGCACATGATTAATACTCTAGAAAAAATGATGACAGTAAATGCTTTAAAATATGGTGTAATAGTCTCCAGTAGAGGGAGACAAATCAATAAGTGGAAAATATTTTGGGATCAAATGTAGCACCTGCACCCGATCGTAAGCCTCCCGTGTTTTTGCAAAACATTGCTTACTAATGAATTGTTCATGGTGCTATCAATATTGGAGTTGTGTGGCTGATCAAGTGACCAACAGTTTTATTACATTTCTTACCAGCTTAGATGACCTCGTGGAGAAGGTAATGATCTAACCAGTAAACTGAGATATTACTAACAACAAGGATATAGTGGCATGTGGAGGAACAGAGATAGGAGAGAACATATACTAATTTAGAAATATTCTTCCCATCCTTTGATTTACTTTTTAAAAAATAAAATATTTGTTTGTGCCTGGAAGAAGCAAGAGGTCTATGGCATTTGTTACATGACTAAGGAGCTGCAGAAGGGACAAAACCTCTTAACACTCCAGCTCCACTGAGAAATGTCAAAAAGGCTTCATCTTGTGGCAAGGAGAGGAAGAAAAGGTTTTTTTATCTTAGTGACTTTTACTGTGCTCTTCAGATTTCACCTGAATTTTGCAGTGTTGGCAAGAATGAGTCCATACCTCTCTCGAACTTTTTTCTCCGCTATCCCTCAGATTCATCTCATTGTGTACTACTGACAACTCTGATTGTCCTCCAGAAGTACCAGAAATAATACAAGAGAAAAGGAACAATCTCCCTAAAATGTGAATTTGATCATTGACGCTACTTGTAAAATCATATGCAGTTGTCCCTTCCTCCGTTTTTTCTGGACCTGGTCTGAGACATCCTAAAAAAAAGAAGCTGTGACTCCACTGTCCTCCTGCTATCCTGTTTTCTTACATGGCTTTTTGTTGTCTCAGACACTGGGTGACCTTGGGGCCAGGTGTTTCTCTCTTCCTGGCAGTGGCACTGCATGTTCTCTGACCTGCCAGCTCCAATCTGATACTTTCTTTCTGGTTTGAGGAGTACAAAAATGTTCGGAAGATGTAATTGAAGCTCAGGCAATATCTTCTGTTCCACTTACTTGGCTGAGACAGTCTGCTTTACTCCACTACAACGCACTCCTGAAGCGATAATGATTTTTCCCAGAAGAGTCAGATTGAGCCTGAAAGAGTTTACAAAAAAAGATTATTTTGATGGAGTCAGAGTCCAGTGTGAAAACTCTTAAACCAAACCAAAATAAAATACTGAAAAAAAATCCATGTTCCCCTGCTGGGACAGACAGGAAAGAAGTACATTTTCCTGCTTCATATTTCAGGGTTCTCAAATGTTATAGTAATCTTAAATATTATGGTAGAGATTGATAAAATAATAGTGATGGTAGAAACACATTTAAATCTCCTTAGCTTCAGGCTCTGGAAGTTTCAAGTCCAAAACACTAAAGGTTTTATAAATAAATTCAGAACAACTACATCTGTCCTGCATGCTCTTCCTGGACAAGGCTCTCCTGGCTTAAGTGCAAAGTGTCTGACTCTGGCTCTCAGACCTCTTAAACTAGTTTGTAAATTCATTAGATGTCCTATCCCCGCTATCAATATAGGCTGAGGATTTTCAAAATTCTCAAAACCACTCAACTGAAATTAAATAAACAAAACACCCATTCAGGGCTGGCATTCACCTCTGAGAACACGGTTGCTTTTCTCACTCACATGCTAAGGTGCTGCTTGTCTAGACTCTTGTTTATTTGCCAGTGGAGATAAACAAGCACTTCAAGACCATAATTCACCTAATCAATTTAGACATCCACCTTTGGAAGAGATTAAACATGCCCTAGTTGCCCGTATCTTGCCATTGACTATAAAGGAATATGCAAACCACCACCCTGTAGATGACTACAGGGAGGTGAATCCCAGCCTAGATAACCTGCACTGCTAGGTGGCTTAATGTAGTAAGAATTCCCTCTGGCTGAGGCTGCAGGCAAGTATCAGGTCTATCTCTGAAACTGCCCTTATTCCAGCAGAACAGTATAGTGTTATGCAAAGCTTGTATCTTTTATTCTTACAGTAAAAGAGAAGCAAATGTGCCTGTCTGAAGAGCAACTGCTTATAATGAGGGCGAAGCATTTCTGATGGAGGCATCCTGAAGTCTGCAGAGAAGATCATTTGTAGTGATGCTAATTTCTCTGCAAAGCACCAGATATCAAACAATGTGAGATTGGTCCCTAATGCGTCACCCTTTAGTCTGAGAACATTTCAGAAAAGCACCTTCTTGCCATTGTCTCTGTTTTGTGATGGTCCTTCTTTTTTGCAATATTTAGAATCATTTATGTATTCATCAGATGGACCTCTCCGCAACAGCATCTTTTTTTTTACTGCCTAATTTGCCTGGGTTTGGCTTTATGTTTCCACTGGGCATCAAAAAAATACCAAGATATCTAGTGACTTTAATTTTTGGCTTAAATTATTTTGGCTTAAATTTGGCTTATATTTGGCTTATATTATTGTCTTATATGATTATTATTTGGCTTATATTTGGCTTAAATTTGGGAGTGTTGCAGCATAGTTCTTGGATTAAACCATTAGAGGGAGAAAGGAATTTCAGCTAAACACAACTTAACCCTGCTTGGCATTCAGACATTTTTCCTTCTTTCTTCAGATACTTCTAGGCAATCTTTTGATTTCCCTACTTTATTTTCAAAATACCAGTTGCAAGGAACTCCTTAAGCATGGAGATTCAAGCAAAGACAGGTAAGAAAAAGCAGAATATCCAGTCAACTTGGCTTATTATACCTGCATTGTAAGCTGAATTATTGAAATTGTTGTATTGTATGAAAAGACTCTCCAACAAAACTATACTCTGATACGAGCTTGCTTTTTTATGTTGTAACAGAAACCGCCAGCTTGCAATGTCCTCATATTTGCTGCCTTTTAGCCTTTACCTGCTCCCCTGATTCCTTCTGAGCTCCCTTCTCTAGCTCCTCTGCTGGGCGCATCCTCTTCTTGGCCACCAGCAGCTGCCAATCGCATGCATCATTTTTAAAAATGGAGGAAAAAACCCTCAGTAACCCAACCAGATATTGATGGTTTTCTTGCTGCTAGTAAACAACAAAAAAAGAAGGTCTGAAGCAAGGGAACCTTGTTTGAAAAATAAGGAGCAGTTCCTCACAAACACCGAAAGTTTGCAAAGCAAAAGAGTGAGATTGATCCCAGTGGGCGCAATGAGATCTATGCAGCTTTTTAGGCAATCATTTATACACTGGCAAGGCAAAGAAAATCCTTTCTCCTCCAGGACTGGCTTTGTACAGAAACACAAAAGACCTCCATAGCGCAATTAATTGATCTCAAAGGACCTTTATCCTCTGGACTTCCTGAGTAACAGCACGCTTGTACAGAAATAACCTACAGGAACAAAGGGTGGGGAGAGGGTGGTCATGTCCTATGTAGGGGTACAGCAGTCCCACAAGCAGTGACCACCCCCAGGGGGGATTCAGTATTTCCAAGCACAAGTCATCTTGCAGGAGAATTTAAAAACTGAGCATTCTTAATGTTTTTTAAACTTTCAGAACAAAATTCTAGCAGGCAAACTAGCTGAAACATTCATTCTCGACAGAGGTCTTTGTGACTTTCATATGAATTTCAGAAAATTATGCCCTAGCCTAATTTAATTGAGTGAAAGAATTTTTCCACATGGAGAAACTGGCTGGTGAAATTATTTCAGTTGTGTCCACTAACCTCTCTTCATAGACAGTTTTACAGCTGTAAATATGCAGATGTTGAGTCAGGACTAAATCTTATGCTATTTACGCATTTCATTGGGGTTCTTCATTGTTTTGGTTTCCACTAATACAAGATATCTAAATTGTGAACTGCAGAGCATTGCTGGTTATGCACAGAAATCCACAGTATTAGTATTCTTGGGTTTTCTAGCTGTTCACTTACTTGGGAAGAGGGGTACAGCTATGGTACCCTCTCTTGAGATGATTAGTAAAAGCACTGGTGGAGCTGTGAATGGGTAATTCAAGCAGTTGAGAGCAAAAATGAAAATCTACCATCATCACTAGAAAAGGAGCAGTCCATCAGACAACATCTTGCCTGGTCATTTGGAAATCTTTCTTTGCTATATTATATTTTCATAAAGCCAACAATCCAATAAAACATTTCTATGTCCACTATTGGGGCTTGTGATTAGGCTCAACAACAAGGTATGGTCTAAAAGGCAGTTTTTATTACTTATTATTTATTACTTATCATGCTACAACATCCTAATGCTAATGGCATATTTAGTAAGTTCACACTGATTCTACATATTCTTGTTCTGATTTTACTACATTGTTTCCAGGTTTCTAAAAGAAACTGGAAAATTTTATGGTCTTATTTGACATTTGGATAATCTCAAATGTTGAAATTCTTGAACAACAGCATTAGTGGTTTAAACAAAAGAGCTATACTGAAATCCAGCTTAAAATCTAAATCTAACAGCACAATTTTGAGTCCATGCTTACTAACTGCAGGCATTAAATCATTTTTTTACTCTTCCCAATAGCCCCACTGAGGCAGCGGAAGTGATATGCAGAAATGTATGTGAGGATAGTTTGGATACTAGGATCTGTGCACTTTTAACATTGATAAAGGGTAACATTCACCGTTTTTCTTTTTTTTCAAATGTTTTTGGCAACATATCTTGTTCTTTTATGATCTTCCTTTTAGTGGTTAGTAGTGCTTTACCTGTCATAATGTTTCAAGAATTAATGGAAAAAAATTTACAGTGAAATTGATGCACTGATTCTAATGCCACTAAGCTTTCACCTTCATTTTTCCTGTTATTTCTGTCCATGCCCCTGTTAAAGTGCTACAGCTGCTACTTTGTAACTTTTTTTATTGCAATATACCTGGATGAATCACAGCATCGCAGTGCTCCCTTCAACAGCAGCACACTAGGGGGACTATTTCTCTGCAGTGGAAGAACACCGGTGCCAACAACAACCTCGGGGGTCCCATGCCAGGAGTCTGCAGTTACGTAAGATAAATGTATGTATATATATGTATATGTATGTGTATATGTATACAGACACATATATCATATAATATATATTTTATATATATACATATACATATATACACATACATGTGTGTATATATCATATTTATTTGGAGATTTTTTCTAGCATAGTGGAAGAGACAGCACCAACAGCAGAGATGTTGAAAGAGTTCAGTCTTTCCATTTTAATTGAACAGTGTTTAGGATTGCCCATCTCCCTTTTGTTTGTTTGTTTGAGGGTTTTGGGGGTATTTATCTGTACAAGACAGATCAGAAAGCCCTTTTCCGAGGGGCTCACCACCCACCTCTCAGCAAGGAGGGAAAGGTGGGGGTGATCAAAGGCATCGGCTGCTGCGGACATTGCATGCGATGGGACTGATGGTCCTACTCTGTGTTCCGGCTGAGGGACATCCGAGCTGACAGTGGCAGTGTCCTGGCTGAAGGACATCCCCATTGCCTCCTGGCTGTGGGAGCTGCCAATCCATAAGCAGGCACAGGCATTCAAAACTTGAAGATTATTTATTAATTTGAGGAGGTTTTATAGGTTTTCAGTAGGGGACAGTGCTGTGGAGCAGAGGGGCTTGGGGCAGGGGGGTCTGCAGTAGCGGGTGGACCCACCAAGTGGGCACTGGTGGTTCCAGGGGAGATTTAAATTAATCATGCAGAACGATTTGGGTTGGAAGGGACCTTAGAGATCATCCAGTTCCAACCCCTCTGCCATGGGGTTCCATCCCAGCTGTCCCAGGCAGGCTTCTCATTGCAGCTTTTTACCAGGGGAGCACTGTCACCCCTCCAGTCCTGGGGACCAGCTCTGGGAAGGACTGCCTAGCATTCTGCCTTGCTGTGCTAACACACCAAATTTTTAACATTATTGTTTTTACTAAGGCAGTTTCAGACTCACTAAGAGGAGTTTACTTTTGTCAAGTTGTTTTTAATGCAGTTTTAATAGGGCTTTTTGGGGTTGGTTTTGGTGGTTCCCCACCAAATAGTTAAGGACTCAGGAGCACAGGTGGTCTTCTCCTCTGTCACAGGGAATGATGAGAGAATGAACCAAGAATTAAATAAATGGCTGAGAATATGGTGCGAAGAACAAAACTTTGGGTTCTTCGATAATGGGTTGGCGTGCATGCCAGGCCTGCTGGCAGGTGATGGGGTGCACCTTTCCCCTCAGGCCAAAAAGGCTCTCTCAAAGAAGCTTGTAGTGCTAATTAAGAGGGCTTTAAACTAGATTGGAAGGGGGAGGGGAATATCTGCCATGCTAATAGAATTAAAAATGGGGAGAACACCCTAGGACCCGAGGGGCACCACAGCCTTGGATCCCCAACTAAACAGACAGCAAAAGAGGGGGTGACAACAACTCATCTGAAGTGCATTTACAGTAATGCATGCAGCATGGAAAACAAACAGCATGAGCTGGAAGCTATGGCAAGGCAGGACAATTATGATATAATTGCCATCACAGAAACATGGTGGGACAACTCACACAACTGGAACGCTGCCATGGATGGCTATAAGCTATTTAGGCGAGGCAGACCAGGCAAGAGAGGTGATGGGATTGCTCTATACGTCAAAGAGTGTTTTGACTGTATGGAACTCAGTAATAGCGAAGACAAGGTAGAGTGTTTGTGGGTTAAACTCAGTGGTTTGAGTGGTAAGCCTGATATTGTGTTGGGAGTTTGCTATCAGCCACCTAACCAGGATGAAGAGACTGATCAGCTCTTCTATAAATACCCAGGAGAAGTCTCGCGATCGGGTCCCATCGTTCTCGCGGGGGATTTCGACCTCCCGGATGTCTGCTGGAAGTACAACACAGCAGAAAGGAAGCAGTCTATAAGGTTCATGGATTGTGTGGATGATAACTTCCTAACACAACTGGTAAGTGAACCGACTAGAGAGGGTGCCCAGCTGGATCTGCTGCTTGTGAACAGGGTAGGCCTCGTGGGAGAGGTGACGGTTGGAGGACGCCTGGGGCACAGTGATCACGAGATGATACAATTCTCCCTTCCTGTGGCAGTGAGGAGAAGGGTCAGCAGAACTGCCACCCTGGACTTCTGAAGGGCAGACTTTGAACTCTTCAGAAGGCTGCTTGATAAAGTTCACTGGGAGGTGGTACTAAAGGACAAAGTGGTGCAAGAGGGCTGGACACTCCTCAAGAAGGAAATCCTGGCAGCACAAGAGCAAGCCATCCCCGTATGCTGTAAAACAAGTCGGTGGGGAAGAACACCAGGATGGCTGAGTAAGGAACTTCATAGCAATCTCAGGAAAAAAAGAAAGTTTATGAGCAGGCGTCCCAGGAGGACTACAAGGGTGAAGTGAGATCGTGTAGGGAAAAAATCAGAAGGGCTAAAGACCAACTGGCAGCTTCAGTCAAAGAAAATAAAAAGAACTTCTTTTAATATATCAGCAGCAACAGGAGGACAAAGGAGACTCTCCCTCCCTTGCTGGGTGCAGAAGGGACAGTAGCAATGAGGGATGAGGACAAGGCAAAGGTGCTCAATGCCTTCTTTGCCTCAGTCTTTAACCCCAAGGTAGAATGTCCTAGGGATACTCAGCCCCCTCAGTTAGAAGATAATGGGAATGAAGCTCAAGCTGTTTGGGAGGACTTGGTTAGAGACCTGCTTGGCCAATTAGACATACACAAATCCATGGGGCCAGACGGGATCCATCTGAGAGTATTAAGAGAACTGGCAGAGGTCCCTGCCAAACCCCTTTCCCTCATCTACCAGCAGTCCTGGCTGACAGGGGAAGTGCTGCTCTACTGGAAGCTGGCAAATGTAACTCCCATTTACAAGAAGGGTCGGAGGGAGGATCTGGGGAACTACAGGCCTGTCAGATTGACCTCGGTACCAGGGAAGGTCATGAAGCAGGACAACCGGGTGATCAGGCCCAGACAACATGGGTTTATGAAAGGCAGGTCCTGCCAGATGAATCCGATCTCCTCCTATGACAAGGTTACCTGGTTAATGGACAAGGGAAAGGCTGTGGATGTAGTGTACCTGGACTTCAAAGCTTTTGACACCGTTTCTCACAGTATTCTGATTGAGAAACTGGCTGATATCGGCGTGGACAGGCACACCCTCTGCTGGCTTAAAAACTGGCTGGATGGCCAGGCCCAGAGGGTGGTGATAAATGGAATTAAATCCAGCTGGAAACCGGCCACGAGCGGTGTTCCCCAGGGTTCAGTGCTGAGTCCAGTCTTGTTTAACATCTTTATCAGTGATCTCGATGAAGGCATTGAGTTCACCCTTAGCAAGTTTGCGAATGACACCAAGCTGGGTGCAAGTGTTGATGTGCTTGAAGGAAGGGAGGCTCTGCAGAGAGGTCTGGACAGGCTGGATCAATGGGCTGAGACCAACGGGACGAGGTTCAACAAGGCCAAGTGCAGAGTCCTCCATTTAGGTCAAAACAACACCATGCAGTGTTACGGACTTGGGGAAGAGTGGTTGGAGAGCTGTCTGGGGAAGAAGGACCTGGGGGTGTTGGTTGACAGCAGCTGAACATGAGCCAGCAGTGTGCCCAGGTAGCCAAGAGAGCCAATGGCATCTTGGCCTATAGCAGAAACAGCATGGCCAGCAGCACCAGGGAGGCGACTGTGCCCCTGTACTCAGCATTTGTGAGGCCACACCTCGAGTACTGTGTTCGGTTTTGGGCCCCCTGACTACAAGAAAGATATTGAGGTGCTGGAGCGTGTGCAAAGAAGGGCGAGGAGGCTGGTGAGGGGGCTGGAGAATAAGCCCTATGAGGAGAGACTGAGGGAATTGGGGTTGTTTAGCTTAGAGAAGAGGAGGCTGAGGGGAGACCTCATCACTGTTTACAACTACCTGAAAGGAGGTTGTGACGGGGTGGGTGCTGCTCTCTTCTCGCTAGTGACGAGCGATAGGACGAGAGGGAATGGCCGCAAGTTGTGCCAGGGCAGGTTTAGACCGGAAGAATTTCTTCACTGAGAGAGTGGTCAGGGATTGGAACAGATTGCCCGGGGAGGTGGTGAAGTCTCCACTCCTGGAGGTGTTTAAAACACGGGTTAGATGAGTTTCTTAGTGGGAGACAGGCATGGTTGGACTCGATGATCTCAGAGGTCTCTTCCTACCTTACAATTCTATGATTCCATCTCCAACGAACAATTTTGTGGTGAGTTTCAAAGAAATTGCCATTTCAGCCACGATCACAGAATTACAGAATGAGCTGAGTTGGAAGGGATCCACAAGGACCATCAAGTCCAACTCCTGTCCCCGCAGAGGACAATCCCAACACCCACAATGCATGTCCGAGGGCATTGTCCAAATGCTTCTGGAATATGGTTAGGCTTAGTGTTGTGTCTGCTTCCTGGGGGAGCTGTTTCAGTGCTTCATCACCCTCTCAGTGAAGCAAAGCACTTCTTCCTAATATCACAGACTCATAGAATGGTTTGGATTGGAAGGGACCTTAAAGATTATCCAGTTCCACCCCACCCGCCATTGGCAGAGACACCTCCCTCTCAATCAGGTTGCTCAAAGCCTCATCCAACCTGGTCTTGAAAACTTCCAGGGATGGGGCTTCCATGATTTCTCTGGGCAAATTGTTCCTGTGCCTCAACACCCTCATAGTACTAAATTTCTTCCCAATATGTAATCTAAAGCTCCCCTCCTTCCACTTAAAACTATTGCCTCCCATCGTATCACTACTTGCCCTTGTAAAAAGTCCCTCCACATCTTTCCTGTAGCCCCTTCATGTACTGGAAGGCTGCTCTAAGGTCTCCGGAGCCTTCTCTTCTCAAGGTTGAACAACCCCAGCTCTCTGAGCCTGTCCTCAATAGCAAAGGTGCTCCAGCCCTCTGGTTGCCTCTGTAGTGCTCCTTTGGACCCACTCCAACAGTTCCATATCCAGTTTAAACCTCCCTTGGCTGGAGAGCAGTCCTGCTGAAAGGGATCTGGGGGTTCTGGTTGACAGCAAGTTGAAGATGAGCCAACAATGCCCTGGCAGCAAAGAGGGCCAACTGTGTCCTGGGGTGCATCAAGCACAGCATTGCCAAGCTGGTCAAGGGAAGAGATTGTCCTGCTTTTTTCTGCTCTGGTGCAGCCCCACCTCAAGTACTGGGTGCAGTTTGGGCACTGCAGTATAAAAACGATCTCAAGCTACTGGAGAGTGTCCAGAAGAGGACACAAAGCTGGTGAAGGGTCTAGAGAAGAAATCATGTAAGCAGAGGCTGAAGTCACTTGGTCTGTTCAGTCGGGAGGAGACTGAAGGGGAACCTCATAGCCGTTTACTGCTTCCTCACAAGGGAAGGAGAAGAAGTACGCGCTGATCTCATCTCTCTGGTGAACAATGATGGGAATGCCAGGAAGATGTGCCAGGGGAGGCTTCAGTTGGGTATTAGGTAAAGGTTCTTCACTAAGAGGGTGCTGGAGCACTGGAACAACTCCCCAGGGAAGCAGTCATGTCGCCAAGCCTGACAATATTCCAGAAGCATTTGGACAATGCCCTCGGACACATGGTGTGAGTGTTGGGATTGTCCTCTGCGGGGACAGGAGTTGGATTCGATGGTCCTTCCAACTGCTGTCCTTCTGTGATTCTACGCTTCTATGACCTTCCTTGCCATTCTGTTGGCTCCTACCATTTGTCATTCCAAATCGCCACGCCGCTTCCCAGCCCCTTCCTTCAGAAACCAAAACAAATCCCCATCTCTCCTGCCGGACCCACCCCATACCCCGGGTCGGGTCCGTTCGGGACCGGCGAAGCTCCCTCCCTGAGCCGGAGTCCCTCCCTCTCCCCCTTCCCTTCCGCTGGGACCCGTCCCCTCCCTGCGCCGCCGCAGTCCCCGCCGACTACAGCTCCCAGGATCCCTCTGGGAGCCGCCGTCTCTTCCCTTCTCTCTTCCCTTGTTCGAAAAGGCTCCGGCGGAGTTTCGGGGGGAGTCACTGCTGTGGCTCCTCCACTTGGGGCGGGAAGGGGAGGTGACGAAAAGTGCGCTGGGGCACTGGGAATACGCTTGCGGGGGGACCGGGAATACAGGGAGGGAGAGGACCCAACCCCAGCCAACCGCCGCTCTCCCCCACGTTCCCGGAGGTGAAAGGAGGCAGGAGCGCTGTGCGATCTCCTCCTCCCGGGGAGGAGGAAGGGGAAGGAGCGATCCCGGGACGAGAAGGGGTGGGTAAGCTCCCGGGAAGGCGGTGCCACCGAGGCGGGGCGGCGGCTGGATCCTGCCCTGGGACGCTGGAGAAGTTGCGGCGGCTGCCCCTGTTGTCGCCGCTCGCGATGTTCGTGTGACTCGCTCGGCGAGGAGGAAGGGGAGAACCTCCCGCCCCAGCCCCGCTCCCCGTTGTGCGTGCGAGACAGACAGCACCCGCCCCGCTTCATCCTTCCCGTGCCCTCGCCGAGCCCCGCAGCGGGCTCGGGGCTCCCTCGGCCCGCACCGGGACAAGGAGAAGGACTGCCCCGGCGGGCAGGCGGCCCAGCCATGAGCGGCGGGGAGGTGGTCTGCTCGGGCTGGCTCCGAAAGTCCCCCCCGGAGAAGAAGTTGAAACGCTACGTGAGTGCCCTCTCTTGCCCACGACTCGCGATCCCTCCCCTCCTTGCTTTCCCCGCTTCTCTCCTGGCGAGGCTCCCCCGTTTACCCCTTCCCTCCCCTCCTTTCCCAGCTTCTCTCCCGGCGGGGCTTCCCCCTGCATCCCCCTTCCCCCCATTCCTCCCGGCGGGGCTTCCCCCTCTCCCTTCCCCGTTTCTCTCTCGGGGCTCCCCACCGCCCCCCTCCTTTCACAGCTTCTCTCCTGGTGGGGCTCCCCGCTTTCCCTCCATTCCTTCCTTTCTTCTCTCCCGGTGGGGCTCCCCCTCCTTCCCCGCTTGTGTCCCGCGGCTCCCAGTGCTCCCACCCCTCTCTTCCCCGCTTCTCTCCCCGCGGGGCTCCCCGCTTTTCCCCCGTTTCTTACCCGCTTCTCTCCTGGCGGGGCTCCCCGTGCTCCCCCGTCCGTCACCACCCCCCCCCGTCCGTCCCCGCCTCTCTCCTGGCGGATCTCCCCGCTCTCTCTCGGCCCATCCCGGCCTCCGGGCCGGGCCCGACGCTGGAGCCCTCCTTCCTCCCGGTTTCTCCCAGGACCACTGCCCTGCTGCACTTCCCGACCCTTTGTTTTCCTGGTTTGTTTTTATTTCTCACCTCTCCCCCTTAAAAAGGGGGGGGGGGGCGCTAAGCCGTCAAGTTTGTTTCTGCCCTGCTTTTATCGTTTTTCCGAGGGAGAGGGGCGGAGTTTTTCTGTCTTCTCCTTAGATCTGGGGCTCGGTATATCTGGATTTTTAAACGTAAACACTTGCCGGGTGCCCGATGGCAGGAGAGGACGGGCAGCGTCCCGGGATTCGGCTTCGAGTGCCTGGAAACAGCGGGAGCCGGGGATGCCCTGGGAGCCCTCTCTGCTGGGGTCTTTGCTCTTAGGATTGGAGCCTCCTCCATGGGGGAAAGGGACGGGTGGAGGAGGGAGTTGCAAGAAAAGAAGTGCCTTTTTTTCCTACTTGGAAGTTCAGCCGGCTGTTGCTGAGGAGTAGCTGTAGCGGAGCCGACACGGAGTTCACAGGAAAATGGAGCGCTGTTTGCTGAGAGGGCAGGTTTCGTGACAAGTGAGGCTGGGAGACGCTGTCAAGTCACGTAGGAGGGATGGATGATGCCAGGAGTCATCCCTGCTCAGCCCTTCCCCACTGGCACCCAGTTCGCTTCGCGGCATCTGCGTTGTTAGTACAAATGCTGGGCCATTTTTTACCTTGATTTAGCCAGTTAGTTCATATTTAAATAAAAGTGGCCTTTGCAGTTACAGTGTTGTGTTTTCTTTCTTTTTTTTTTTCCTTTTTTGAAGCCTTCAGATTCATTTGAAAATCTGTGAATGTGGGTCTTAATATGACCGTGTTATTTTAATCTGTTAGCAATTAACAACCACTCTTGAATTGTTGCTGTTTTGGTCAATTTTTGAAATGCCAGGAAATTGGTGAAATGAAACTTCTTAAAATAAAAAAATAATATTTGGGATAGCCCATTCTCTGGTGCCCAATAGCAAAAATCCTGTTTATGTAAAGGACACATGATCAGACTTGCAAAGAGAATGTCCTGCTAGGTCATTACAGGACAGTGCTTCCCTGCTGGCTGTATTTTTGGCCGCTCTTCAATCTGTATGTGTATATTCATTGGATGTGTAGGAATTAAGAACAGTTTTAATGTTTTCATAGTTTCGATAGATTGCCCACTCAAACTCTAAATGATGTACAGTTAACCTGCCTGTTGATGGACAAAGTTGTAAGCAAGAGGTTGCCCTCCTAAATCAATAATATGAATCAACCCCTAAATGCACTAACTTTTTTCCATGTAATTGCCCTTTCAGTGTGTTTATAGCTCTACTTCCATACTGGCATTAACACCAGAACCTTTGAGGGGAAAACTGTCTATAGGGTTAGTCAAGTGCTTCCCTGTCCCGAAGAAGCAATTCCTTAATTTTCACTTAAAAGGGTGTCTGCTTTTTGAGGAGGCAGAGTATCAGAGTGATATTACAGCAGGTTTATATGAGCTTATACTTAGTTTTGGCATCTGCGTGCACTCTAGACCATAAGGTCATAAGTTTAAAACTTGCACATTATTTTAGACTGCTTTCTGCTTGTATAAGAAAAGGTACGGTTTAAAGTAAAATCCCCCTTGCTTATCTGTAGTTCTTGATCAGTTGTAGGCTAAAGGTTCATGCTCACTTCAAAGACCTAAAAGTGACCTTGACATCATGATTGCCATCTTCAAGCAAACAAAAAGTTGACGTACTTAAGACGATGAACTTTAGCTGAGTGCACTGATTGAAATGTTGGCTTATGCTCTCTGTAGTTTTGCACTTAGGCGAAAGCACAGAAGAGCCGGGCTTTTCAAAGTTGTGTTTTATGCTGGTGGTATTTCAAGAGGCTATACCAGACAGAAAGATGGGAAAGTGATTTCAATAGGAAACTGCTTTTCTGGAATGCATACTTTTCACATATATATATGGAAAATTGTAACTTCACGCTTTATTAGTTTTTACATGCAAGTGTTGGGGCAAATCCAGGTTACCATCTGGGAAGGGAGATTAAAAGTCTGAAATTGCAGTTAAATATGGTTTCAGTTCTTAGGAAGGGTGAAAAGGAGCACTTTGAAGGTAGTAGATAGACATATGTTTCACAGGGACTTCGATTTTTAGTTTGAGGCAGTTAGACGTGGTATTAAATCTAGCTTACAATCATTTTAAGACTAAAAAAAATAAAGAAAACCTGAACCAGCCCTATCCTGCCAGTGGAAAAATCAGATTTCCTTGAATATATGCCTTAATGCCATGGTTGTCTTTCCGCCCCTTGAAAAGGAATCCTGCTTTCATGTCTCATTCCTGCATTTTTGCTATGGAAGTGACTTTCTGATAACCACGGGCTCCTAGTGTTGGTCCCCTGGAGCTGGTGTTCAGAGCAGTTTGTTTGCTGGAATAGACCAGTCATTTCCAGTGGCAGATCTCTGGGGAAAATACAGTAACTTCTGGTGTTGGCTGGGGGTCTAAGACGAGGATGAGGATTTAGTAGAAAAGGAGATGGGAGCTGGGACTGAATCACACCCAGGTCTCTGCAGCCTGTACAGTAGTTGCACAAGTACGTGAAAGAATTTATGTGCACACAGGGATGGAGGGCTGTGAACTTTTACCTCTGCTGCTCTCTGAATTAGTTTCTTTCCTCACTTTTTCTGTTGCCTTCAAATCTGCAAATGTTTACACCCTCACCTTAATCTACTCTACTTTTTCTGCTCTGGTCCCCTGATTTTTAAAGCTGTAATTGGAAAGCCCTTTTTCACTCCATCTGTCCTTTAAAAAGTGATAGTAAACCTTGGCTTCGTGGTTTTTCTGCTACACTGCAGTTCTACTGTGCACGTGCCAGTTGGCATAGATGATTCTTTGTGTTAGCGACAGAGAGGATTTTTACTGCCATTCTGCTAAGAAGCCACCAGATATTTAAACACAGCTGTCCTTGGTAAAGCAAGGGAGAGGGAATGGGAATGTCTTCTAAATTCTCTCCTAGAGCTACTACACTTTTGTCTGGGTGGTGGCTAGGGCTCAGCATGGCAACTGGGTGCTGTTAAAATCAGGATGGTGGGTTTATGGACTTGGTTTGTGGAAAGTTTAAAAATTCTCAGTATTCTAACATGTCCCATTTGGAGTGAAATATGTTTTATTTGATGAAAGGTTAAACCTAATCTAAAACATCTGTCATAAACTGTATGGGAAAGCAGAAAATACTTCTTAGGGTAAGTTTGTTCAGATTTTTCTGCATCTGATAGGCTTTCTTACTTATGAGAGTTCATGAGATGATTTTGAAAGTAAAATGGGAAGCTTTCAATTTGATATATTAAAAATCCTGTGGTTATTTGACTGTTCCTATTGATTTTGTATTTAATTATTTAAAAACAAAGAGTTTAAAAATGAGAAGTAGGCTTGATCTCCACAGGACATAAGGGGTACTGATATAATTCAGGCAAGTCTACGTACAGCATCCTCTTACTTATTCTAATGTTCTCAGTTTTAGACAGTGACTAAAAACTGCCAGGCTATTAAGCTAGTTATTGGTGTTTGAACTATAGGCTCAGAGGGTATTGGTACAAAAGTAATAGAAATGGATGTTTTACTGTGGTTGTGTTTGGCAGTTGCTCTTTGGCACTAATCACAATAGGTGCCTCTTTTGTCTTGAGTAATACTTAAACATGCTAAGATATGTAATAGTGTTAAGAAATGTTTTATTCAGCAGAATAATTGTAATCTGGTAAAAGCTGCAGTGAATGACAAAAGCTATTGTTCTGGAAGGCACCTGTTTGTGTTAAAGGGTTGTGGGTTGTTTGTTTTTTTTTTTGTGATATTGCGTGAGCATAGTGAAAAAAATTAAGAAGCTGCTTGGTTTACAGAAAAAGAAAAAAAGAGCCAAACCCAAGATGAGCTTGTCTGACATCATTTAGTGATGTCCCTGTAGACCCGGGTTAACTCAAGTTAGCTCAAGACAGATAAGTGTAATCGAGTAACATTATGTGACATCTTAAAATTCTGAACTTGATTGCTCCCTGTACTCCTCCAGGAGTTCCTGAAGACCTTGCAGGAGTTGGTGCTTGAGCAGAAATCTTTCCTTCTGGAAGGAAGTCTGTCCCTTCCCTTCTGCTATACACTGTTCAGGAACCAGTGTTTTGACTGCAGATATTTTTAAACATGGGTTAGTAAATCCTAAACCATGAGTTAGAAAGCACAACTAAGCATAATGTTTTTGTTCATTATAGAAGGAAGCTGCATTGCTCTGTGTGCTGACTGAAGATGCTTGAAACAATCCAGGGTGTGATTTTGGGGGTATGCCTACCTCCGAAGCTTGCTGTTTGGGTGTAAGCCTCCCTTGAGGAGCATGGAACTCATCCTTCAAGTATTTATCATCTTTGACAAGACATTAGGAGGTGGGGTTGACTTTGCTGCCAAAGCTACAGCACTGTTTGTGCTTGACCTGTGGTGTTTGCTCTGAATTACCCTCAGAAACCATCCACTGGTGGATAAGAGCAGGCGACAGTATATAAAACAGATTAAGAAATCTTATCTTACTTAGTACATGCATATAAGTATTTTCTTCTAGTTATTCTAATTTTCATCAGTGTAGCACACTGATGTACGCTGTTGTTTTAAATGCTTCTGAGTTTGGATGATCAGACAATATCTGTACTTGAATGCTTTTTTTCTTAGTGTGGGTAGGAAAGTCAGAGTCTCAAGTAACAGAAATTGTCTTGTTCCTCTTGAAGTGCAGGGGGACTGCTGGATATATGAAATATGCCATATATTCTAAAGATGTTTCTTGATTTGAACAGTTTTTCTTGACAGCTGTTAAATAGTAATTCTTAATTTGGGCCCTGATCCCAGGGAATTACAATTCAATGAAGATCTAAGAGAGAACAGGAGGAGGAAGTAGAAAAAAAATATAGTAGCTGCTTCTCCAAAGTCTTGCAGCATTGAAGATTCAGTATAAGCAACATATATACTAATCAGAGGAAATAATGAAATAGCATGAATTTAACTTCCAGTTATGGGCAAATGACCTGATTTTGTATGTCTCTCAATCAGTCATAAGCCCAAAGCAGATACGTGAAAGGTATATTGGATATATTGAGAAAAAAATGTTTTTACTGGACAACTTAGGTTAAAAAAAGACCCAGATAACAAATTATAAGCCTTGACTGTCAAAATGAGCATCAATTCTGGAGGCCTTTGGCTGACTGAGTCATTTGTTCAGATGAGAGAAAATTCTTCCATTTTCATTCATTCTTTTTGGTATTTGTAGTCAATAGTCCCTTATTTAGAGAGTGACAGACTTAAAAATGTTTCCAGTGTCCTTTTTCTCTTTCTTTAGATTTTAAAAGTCTTGCAATCATGTTTTGGACTTCTTGTTGTGGCTTTTGGATCAGATAATAAGAATCAAATGTAATCTCTTATTGGCATTTATGACGCATGTATTTCCCATTAAATTTGGTTCACGGCTTTGACAAAAGTCATGGCAAGAAGTGAAAGGAAAAACACTGTTCAAAATATAGTAATCTTAAGGCAGAGAGTAATTTTGTGTACTGTAGATGGCTCTGGCTTGGGTATCTCATACTTGTTTAGTTGTGCTGCCACCTTTTTCTAGTCTAAAAATAGATGTCACCAGCCTACATTGGGTGACATATTTTCTTAAATCAAAAAGGGGAAAACAACTGATGAGGTGCAAATTTTGTTTCTGTGTAGAGTAAATAAGCATAAAGCCAAGATAGACCTCCTTATTTTATTTTATCCCAACGTCTTTTTGTAGAGTTGCAGTGGCAGACTTGAGACTTTTTGAAAACGAACTTAAAATTCTCTGTGCTTCAATGACTAATCATTTTATTGCCAATAGAAGCAATTTCAACTGTTGCAATTTAATTGCAGTATTTCATTAGGAGGGACAGATCTTAAGTCATGCAAATTTCTTGAGTAGGGCAGGCAGAAAGGTATAATCTTGTCAAGGCAGGTAGGCATTGTGTACAGGTGAATATTGTTAGTCCAATCTAATTTGCTTCTGTTTTAGGGACTCTACTGTGAATTCAGCTCCTCATATGTACAAACCAGTATTTCTAAGGCAGTATTACATTTCTCTCTTTTTTTTGTTTGGGAGGGGCACGAAATTTTGCCACCTCCAAACCAAAAATGAAGTGTTGTTTATCCTCAATTCCTCCTCTCTCAATTCTTGCTTAGGCTATTGCGGTTCCTCTTTTGTGAATTCTCTGGTTGTTTACTTTTGGAAAAGTGTCATAGTTGTACAAATAGTGTTGTACAAAACCTATTAGTTTTGTAAGTATTGCTCAGTGCAATTTGCTCGTATTTTTGAGCTTTTTTCTTAAAAAGAAAAAACAAACCAACATGGCTTCCAAGAAAAGGTTGCGTAGTCTGGTTTTTGTGCTTGTGTTTGGTCTTGCTTCCAGCTGCTGACAAGAGGTTTGTTGCTCATGCTTTACTTCTGAGGCTCTTTGGAACATGCCACACTGCTTTTAGTTGTGAAAAATAATCTTACTTTATGCAGTATCTCAGTGTCTTCTTAGCAGTATCCAGTAGTGAAATGTTTATAGGGTAACTTTCTGTGAGATAAAAGAGACTGGATTAACTGTTGAACTCTCTAAACATCTTTTCTATTCTTATTTTTAACTAACGAGAAGGAATGTATTTAATTGCATTTTATGCACCAAAATTACAACTTTAAGATTAAACTCCCTGAGGTTATGGTGACACATTTTCTTTCCTTTTTTTCAGGTAAATATCAATTATTTGGAGTAGATGACCACATGATAGTTGTCTGTGGAACTGGTGGTATAACAACATGTAATTAAAAAAAGTCAAGCAGTTATGTCCATATGACTTGTGTGTCATTGTACGTAGTATCTGTACATAATAATACAAATAATTCTGTGTAAAACATATACCAGGAAAAAGAGGTAATACCTCTGCCAGGAGTCTCTGCCATGTTAGTGTACCAGCTTGTCAGTTCTGGACAGCTGAGTTCAGGCCTCACATCAAGAACTGAATTAAATGAAAAGATTTTGCTCATTCATATTTTGTACAGCAATATTTTGATACTTGTTCTCTTCTCTGAGAGTTTCTAGTAAGCCAGGAAGAAAGCTTTGCCTTCGCTCCTTTTAAAAAGGAGGTAATTTTTGTCTTCTGCCACACACTGACTACATCAATGAGGACTCTCTATATGGGGCTCTGTGCAGGCAAGGCCGGTGGCTGTATCGGGTGGCCAGGGGTGGCTACAGGGATTGGTATGACCTTCCCTAGCAGGAGACAAGCAGCCTTGTCTCTTGGGCCGTTTCCCACACGAGAGTTTTGCAGCTGGCTGGCTGGTCATGTGTGGCTTGTTCTGCTGCTTTATAAGTGAAACCAAGGCTAGATAAACCCTTTGTGGCAGTGGAGATAGTGGCTGTCACAAACTAAATCTGCTTCCCCACCCACTTCCCAGCACAGCCAGCCTTGGGGCAGGGTGATGGCAGATCTGCTGCCTGCCTTCCTCCGGGGTAAGCCTGTCTCCACCCCAGAAGGAATGCGATGGGTTTCAGTGGTGCAGGCCAGCACATTCCTCTCTCTTTGATGGTACAGCTCCCGCCAGGCTGTTCAGTATTTCTGTCTCAAAATAAAAGGTAAAAAAGAAAAGCAACGCAAAAATAGGGAGACTTTGGTATATTTTTTTATATGGTCTGAGGCTTGGGATTTAAAAACAAAATAAACCTTCTGTAGGTGTCTATTGCTGACAGTAGGAGTTCACAGGATTAGATTTGGGGCATGGAATAAGAATACAAGAAACTATTCAAACATAGTTAATACTCCTGCCTTCAAATAGACCTTTGATGTAATCAACACACAAGGATTACAGTCCATTTGGGAGAGTTATTTAAAGGGTAAATACACATGATATCAGAAAAATGGATTTTAAGTTTCAAAAAGAAATGATACCAGTTTATAAAAATAAGCAACTCTGAAAACAGTACGTCAGTTTGTGATTTTCCCTTTGTATGAAGAATAACTGCAGAGTCACATAATGTGCTAGGCAAATGTTCCCATTCACACTTAATGCATGTTTCTTTTAAAGTTTTCTGACATTTGTGTTTCCATGTAGATCCTTAAGCAGGATCAGTTGTAATAGAGAAGCTGCGCCTGGTTTTGGGGATGGTGCAGAGGAGTATTGATACTTTGGAAGGACTGCTTTTCAAAACCAACCTGTGTCAGCCGAGAGTAATCACTTATCTTGATGGACTCCAAAGTCCAGATGCAGAATCTAGCAGAGAGTTATGATTTTTAGAAAAATATATTAATATCCTTAAAAATATGGTGAAATACTGATGGCAAGCCTGCCCCTTCCCAGCAAACACTGATAAGTAAGGAGCATATTTGGAAAGAGATGGTGGTGATAAGTTATCTGATGCTTCTAGTGATTATTGTAAGGATTTTTATTATGTTTGTTTTATCAAGAAACAACTAGGAGAGAGGCTAATTAATGTGAGGACTTGAGTTGAGTGGGCAATTTGCCCTTGCATAGTTTAATTGAGAAAAAAAAATGGGGAGGAGAGAGCATGGAGTGCAGTTTGAAAGAGAAAAGGCTGCCCTTGCCGAGGAGAGGTGAGGCAGTGGAGTGCTCTGCCACATTGGGAGTGCAGGAGATTCCATGGGGCTGGGAGAGAATCCCCCAGCTGTAAGTGTGAGAGCTTGGAGGTCTGAGATGTGACGAGGAGACTTCTAAAATGTCATATTGTAACCAGTTCCTTTGGTTTATGTGCGTGATCCAGTCTTTTCCTAGTTCCGCTGACATGCTGGAAGCATCAGAGATAGGCTATAGTTGTGATCCCATCTGACAATTTGGCTTTCCTAGAAAGCAGTGATCTGTATGGACTTGACTTGAGATTTAAGCCACAAACTGACAAAAACTTACACTTTTGAATATATCTCTTGTTACATAACAATTCCATGATTACTTGTGGTGCCTTCATTAAATAAATGTTTCTTTCAATTACGTGTTATACTGTGTGACGTTCTCATAGTGGCAGTAGATAAACTTTTTGCTTACAAAATCCTTCCTGTTGCTAAGAGAGAACTTAAAGAAGCACAAGAGTAGGTATAAGGTCTAACAAGAAGTGTATCTTCCTGAATCTTGCATGTTCTAATACAATGCCATTTAGTCTTTCTACACAATTATGGATGAAATGATTTGCATCATGCTGTGTGGATAAGTTTTGCAGCCTAGTGACTTGCTGCTTAGTGTGAAATAATGCCCTCAAAGCTGAGATCATGTCACGCTCTAGGTATGACCTATCTAATGAAATTAAAATGTATAAGCTTGTCAGCACTTTGAAAATACTAAGTTATTCACTCCTAAAGGTCTGCTGGCAGACAGAACACATTTACATGTACTCAGGAGTTAGTCATAACTAAAGTAAAAACTGTTCTTTCCTTTCTGGAGTTTTGGGGAGAGGAAGGGAGAAATGAGGCTCGGAGGTGATGATAAAAAGTGAAGAGTAGCATTCAAATGACTCATTAGTATAAACTGGGAAACGTAACCCTGGTTTCGTCTCAGGGTAATGTTGTCCCAGGACAAGTAACTGCAGAGTTTTCTGCTATAGTGTGTACTTCAGTGCTAAGTTAATTCACAGTCCTTTGTGTTTTTCCTGTGACCTAATGGCTCTGTTTTTATCTGTGAATCTCTGCAGCTCCAGTAAAAAAAAAAAAAAAAAAAAAGGTAGGACATTATTACATTATTGTCTGATTTACAAAGAACGTGCCAGGAAGATCTTTACTGATATAAGGGAGGTACTGTCATCATTACATACATTTGGTGGTGTTTTCTTATAGTGCCAGCTGTAACTGATCACGACTCAAATATTCTTGTTTACTGTTTTAGCTTTGAAATGAGCAGATTAATTATGCAGGCTATTACTGCAATTTAACAAAATTAAAACTTTGACTCTCAGCAGCAAATATCTAGCAACCTGAAAAACTGTGGAGGGCAGGTGCAAAGTTGTAAGCAGGCCTGCCGAGATGCTCGATTGCTTCCAACAACTGCTGGGAAGGCAGAGCTATTCCCATCGGGGTGCTTCTCCTGCTTTCTGCTTACGGGAAGAGGTTTTCCTATCAATCTCTGCAACAGGCATCTGACCGATCTGAAGTATGGAAAATGAGCCTTCTTTCTGTCTGCCTTTGGATCCTTTGCTTCTGGAAGCTGTCGTTCAAAGGGAGGGCAGATAGAGTGCTCCTCTCTGTCTGCTTAAAAAGGAAGATAGTGATCTGTCCTTTCCAGCTGGGAGACTGAGTTGGACAGATGTTTCTTACTCAGTGCTAAGAAGGAAAGTCCCTGGCTAGGGGCTCTAGGACAAGAGCTTAAAGTTGAAGAAGTCCTACATCAGCCACTGTGGTTATCGCTTCAGCCCTGCACAAGTGAGAGAAAAAATCCAAAGCTTCTGTGTCTTGTGTGCTTTCCTGCTCCTCCTTCCTCCCATTGCAACTATTTTGTGTTTATTTTCCTACTTTTAAATTGCGTAATTTAGTCCTTTCTTGTCACTTCCTAATGTCTGAATCATAGGTAGCTCTTCCTGCCTGCAGTAAACAAACATTTTGCTCCTGGCACCTGGAATTGTGTTTATGGAGGTGATGGGGGGATGTCCCTCTGACAGTGTTCTTGGGAAGACAGTTCACTTGTGTACAGGTTGGATAAACTGATTGCTGCATGCTTCTGTGGCCAACTGATCTCCTTGTGCTTCCAGTCTTCTGAACTGATGCAGCTGCTCAGGACCAGCAGGTGGATGGTAGCAGATGATAAAAACAAAGTATAAACAGTAGGTTATGAGCTTCTGAAGTTAATAACAGAAGCAACTAGGTTGCCTCCAATCTTTCAACTGTTGGTGTTGCCTATTCTCTGCTCTCTTTCATGCCTTGTACGTACATACACTGCTGAGATGTGTGTTGTCTGCCGTTTAACCAGTCACTTGTGATAAGCGCTGACTGGTCTAATGCTAGGGTTTTGCTCATCTTCTGGACCCTTCGCTGCAAGACAAGGAGATAACACAGGACATTTTGGGACATGTGGTCTGCTTCCATCAGCCTGATGGACCTCTTAGGCCGTACTAGTAAAAGCTGCAAAATTAGTATTGTTGCCCTCACTTCTCCTGTTATTACTCTGATTTCTAACCTTTGAAAATCCTTCACATTATTTTTGGGTTTGAATTGACTGACTCAAGAATGAGGCATAGAAGACACAGGCAACACCCATGGGGACTCCCCACCTCTCCTGATGCACTTACACTCTCTCTTTTCTAGTTTCTGTTCTTTTTGGGGAAAATTCATCTTAAATGGTGATTTACGAGCCTCACAGTGTGCTGAACACTATAGCTTCTACACTGCAACTACATGTGGAACTGTTAAATGAACTTAACCTGGTAAATGGAGACAGCAAAGGAAAGATCCAGTCCTTGTTTTGGCCACTTTGCATTTGTACCTTCCCACCCATCTGTGCATCCTCACTTCCCTCTCTGATTAGTTCTACTAAGATGGGAAGAAGGTGAGAATAAGTCTAATGCATTTAGGATAGACTAGATAAGGGAAGAACACCTTGAATATTATACTGTCTTCTTAGTCGTGCTTTCTTGTAAAAGTGAGAGAGAGAGTCCCTTCTTTACAACTGACCTTGATTTTTAACTGTGTCTGTAGCATCGGAAGCGTATTCTCCATGCAGATGATTTGAAAAAAAAAAAGAAAAGAAAAAAGAATTTGACAGGTTGTGCCAATAAACCAAAGCAGCAGAATATTACTCTAGCCTACTTCAATACCAATTTCAGGAAAGACAGTTGAAGCAAAAGAACTGTGCTGTTACATGCCATAGGAATGCCTCATGTTCCAGTTTCTCCTGGCTGAGGTTGCATATGCACAGGAGCAGAGTTTTCCCTTGTGCCATTTGTTCTCATCCTGTCAGTTTTGCAAAGGATGGAGTTCTTCAGAAAGGTAAGTCTGAGAGACTTTGGACCTGGTCCTCATCTTAGAAGCTTATCTTAGAAGTTGTGAATGGGTTCGATACCCTTTCTGTCATCATTGCCTATTTACACTATTTGGCTGTGTGTAATGAAAGAATTTACATTTCTTTCTGCAATTGTGGGAGAAGTTACTGACTCCTGTGATCGAGGTTCAAAGAAGTCTTCTGTATGAAAGTAATTTTCTTGGGGATGCAGTTTGGGTAATGAACAATTCTAGGGCATTGGGAAGAAAGAAATGTGATAGAAGACAGTATCCTGTTTATACTATTTTTTAGTCTAAAAGGATGGCATGTATTTCTTAAGAACACTATACCGTGTGGGAACTGGATGTGGAGACAAGTATATGAAAATATTTTTATTCTATTCATTTGTTAAGTGCATTTTGTAATTCTTGAAACTAAAAATACATATTCAAATAAATGCCTTGTTAAATAACATAGAAAATACTTTTGTGTCCTTTGACACCGTATGGTGAAAGTTCTGCTGAATCAGAAGCAAAAATGTAAGGGTTGGGTCCTGTAATTTTAGTATTACAAGACCTATCTAGTATTGCCTTTTAATTTAAGCTTGTAATAGAAAGTATTTCTGCTTAGAATGAAGACAACCAAAATATAATGAAACCTGATTTTTCAATCATTTGCATTACTTTAAGTCATGTAATGTTCCACTGTATTGTTTTATCAGTTCTAGTCAATAAATACCTCACTGATGTGCAAGTCATCTCATTTGAACTTGAGGTTATTAAATTATACTCTTGCATTGAATTTCAGTGATTGCATTATTGTCATTCATCTAAGGAGATGACAGTCTTGGCTCCTCAAGGGCTGTTGGGCTTTTTGTTTCTCAAAGAAGACTTGATATTAAAGTCAAATTGGTGGAGAATTTTGTGATTTTTAGCAAATAGTTTAGCAGCACTTCTATGAGTTACTTGTGAAATTCCAATAAGTCTCAATTTAAAGTGCAGATATTTCTCTAGACAATTGAACTATACAGCTTTAAGTTGTTATAAAATACCTTTATAGTGTTATGAAAAAAATCACACTAAGCTTTATACCAAAGCTTGTAATTCTGCAAGCGAACGTAAGCCAAGGAAATGGTTGAGACTGTAGTAGATATATACTTTCCCACAAAATAAAATCCAGGTTATAGCCTCTGTAATTGTGCAATAAATTATCATAAATGTGATGTCATAGTCTCTGCAACTTTCTGGAGGGGTAGTCTGTTTTTGAAATCAGCCAAGTAGTGAATAGCAAGCCTCTGAATTGGCCCAGACAACAGCAGACACATTTGCATCATTTAGGGAAAGCAGTCATCTCCTTAGAGAATTAAACTATTTCAAAATAGAAGCTGTTGACTCAATGTGTTAATCTTGGCTTTTCATGAAATGCAGCATCCCACACCGAATAATTATTTTTTTTTAACAGATCCCTAACCTGCCAGCTACATAGGTAAAAAGAGACTGATTGGAAGAAAGTAATACTTCATCTGAACTGCGGTTATTCCCCAGTAGCATTCAACCGACTTCTTATTCATCTATGGAACAATGTCCCCAGGTGCAGATGCGATTTCAGAATTGTGGCTTTTTATTTACAAGGATAATTTCACAGGTTTGCCCAAGGTGGTGGTGTGAAGATTAAGCAGAACCCAATCAATCTTTAAGGTTTCGATAGCATAATTCAGAAACTTTTGTTTCAAGTAGTTATTGTATGTGATAACAAGAACATATAGTTTAACCCTAGCTCTTACAGATTCTGTGATTCTGTTAGTCATGTGTTATCTTAAAGTAAAAGGACAAAATGAGAGGGTCCTCTTAAGTTTGTTACTGCTCTGGATTAAAAATGAAAAGTTGTTAATGAAATTAACATGAAAGAACATGTTGGACTTTCATTGAGTGTGGTAAAACTTACCTTAATGTCCAAATAAGTGCATATTCTAAATATAATGAGGAACAATGTGTATTTTTCAGCCTATACCATAATCTCTTGGTGTGTATGTAGTAATTAAAACAGTTTTGAACAGCTTGGAAGTTAGTGACATGCCAACAAAAGATATCTCTCTCACTTTCTAGTCCAAAAATCTTTACACCCATCCATGTATCCTTCAGTCAAAAACCTGAGTAAAAAAATATCTGAGTAAAAAAATAGACCTTGCAGTATGCCCAGAAGGTCATCTGCAAAGGGGAGGTGGGAACAAAATTCAGAGCCAAGAGCCGTCCCAGAAAACTATCTTCTCATACATCTCCATGTTTGGGAAGCCTTGGCTTCTGCTTGGTTTGGTCTTTCCTCATGACTTTTTTGGATGTCTGCAGAGGCCTGCAGGTGACCTTTTCCAAACTGATTCTTGTGTCAATAGTTCATACATTCCTTCTGTTTTTCCCCTTTCATCTTTATTCACCTTAGAAGCAACTTCTTGCTTGAGCTCGTGTATTTAGCCTTGTGACACTATACCCTGCTACTCTGGTAACTTGATTCATGTCTCTACTAAAAGGTAGTAGTCTCTTCTGTTTTTCTTTTCGTTTTGGTCTCACCCTTGGGGATCTGCAGCTTCTGTGTTAACTTGTATCTCTTTATCTTTGATGTTTCTTGCTGTTGACCTGTCGAGGGGTGACTTCCCATGCTGACTTTATGTAAGCTTTAAATCAGTGGGACGTGCTTCAGTCTCTCTTACATACTGCCTCTTCTCCTCTGACTTGTTTTCTGTATATTGCTGTCATTAATGCTTTGCTACAAAATTAAGTATATTTTCTGGTTTCTTGGAAGTTGCCTTTCCAGTTCACATTCTCTATTCCTTTAAAATATACTCACACTTCCCTAATGGTGAAGTTTCTTGACCACTAGAATTGCCTGTTCCAGGAACATATAGATGATATGATCCGTGATTGCCATTGGGTGGGCAAGTAGCCTTTTTCCAGACAGAACCAACTATAGCTGATGCCATGGGGTTTTTTATCAGGCTTGCTAACCATATTGTTGCATTTAGAGATATACAACTGTTTTCTTCAAAAATTCCTGAAATTCAAACTACTTGAAGGCAGTATTATTGTTATGAAACCTTTCTTATCTCTAGAAGAAGCTTGTCTCTCATTTTTTCCTGTTTGCTCCAACATATTCATCTGCTTATTTTTAACTTAGTTTAGGGGTGAACTGAATAAACTCTTCTCTGAACTACTAGAACTCAAGCATCTTTTTTCATCCAGTTCTTATGTAAGGCTATTTTCTTTGATTATGTGTACAAAGGATTTGTAGGTTAATCTATTCACTTGTGTACTTTTGTGAAATGCTTCTATATCTAGGAGAGTAAGGTTTCGTTTTGGACAAGGAGGATGTTACTATCGCGTATACTTGTTACTCTGGGCGTATTATTGTTTGACATGTCATTAGTTGTGATTTTTAAAAATTACATTTACGATCCACTCTCCCCACAACATGCTAAATGGACAAGGCAAAATAACTGGTTTTCCCATTTTTTCTTCTGTCTTACATCTTTCTGAGATTGTACCTGACTGAGGGAGGGAACTGTGGATGGTATTTTTGGGATAGTTCACACTCAAGAACAGCCTTGAATTTAATTGCTCTTTTTTAGTCCAATCTAGGTAGAGTGAGAGGTTCCTTTTTAGCTAAGACTTTTCTTATATGGAGATCCATTAAGGCCAAAATGGCTTATATCTGTGCATAGAAACAACTGAGAGAATACAGAGTGGAGAGCATGGGAATTATCTGTGTGCTGTTAGGAGCACTGCCAAGATAAGCTGCTGTCTTCTGTGTCAGCTGTAAAGTTTCTTTGTGGTCATCCTTCAGTAAAGCCCCAAATAGCAAACATGGTTCAAATTCCATTGAGATATAAAAGCAAACTCAAATATGAAAGCCAACCCCTGAAAGAATACAATTTTAATTATAAAGCCAAAATTTATTTCATTTGATGATTTCACTACTCTAATAATAAATAAATATATTGGGGTAAAAAAAAACCCTAAAATGTGAAGCCACCAGGATCCACTGCATGCATTCCTTCATCTGAATGGGGTAAAAAGCTTTGGAGTCTTCGAGTGCTTCCTGCAGCACCAGTCTTGTTTTCCCTGGACTGAGTCTCTGTCAGCTACTCTTCTCCCAGCTTGTGTCGGGCAAGTCAAGTGATTTGGAGCTGGGAGATGCCTTTACAGTGGTGACATGACCACTGGGGCTACTACTTTCTCTTTTCACAGGTCCTTAAAAAACCTCTAAAAATGTTGCCTGACAAAATAGAATCAGTTACTCTGCATAGGAGGGAATCTCTGTATCCCAAATGCCATAATGTAATCTAAGCTCATTGCTGTCCGAGAGGGACAAGTTGTGTGAGCCACCGCACCAGAGTCCTGGACATACTGAAGTAGTTCCAGTTATCAAAGGCTGCTGCTTATGGAATTAAAGCTGATCAGCCCATATATTTGAGTTTTGCAATGACCATACTTGGGGTGAAAAGAGCTCTCTGCGTTTGAACGTGAAAGTAACCTGGAAGTGGTCCAGAATTTTGCGCACTCTTGCAGTTGCTCTGCGGCATCTCTCTGTACAAGATATTCCTGGAACGAGGGGATGGAGATAATGGTGACTTCTTATTTTCTGATCTTGCTAACATGCAGTGTTCTTAATGGGAATAACTGGAAATGAAGAGGCTACTCAGATGTAATTGAGGTTTAACTAATGTAACCAATGTTTCGACTTGTTTTACTGCATGTTTGCTCTGAGGCTTGTTTATGTATTGTATAAGCCAAACTTGCCTGTCTTGTTAGGTGAGTGCGGTTAAAGTATGCAGAGCTAAGTGAACGTGCTGTAATATCTTACATAGCATGTACAAAACATGCCCCTGTGATATGACACATTAATGGTATATGAAATCTATATGCTTTTGAGACACACCTCATGATGGTGATATCACTTTTTTGCAGATGTGGGAAATCAGACATGTTCAAAAAATATCGTAACCATCCTTGCAATATTTAAAAATAAATCAAAAGCTGGGGGGGCAAGGACCTGAGCTCCTAAGGAAAATAGTTGGAAGTTGAAGGTTTTCTTATTGGTTTTCTTTGGGCTTGTTCTGAAATGAATTAGAAATATTTGTATTGATGGGCAGTTTGTATTGAACAAGGTGATTTTTAAAAAAAACAACCAAACAAAAAACTCCTCCCCAGGTCCACTGCCTTCTTGGTCTTTTGGTGAGCTTTAGAAGATCACTGTAGGAATATTTTTGTTATATTTTGGAATATTTTCTTTCACTGAGAAGATCTGCTGTGAAAAGAACGCAATAGCCATTCAGCATAACACTTTCAGTGCTAAGGAAAATTGTTGCAGTTATTTTTTTTTTGTTTTCCTCTTGGTCTAAGCTTAGTGAGTTAATACTAAGCAAAACTTAGCGAAGAATTTTTCAGGTAAGCCAGTTAATCAGAGATAGTGTAAGTTGATCAGTATTCTGTTAAACAGAATAACATGAAATAAGTCTGGTTTTGAACTGAGTTCTATAGTCAGTATATTTTTTGCCAGTTTTCTTCATGAGAACTGCTTCAGCTAGAGAATCTGGTCTATTGTAAAAGTTGGTTCTGTTTTTTTTAATGTTTAAGATACTTTATGGCTGTTCCTTTTGAACATTTTCATGCAACATCTCTGTGTCCCTAAGAACCTGAAGATTCTCAAACAAGAAAGTTGAAGTTCCGACAAAAATTGTATCAGAAATGCTATCTGGATAAATTGAAATATTTCATTATAACCTGTTGATTTTTATGACCTTTGTAGAAAACTTTTTGATAAAATAGAAATATCTAACATTTTCTGTCACAGTAAAAAAATAGGTATTTTAATTTTGACATGAAAACAATAATAAAATTTACAAAACTAAAAATACAGCTCCAGTGAAACAAGACATTTTCAGATTGTTTCTCCCTTCTGCTCTCCCCACTCTCCCAAAATGTTGAAAGGAAATGCAGCTTCATACTCTTGGGGTTTCCTGATTTTTCCTCTTCTGATACCCTTGTTTTGGTTTGCTTTTTGATAACCTTGTCGGGGTTTGCTTAGGCTAGATTGTGCAGTGTTTTTCAGGATAACTTAAAGCAGAGGTAGTAAGCATATACTCATGTATACCTTAACTTGCAGCTTGTTTCGGGTTTTCTGTGTAGTTATCTGACCTTGATCTGTGTAACTGGAAGAAAATGTGTGCCAAACTGACTTCTATAACAGGAGAGGCCATGACCCATAGTGATTTTTATCTGGAAATAGTAGCTAGAAGGGTTCCTTGTTTGAAACTTCCCAGTAGTTGGCGGGCTTTATTTTTTATATTTTCAGTCCAATTGTTTTTTGTATCATGCAAGAAACCACAGTCCTCAAGAGTGCACTGATGTTAGTCCAGTGTGTGGGTACCCTAGTGATGAAAACCTGGCTGTCCCCTGGCATCCGGAGGTGATGGTGGAGTTGCCCAGGATCTCAGAGCACTGTGAAGACGCTAGGCTTCACACTTCTTGGTTGTGTTGTCTGACATTTCTGTGTGGAGAACACTACAGCCAGAGGTTCAGCCTTGAAGTAAAAGAGATTGTGACTCATAAACTTTTCTCTGGAGTAGAATAAGATTGTTTAGTGAACTGGAGGTTGTAGAGTAATTCCCTGTTGCTCTTATTGCCTTAAATTGAGAAAATGCTGAGAAGAATTGAATAATATGGGCTGAGTGTACTAGAGGTGATTGGATGGCCTTGTGTATTTACATTTGACTTATTATAGTATAGTTGTCCTTCATCCACTTCTAAAATTAGCAAAGCACAGCACAATTATAATACTTTAATGCTTTGGGATAAGCTTTGCATTTCATTAGCTCATTGGTTCTCATTTTGCTACGTCAGTTCAGGAAGAAAATGAACTGGAATAACTTGTTTTGAAAGTTCAGTACAAGTGTGAGCTTTATTCATCTCTAATTTTGAATCTCCCACCTCTTCTCCTAGTGTGAAAGTCTCTTTGCCTCATCCTGTATGCTAAGTTGTAGACATCGACATGGAGAACCGTCAAAGCGGTTTATTTGCTTTGAAATACGTGTATGTATTTGATTAGAAGTTTTGAGTTGACACCCCACGAAATCTTCCTTTCTTCCTCCTCCCCCACTCAAATATTTTTAGGGCAAGATTTACTAGTAAAAATAGTAACAAGATAGAGGCACCTTGCTTTAGCTTAGTGATGCTTTTCATGTGAAACTGGTGTTTGTGCAACTCAGGCATGTCCGTTGTCTGTCACCCGCAGGGCTGATGCCAGGCCAGCAGCCCTGGGCTGCGAGTGGCTGCTGGCGGGGGGGCAGCTTCTCTCTCATAATGTAAGTGACGGCATTCGGTGACGGTGAAGCACGTGGGTTTCTAACCCTTTTGGGAGGAAATTTGGTTGGTAGTCTGAGGACCGCTTTTCATTGGGACCACCACAGAGCTACCAAGTGCATCTGGCTGTCCGGTGCCCCCTCGGTGTTCTTGCTTTGGGCTGGCTGATTTGCTTGTACACCTTGTTGTGTCTCTCCAGCCTGGGCTCTCCCACCTTTGCCGGTGAGAACGGTGGGTGTGGAAGATGCTTGTGTATCTATGGGAAGGCAGGCTGTGGTCTTTATCTACCTTGAATGCCACTTAAAAGGTAGCCGCTGAGGAATGCACGCCTTTTAATGATCACAGTCCTATAGTATTTGTATGGATACTTTGAAAGGCAAAAGAGCATTCAGCTGGGTTAGCGGGCAAATAAATGTATGTGGCCCTGGGGCCTTGTGCAGTGTTTGAGGGATGTGCTGAGCACCTTTCAGACAAAACCAGAAGGATGAGATAGGCAGTAGTCATATTTCTCTTGCAGACACTGGAGTGAAAAATGAAACACTCGCCCTTCAGACCACTCTCCAGAGTGTGGACACATACTTTATCTTAGTATCTTCCCTTGCAGTTGATGTTAAAGGAAGTAACCTTTTTCACTGTATATTTTTCTTGTTCAGTCTTCTGTGTGACCTTGTGGTGAAGTCATAAGAGCCTGAATCTTTGTTATCGCAATCCTTGCCATAACAACACGCATCATAGCTGTGTAATTATTTGTTTAATGGTTTTAATTATGAAAACTGGGAAAGGCACTCATGAAAACTGGATCAAGTAGGGGAAAAAAGCACTAGTTTTGAAGTAAAAAAAAAAATCAACAAAAACGCCACTTTCACAATAACCTGAGACAGGAATAAGTTAAGTACTAGAGCCTTTGTTTTAAACTACTTTACTTTCTTCCCTGTTTGCCTTTTCCTCCTTTTTTAATAGCTTTTTTTTGTCTGCTGTGCAAGAACTGTGCAGCTGATTCAGTGATTCCCCTCACTATTTGCAGGCCTATAAATACACTTCCTTTGTCATGTTGTTTCCTAAGAGCTTTGCTTCCAGATAGCTTTGCTGTTTAAGATTTTATTTTATCTTTGAATTTCACACTATGATGTAAAAATCATTAGAAATCCTCAAAACAAGTGCCTCTAAATTTCAGATTGTCTACGGCTTTCTCTCATGGTGTTCTGAAATAATTTTTGCTATTTCCAAGCCTTCTCAGAAAGAACTTAGTTCTTAGAGGAATAAAATTTAAAGCATTTAAGAACATATAGACACTAGCACGCTTGTAAACAAACTGTGTATTTTTTATAACCATGAGTGCTATGATCTGGAGCATTTCTTCATTTTTTATCATCGATGTATAAACCAAAAGTTACGTGATTTGTAGCATCTTGCAGTAGTACTGGTGGACTGATCTCTGATTAATAGTTGTTCCTTTTCCTTAATTCATGAGGAAAGAATGAAATGAGACAAATAACTTTATTGATTCCACTACAGACTTACTGACACATTGTGAATCCTTCAAATAAAATCAATAGATAACTCAGTAGATGTAGCAGGGAAAATATCTGGGCTCCTGACAAAGATACCCTTTCCTGTGTCTCTGCCTTCAGGCTGCACTGGAGTTTTGAATGAGAGTGGGAGCAAGTGATGCAGGAGCATCAGAGCTGGTCTTGCATCTTAGGATTGTATAGAAGGTTTTTCTACAAGTACAGTAAAGGCTGGTTGCGAAATACGACTTCATGACAGAGCAGTGAATTGTTAATCCAGGATGGGGCTAGAATTTCAAATTTGTGAACTTCTGGCATGGAGGCAAGGGTGGGGTTTTGGAAGGAATTTCATTAGTTGGATCATGGTATAGAATGCAAAGACTTCTAACTTAATAACTCAAAAACTGACTTGGAAGAAATTTTCTCTTGAACTTATTGCTTGACTCAGAGCCTTCATTAGTGAATATTCCTGCTCAGGCCTGATACATGGAAGCAGAATTTCCTTTTCTGTTGTGTTTGTTTGGGGTTTTTTGCAGTGCTGAAAAGTGAAACATTTCCTGTTGGCGTGCTGGCTAACTTAATTGTTCTTTTGGTAGACTCTTTCTTGCTGTGTAGGAAGAGGAGTCCTCCACTCCTCTGCTATTTGTGGAGAGTTCTATGTGACGTAATCTTTTTTTTTCCTTGGAAAATTACTATTTTGCTTTTTATTCCACAGATGTGATGCAAGGCTGTGTATAGGACCTACAGGCTGATAACAGTACGTTGGGAGAAAAGTCTTGTGTTCATTGTTTCATCTGTTTAGTTCCTGTTGTTTACTCTTGGCTGCCTGTGAAATTCTGCATTTTGGAATTGCAGTGCTCGTAAGAAAGTTTTGGAAGTTGTCTTGTGACATGACATCAGCAAAATCCTCCTGGGTTAAAACCAGGCCAAACCCCCCTCACCCCCCCAAAAAAAAAAATAGTTCTAAAAGAAGACTGTAGGCTGGTGAATATTTGGTGGCCCAAATGCCATGTGAATGACAGATGCACTGTCTAATGTGTGGCTGCACACCACCCGAGAGCCACTGCACTTGTCTCCTGGCCTGCAGTGGTAGAGCCTCAGGAGTACTGTTCTGGAGCTTTGTGGGTTTCCCAGATAGGCTTGGTGGTGGTCCAGGAAAGTAGACTTTCATATTCCTAATTAATATTTACTCTGCATTGAATCCAAGCATAAATTTAATGTTCACATTATTACCCTGTAAGTTTCTCTAGGCCTTCAAAGAAAAAGCCATACCAAGGTAAAAGTACTAATGCAAAGGTATGCAGAGTGTGTACAAACTTGCAATGTGTGTCTCTCTCTGCAGCTGTTTTTACTTAAAGTAATACTCTTTCCCTTAGTCAAACATTCCAAACTTGGAGGAAACTTCAAGTGTTGGTCTTCGATTAAAAATAACAGGACAGCTCCCATTTGAAATCTCTACACTATATTGTCAAATTGCATAAGCAAAAGCTGTCTTAAGATCTTCCACAGCATGTTGTGGTTGTTGTCACTGTTGCTGTGGAACTCAGGACATCCCGAGGTCCTTAGTTTGGGCTCCGGCTATAGAAACTCAGAGAGTAGCTGGCCTGCAACAGCAGACTGTGCTTGAGGAGAGTTGCTTTACTGGGAGCTTTAGAAGTGAACCTACACTTCGTAAGAAGGGAGAGATGGAAATAATTTTCCCTAAGAAAACAAACCCAAAAAACCCCCTAAAGGAATAGGGAAACTTTTGTGATATTACAGCCTTTTCCATCTGCCTAAGGCAAGGTCACTAAATTCATCTTTGGCTTCCATAAAGCTTGTACTTGGTCTTGGCAATCGTAGCCTTATAATCCAGAAAAAGAAAAACTGTTTCTTCTGTTGCAGTTTTCCTTTTTTTTTTTCTTGCCTGTATCTTGACAGTTTGTTTCTTCAGAGGAAGATCAGATGTTCTTTTAATGTTGCAGCAAAACTGTACTGTTTAACCATGCATAATGTAATCATCTTGATAGCTTTTAATATGGCATTCAGACTTGCAGGTGCTGTCAGCTGGGCTGAATCTGTTCTCTTGGGGGATTTCAGGAATACTTTCTAGTGGATCACAGTGCCCGACAGTAACAGGGTTTTTTTTTTTTCAGGGCTAAATCTCTGTCTCCAGGGTAAATGACCTTGCAGGGGAAAGCTGAAGCGAGTTGTTGAAAAGGTGCTGGGTTCTTGGTCTTCCACTGCTTCTTCAGTGGGAAGGGCAGGGCTGAAGGGAGTTAAGACTGTGTCTCATATACCAGGCAGCACAGCTGCACTGGTGGATGACAAGGGTAAGTGATGCTGGGTACAGAGCTTGCAGCATTTCTCGGATGGGGAAGCCGAGGGGAATGGAGTGGCAGCCTGGAAGCTGTGCTACTAAGTCTTCTTTTTTGAGTATTTGTTGTGCAAAGCTCATTATGGATTAATCACTGCAAAACTGGTACTAAGCTGTAACAGCTTTAAATGGTGTTCTGTTTATTTTGCAAATCACAGTGCCAGATTGCATTGAGATTTTTTTTTCCTTTTTGAGTGTTTTGTTCTTGAAGGGTTTTATTGACAGTATGAGGTGCGAAAATAATGCATGCATGTGGCTGTGCTTTTTTTTTTCTTCCTTGTTTGAGTGTGGTAGCATATAGGCTTTAACATGAATACGATCTCACTAAAATACCAGCTAGTTGAGTGTGGGACAAGTTAATGTTGTGTGTTCTTGATTAATTGTGAAATAGACAGGTTTGAGTAAGTAAAATTTTCAGTACTCTAATTGGTATATGCTGGTCCTAGAGAATACAGGTGCTTCTATTTCTCCTTCATTAAAAGGAAGTGTTAAAAAAAGAAAAAACATCAAACTGATGTGGGCTCATTAGAAATCTGCAAGTGGCAGGTAAGAAATTACATTTGTCATTTTCATGTGTTTGCTTGCTTAAGTGCACTATTATAACTTAAGCGATCAGAGATCTTTCTTCTAACAGCAGTGTGCCTGGTTTTAAACTTCTGTGGCAAGATGCTTGGCTGCAGCCTGAATGAGTTGAAAATGGCAAGTAGCTGTGGGGGGAGAAATTCTGATATAATGAAGTACTTATGAAGTGTCCTTAAGGAAAAAAAAAGTTCTCTGTGTGGGAGTGTGAGGAAGGATTAAAACTGAGACAGTTAGCAATCCCCCTCCTCTCTTTTTAAAGAGAGAAGGATTTCCAAGTTAGACTTTAGAAAAGAGTTAGTATCAGTGATTAGAGAGACTTAAGAGGAAAAATATTAGCTTAAAACAAGACTAATAACTCACCTCTTCAGGCTGATTCTGCACTGCATGTGACTTTATCTTGCATAAAATATAGATTTTGGTTTCTTTGTGTCATGTGTACTCCGTTTCTTCCTCCTCCCCTCTTTTCTCTTGGCAAGGCTATTGATGCAAATTTGACCTTTAAGTTTTTGACTGAACAGCTCGTGTATCAGGAAATAGCTCAGAATGTGCAAGATAATTTATTGCAGGAATTTAATGCGTTTTGTCACTCTTTGAAACTTCCAAGGCCTTTTTAAAATATTTAATCTTACCCTTTACTATGAAGAAGTTCTGCTTGTCAAGCATCCAGGCAAAGTGCTCGGTCATGTGGCTGGTGCACCTTGACATGCTTACTGTGGTGAGGCTGAGGAGGCTGGGTCCATTTACCATGTAAACCCCTGGTGTTTAAGCAGTGACAGCCACACAGCAGGCAGGGAGGATGTCTGCTTTTTTTTGTTTCGAATCAAATTGTGGCCTGTGTTAGGTGGCACAACAGGTGCCGGCGTTGATAACACTCCAGTGCAGGTCCCGTGGCTGTGGCTTCTGTGGTCATGTTAATATGGAGCAGTTGAAGTCACTCAGTTGGCTGTGGGCCAGCCCAGGCTGTATGTGCAGCTTCTGTGGAGACCACTGTGATGTGCAGAGCCATGATGTGAGTCAGAGAGAGTGGCAGCGCCAAGGGAAAGGTATGTCTTGTCTTTCTGTCCTGTTGTCTTCAGCATATCCAAATCCTCCTCATACATTTGACATTTCCTTTCTTCTTGCTAGCTTTCCTTTCTGTCCCACTGGGATAATTTTACTTTCTTTCTGGTTAGACACACCGACGCTGTTTTATAAGCTAATGGTCTGTCTCCATTAAGTCATTAAGCAACTGTGTTTCATTGATTAAAGTTTCATTCAGCAGTCTTGGCATTTAAGGTCAGTAGACTTTGTCTGTAACAAAGGGGCAGGTGTGCAGCCATAAGCATATCATACAAACCATAGCTTTTAATGTTGTAGCAGGAGGACCTTTGTACATCACAGCTACTGATACAATAAACAGAAGTAGCAACCCAGTTCATCTTGAAATTTTCTGTGTTTAGCTTTTCTTTTTGAAAATGTCAAGCTTTCTCAGTTAAGCATTTTGCCTTAAATATTTTGTAGGTTACTAAAAAACCATGTGAAAACTGAAGTCATCTTGATAGGCATTGTGCGTCATAATTCAATAAACCCATTTTGCAAGCCTAGAACTTGGTATTTCTTTCTGCTTGTAATGCTGGTGACTTTACTTAAATGTAAAGAGACTTCAAACATGCAGTGAAACACTAACTGGGTTACTACAGTGTTTAATATGCTTTTCCTTAAAACAATGTAGGTCAATTTTAGAGAAAGCAGTTCCTCATAATCTTTTTATGAATTCTCCTCAAGAGCTATAGTTATAAAAGGGAGAATGTTTGAAAACATACCACAGAAACTAACGAAAAAACCCCAGTGGGTTGTGTTTCCTTAGAACATTTAGCTAGGGGGGGGAAAAAATCCTATTGGGTGTTTGCTAACAATCTGGATTCTCATAAATATCTGGAAAGCCAAATAAACAATTGAAATACAGTCTTTACTAATAAAGTAACTTTTTAAAACTCCTGTGGCACCGCAATGATTTGTGTTTGTGTTTAAATCTGTGACGACTAGTTTACCGAGGCTGTTGAAAAATGTTTTGTTTGTTCCTAGTATATGGGATAGATGTATCTGGCAAGTGATCCATGTTTTTTAAGAAAAACCCTGTGATAGGCAATGAGAAGAGAGGAAGAAAAGTGTGTTTTGGAGAGGTCCTGCACACTTTGTTCTCTCCCTGTGAATAACAGACTGGTTTTTTCCCCCCCTCACGCAGCACCTGTGTTAAACCCCTGTGAGATAATGTGTTGTCCAGAGATACCTGGTGTTCACTCCTATAGTGAGGAAAGGTAGAATTAACCTTGGCTGCTGTGACATTCCAAGTACTGGTATTCTGCTGAAAATAAACTTAACTATTGCACTGTTTCATCTTTTAGGAGTAATTGTACTGACTTTGCTTTAAAGGAGGACTCTGACTGTGCCTTCAAATTTCGTAGAAGTGATACTCATGCCTAAGGTCATGTGGGGTTTTCTTGTGTGTTCTTGATTTTTTTTCGTTTGACTGTAGACTTATGGACATGTGCTTACAAGACTGTGATCTGAGGTATTACTTGATTTGTGTACATTTCTCTGTCTTATATATGTAGTTTTCACCTGTAACAGACTTGAACAAATATTTTCCCCAGCTGCATTTAAATCTCCAGTTAAAAACACAGAATAATTTGAAAACCATTTTCTAAGTAACAGGTCTCTATAACAGCCCATATGAAACATTACTAGGCTTTCTTATTAAGGTGTCAGGACCTGATGGTAATACAGAATGGGAATATATTTAGAGAGAAGTGAAATAGTTTCCAGTCACTTATTTCAATGTGACTTAGTCAGTCTTTGTGTATGCATAATAAACAGAAATACAGAGTATTAAATGGCAAAGAAGAGGGCACTGGGGAGGTGGAAAGGCATTTCACCTTCTCATTCTGTCAAGCCAGATAGAGTAAAACTGAGTGTTTGATGACTCTTGTGGTTTTAAGTATTTTCTGTGTGTATGAATGGGTATATATTTTTTATAATAGTTCCTTGATATACCAGGAGTATCCCTTGTGCACAGACAAGTAGTCTGTGTACTCTTGGCATAAATAGCAATGTCATTGCTTCACTCCCATGTAGATTTGTCCTCAACAAAAATCTCTGTTTATGCTCTGCTCTTGTCCATAGTTCTTAGGTTAATTATTTGTAGCTCTCAGATTATAATTTTATATTAAAACACTTATGTAATTCCTATTGAAGTGTTTCTTCTCATTCTTTCATAATCTAAAGACAAAGGAAATATGATGCATGACAGGAGTTGGTGCTTTCTCTTTATGAACTGATACTTTCTGCTCATATTGGCTCCTTTCAGCTGTTTGATTTACAGACTTGGTTTTATTCCACATTAACAGCATTACAGTGACAAGATGGGTTCTGTCTTTTCTAATGCATCCCTAGTAAATAAGAAAAAATGTGTTTCTTAGCGATTCAAGTGGGACAGTTGGCTAATAGTGTGACCACTGAGAAGTATATGGCATCTTGGCCTGTACCAGAAGCAGCGTGGCCAGCAGCACCAGGGAGGCGACTGTGCCCCTGTACTCAGCATTTGTGAGGCCACACCTCGAGTACTGTGTTCGGTTTTGGGCCCCTCACTACAAGAAAGATATTGAGGTGTTGGAGTGTGTGCAAAGAAGGGCAAGGAGGCTGGTGAAGAGGGCTGGAGAATAAGCCCTATGAGGAGAGACTGAGGGAATTGGGGTTGTTTAGCTTAGAGAAGAGGAGGCTGAGGGGAGACCTCATCACTGTTTACAACTACCTGAAAGGAGGTTGTGACGGGGTGGGTGCTGCTCTCTTCTCGCAAGTGACGAGCGACAGGACGAGAGGGAACGGCCGCAAGTTGCACCAGGGCAGGTTTAGACTGGACATTAGGAAGAATTTCTTCACTGAGAGAGTGGTCAGGGATTGGAACAGGTCTCCATCCCTGGAGGTATTTAAAAGATGAGTAGATGAGCTTAGGTATATGATGTAGTAGGGAGACAGGCACAGTTGGACTCGATGATCTCAAGAGGTCTCTTCCAACCTTATGATTCTATGATTCTGTCTATTCAAATGGAAGAGTCTCTATGGTTTGGACTCTGTGTATTGCCTTTTGTTGTTGCTGTTGATATTCCACATGTGCAAACCCAAAGCAAATATGGCAAATGGAGGTTTGCCTGATGATTCTCTTTTTTCTTTTACTTCTCAAAAGCCTAGAGGTTTGTTCTTGGGATTAATGCTGTTTGTGCTGGGTCGCTGAATATCTGAAAATGGACCAAGTTTGTGTTAAAAGCAATAGCTTATAACCAAAATTTTGGAATTCATGGTGTAGGTAGAATATCTCTGAAACCACCATGCCACATCTGGGCCTGCAAGTGATAGCAAGAATAGTGTTGCATTCAGAGAATATTTCAGGAAGATTCCTTGCATGTAATGCAAAAGGGAAAGAACAGCATGTAAAGCAGTTCCTTGAACGTTTTTCTGTATGTTTTGCCCCAATGAAGAGCCATCTATGCTTTACCATATTTATGAAACTTGTTCAACTTAGAAAAGCTTCTCTTTGGATAATCCATTTGTGAAGCTGCTGTTTGTGCTGCAGTGAAGGGGTTCCAAAAACTGAAGTGACGAAAAAGACCTTTTTTTACTTACTTACACAGTTAATCCATTCCCTTTTTACCCTAACAAGAAATGTTTTCTGTACTTCTTACAATAAAAAAGAGGATCTTTAATGTTGTATGTGCCTTAATTTTTAACTCCTTGAACTAATATTGTTTTTTTCAAGACCAATATTGTAACTGGAAATAAGAAATATGTTGATCTACTCTCACTAACACATACTGTAGTAAGCCTCAGCAGTATTGGATCAGTCAGTGTAATTCTGATTATTTTGATTAGCTCTTCACCATCTTTAGAGGACAAACCCCCAGAGACTTGACTTCATTTAAGTTCCTTATCTGTTATCTTTCAGTCTGAGTGAAACAGTTGTTCTTACTAACGTGAAACTGAGATTATTTTTATTTCATTCTTCAGAAAGAATTAAAATTTCTTTCTAACAAGATACTTCTGTGAAAACATACAATTAAAAACTAAGTACTATTTTGCATTGCAATTTCAGCTGTGCCTTGAATCAAAACCAATTCAGTTCAGTCTACATCAGCTTTAGTCTGTGAAACTTGTTCATATCTTTTTTTTGTAATAGTTGGGACAGTGTGATCAATTTTCTACAATTTAATAGTCTAATAATAGTAGTAGTAGTAGTAGTAGTAGTAGTAAGAGGATGATGAGTTGAGGCAGTTGCCAAAAGTAGCGATCAGTTTCTTCTGTAAATGCCAGTTACAGTGCTGAAGTACACCAAGAGCAGTCATAGTCCAAAAGAAACGTATCAGTAACAGTTTAAAATCACAGCACCACGTCTTGATGCATCTCTTGGGTTTTTTTAATGGAATAATTGTTGTCAGGATCTTATTGGACCAATTTTTTTCACCCAACCTTGCAAATTAGTAGAAGACAACTTCCAAGATTCCTTTGTTGACTCTGAGAGGTAGGACATAGCTAATTTGCAAGCTCCTTCATTTATTTGAAGCTTCTTCGTTAGAGGTAATGCCTAATTGTGGTTAATAGTATTTGTTGTAATAGTGTGTAGTCTGGAGCTGCATCAAATAGTGATTTGTTACTCAATTCTGCTGAATAATTAGGTTTCTTCAGTAATCACCCTGTCCCTGGTTATTTCTTGCAAGAGCATCTTGTATTGGACTACTTCTGTCTGGCTTGTGCGCTGATACAGCTATAACGAGATGCCTAGATGATACAAATCATCAGCCTGTTTCTTGACTCCTTCTCCTCAAAACAATTCAACTGTTGAATATTTTCTGACCCATAACAGTAAATAGGACAGTTCTTAAGGAGTTTCACTGTTCTATCTTGCAGGATCTGTAAAGCTGAGGCAACATTTTCTTTATTTTCCTTTGTAGAAAATGTATGTGCTCCCTGAGCAAGACTAAACTTAGGCTTGTGTGAGTCTGTAATGGCAAAGCTTTAAAAAAATCATTCTGTTTACACAATTATGTAGATAAAACAAATTACTTTTTGAAAAGTATAATGTAATAAGCATTTACACAATATGGTTTAGCTTAGATGACCCTTAATCACTTGTGATTCAACTTCTTGCCTGAGCAAATTTGACAGCACTTATTTTATGGAAAGCACAGAAATGAAACTTTAAAACTAGAGGGAATGTTAGCACAAGTGCATAATTCAGACAACTGTGTGTCATATTGAGCAATGCTGGGAGGACAGTTGATTGCAGGAAGTCTAAAAATACTTTAAGTTCATTGCTTCATGCTCAGATGAAGTGGCTGGAAACTCAAATGTATGCTTGTTAATGTCCTACAGCTTGCAATTCCAGGATTTGGAACAGAGAACCCCTATAGAAAATGCAGTGAAGGTTTGAATTTGTGTTTAGAATAATGTGCTTAGGCAGTCAACTGTTTCACACTGTGCAAAGTCACTGCAGTTTGTCCTTCCCCTTGTAAACATCTGGGATTGTGATAAGTCTCTAGGTCACCTCAGAAAACCAACAGGACGCCACACTTGCAGGAAATCCATTGTTGTTCTCCCTCTCCTTTCAAAATAGGTCTGCAAGTGTGTGCACTCATGCACAGCTGTCAGGAGGTTCTTGAAGAATGAGCAACACTTGCTTATGACCTTAAGAGGTGCCTCTGATGGAGTATAAATAAATAGAACTGGCTTTCCCTTTTAAGACAGAATCACAAAGACAAAATATCAAAGATATGGCTGCATGCAATCTATATAGAGAATTTTCCTACAGATGGCTTCTGAAAACTGCAGCCCTGGAGGTGTGTTCAGTAACATATGAAGGCAGGCAAGGTGTGTGTTGCAGCGCACCTCCCTCCAGATTAGGAGAGGGCACAAGCTGTTCTGCTGTAGGCAGGGCTTTGCACGAATACACATGGTATATTACTGCTTGCTAATGCTAAGTTATTCCATCAGTTCCTTCTTGGGGCTGATTAATTGCTTTTCCCTCTATTTGCAGGTCTGTTTCTTCCATGATACTTTGCACCTGGAACAGCTTACCAATACATATGTCATGTCTCATTTTGTGCATGCACTTTTGTGCTTCGCCCTCTTCCACAAAGCCCACTGTGCTTCATGAAATATTTTCTCTGCTTTTAGTCAGGTTAAATTTATGAGACTATTCTGTCTTGATTTTTTTTTTACTGTAAATTTATACCATAAACTCTTACATAGCTGCAATTCATATGTTAATGAATGATTACTTGGTAGTCCTGGAACAATGGTTGAAATCACTGTCTTACCAAATGTCAGTAATTTATAATTGTAAAATCATGTTGTTTCTGATGTATGCATACCATATCTCTGTATATAATAATGTACAACAGAAATTAGGGGCAGGAGGCAAAGTCAGACCTGAATCTGTGTTATAGAGATTAGAAGATATCGCAGGTTGCTTATTAGCAACATCTTAGGTCTCAGGTTCATTCTGCTTGAGCTTTGCTGCCTCTGAAGACTTGTCTAGGCCAGCTTTTTATTTTGACTATTAGTAAGACAACGCCCTGGAGCTTGTTACTTTTAAGATGGTCTGTTCCCCGATAATGCGTGTTCACTGCTCACCTGTCTGAAAGAGCTGGTCAGGGAATAATATCAGTAGCAGTGATCAGCCTTCCTTGCTCTGAGCTGTTCCAATACAGTGTGTTATCAGCCTGTATGTGTGCGTGTGTATCTTGTCTAGTGCTGTTCGTTTCTGGTTTTCAGTGTACTAGACAGGAACTGCAAAGGCAGGCTGAGATACGCCTTTTTACAGACGTGGTCTTGGCGGTGCCATACAGCATATATGTTGAGGTTTGTGGTTCTGAGCTATATCCATTATAAATCCTGTAGGTGAGGTTTGAAAGCATGCTGGCCTGAGGAACACCTGCACTTTCCCAGGACAGACTATTTAAATATGCAAAACTACAAAAACACCCAAACAACCCCGATCCCACATGCAATGTGGTCAAATGTCCATCTCCAGAAGCATTTTCTCATCTTTAAAGTTTTCTGTGGGTGTATGTTCTAGTACAGCTTCACACTCTGCTTCATCATAATGGAGTCAGAAAGAAATTGCTGTCAGGTGGGAAGATATTTCTTAAAACCTTCTTTCAACACTTGTGCCCATTGCAATGCCTTGGTTAGAAGTGTGGAGCAATCTGTAGGTTCTGACAAACAAGAAAAATAGCATGCTTTTATGACCCAAAATGGCATGTTGGACGTGAAGCATTGTTGTGCTCTTATATACAAAACTTGAGGTAATATTTCTTGATATATGACAGTAATTGGAAAACTTTTTAATTATTTTTTAAAACTGCAGTTCACAAATCCTGAATTCCTGTTTGTCCTGTGTTGCAAATCAGTTTCTTCCTGTCTTTCAGTCTTTTCCATTCACTGGTTGCTTATGTATTTGTGCAATTTTAGCATGATTGCAGCATACCTTGGATGAGGAAAAGTAGGAACTAGAAGGTCAATAAAAATGAGCAAATTCAGGAAGTACATCTAAAAGCAGACTATTTCTTCATTTAATCTTAGTCTATTTTAAGTGATAGGTCGCCTGCACAAGAGAATTCTTACCTACTGCTCTTCCCCCATCCTTCTTCCCCATTCCAGATGCTCAAGAAAAATGAGCAGGAAGGTGAATAATTACTTGATATGTTCAATATTTTTTTATTTTCACCAGGAAGCACATTTTTCTTTTCCTCTTTTTTTTTGTATCCTCTGAGCACTCTTGGTGATTCACTGATATTTAACCATTATGAACAACTACTTGGATATCTGTATGATTCTCAGACTGAGTTTAGTCAGCAATATGGTGCTCTTATTTAAGAGTGTGTGCCCTTCTGCTGTGAGTAACAAAATAAATTGTGGGAAAATAATGGTACCACTGATAAATGAGTGATAGAAACCAAATAAAGCCTGCACTCTACTATTAGAAATTAATTCTTGCATCCTAATGCAGCTTCTCTACACTTCGTGTGATTCTTCTACCGTGGCTTAGAATTGCTTTAATCTGAGTGATAGTTTTACAGAACATCAAACAGAGGCATTAAGCAAACTTGGGATGCATGGTAAAACAAAATTCATATGAAGTTGATGTATTTTTGGTATTTTTTCCACACGGAGAGTGCAACTCAGACTTTTTTGACTATTCATTTAATTAGCGTTTTGGATATCTATGGAAACTAACATAAAAACATCAGGAATCTTGCTACAGATAGACCAACCAATGAATTTCAAAGTTTTAGATTGCCTAACATCTCCCATTATAATATTGTCTTAGTTAAATCATGTTTTAACTGGTTGTGCTAATGACTTTTTGTCCTGGATATCTGTTGTATGCTGGCTGTGAGAAAAGGAGTGAAAATGAGATAATTATGGGTTTGTTTAGGAAAAATGTCCTTCTCTGTCCTCTCTCCCCTGTTATTTTTTTTTCAGTAGCAAGGCTGAGAGACCCTGAGAGGCATTCCAGTATTTTTCAACAGGAACTTTTTGTGGGGTGTGGGAAGGAACATCTTGGTTTCAGAAGGCTGTTAGCAGACTTTTGGAGTATTGTTCAAATCTGGAAACAATATTAAGTTGCTGGGTGGGACAGAATTAAATGTTTAGTTCTAATAAAAGTGAGACATTTAAAAACAGATACTTGTGCATTGCAAGTGTTCCATACCTACAGAGACTGTGTTACTCTTTCTAGGTAGATTTCATTGCACTGCTGATGGCAGAATAATAATCCTGCTTTTAGTGTCAATATTTCATACTTTAGATGGAGTAAATTATTAGAGATTTGTTTTTTACCATTCACATTTCTTTTTTAAGCTAAGTCAAACGCATTTTCCCTCCTGTCCTCTGTCTTGTCTCCTTTTAATCAGCACAGCTATTTTGGCAGAATAGTGGAAGAAGCAGTGCTGATTTTGTGCATTTTTTTAAAACTGCATTATATACGTGGATAAGATCTTTTTCTTCTCTAGGCTAAACAGTCCCAGCTCTCTCAGCTTCTCCTCATATGAAAGATGTTGCAGGCCCGTAGTTATCTCTTCAGCCTTTCCCTGGACCATCTCCAGGTGTCTCTTGCAGAGCCCAGAACTGGACCCAGAGCTCCAGATGTCTCTTACCAGACTGAGTAGAGAGGAAGGGTTGCCTCTCTTGACATGCTGGCAGTGCTGTGCCTAGTTCTGCCCAGGAAGCTGTTGGCTGCCTTGACCCTGAGGGCACATTGTTGGTTTTACCATCAGTTTGTCCACTTACAGAGCTGCTTACTGTCCCCCAGCCTACACTGCTGTGTGGTATTATTCCTCCCAGGTGTAGGACCTTGTATTTCCCTTTGTTTAAATTCATGAAGTTCTCATTGTCCTTTTTTTCAGCCTGTTGAAGTCCCTCTGAGTGCCAGCAACAGCCACCTGGTGTATCAGTTGCTCCTCTGTTTTATATCATCTGCAGACTTGCACTCTGTCCCATCATTAGGGAAGATATTCTGAAGATACACTGTTGTATTGGCCCCCTACTGTTGTCTGGGATATGGCACTAGTAACTGACCTCTACCTGGACTTCATGCGGATGACTGCAAGCCTCTGAGCCTGGAAATTCAGCCATTCTACAGGCCACCTTTTTGTCCACTTATCTGGCCCGTATTTGGCTGGGTTTGTCTATGAGGATGGCATGCTGAAAGTGTGTAAGAATTCCTGAAGTCAAGACAATTAAAATTCCCTGCTTGCCCATAGTCCCCTAAACCAGTCGTTTCGTCAGATTGGTCAGGCATGATTTTCCTTTTGTAAGTCCATGTTGACTGCTCTTGATCATAGAGTCTTGCCTTTTGTTTGTTTGGAAGTTAGAGAAATTAAAAATGTTAACTTGGTATAAAAGTAACCAAGTCTGTGTGAGAGAATCACCGTGGCTCAGGTTTCTAATCTGTTCTGGAGAGTTAGTATGCCTTTGGGGTCCGTTATTTCTGTTTTCTTATTTGAAGTGGAGAGCTATTTGCTTGCGCTTGGAATGTGTGAAGATGTTATGCTATGAAAATATATGAAGTTATTAAACTGCTTGCATGGCGTATGCTTGTGCAAAAGTGGAGGAGAAAATGTAGGTGGTTTTTAAAATATTGTATGTTCTATCTGGAACATCAAATGCCAGAAGGTTACCTTTTGGTATCTGGTCTCTGAAAAAAGAATTGCTCAGCAAGGCAAAAATCCGGAGGCAGATCCTGGCTTCAGTTGGGCCAACTGAGTCAGTGGCTTACAAGGCAATTAATTTGGGATAACAAGATCAAAAGACTTTTTTCCTGAGATTGCCATGCTGGTTTTCCTTTTTTACGTTCCCATTTTATTGAGTACCCAGGCAATAGGTTGAGATGCTTTCAGAAGTCTTTGAGGATACTTCATCCAGCAAAATGGGCTGATAATCAGCAGCAGGGTTGTAAAGGCCTAAAGCTGCTTCAGATTAGTTGTGTGTGTTTGGGTTTTGTTATTCTGTCTTTTTGGTTGGGATTTTTATTTTGAGATTCTTGCTTTTTACGGATTGTGTCAAGTTTTTTCCAGCCTAAATGTGACAAGGCCATACCATTATGTACTCATCTGGTCTCCTTTATATAATTTCCCTTCCCTTCCCATTATTGAAAGCAGTTAATAGTTAAATGCTATACAAGAGAAGGTGCTTTGGGTTAGGACCTGTTTTGGCATTCTTAGTCAAATCTAGGTATGTGTAACCTTTTAAAAAGACTATATAGTTAACTATGTGTTAGAATTTGTGCTTGTGTGGTTTTTTTCTTGTACTGGATGAAGATGAGTTGAAATTATATTTTCAAGTGCTTTGGGACAAGTGTAAGAGGTAAAGCAGGTGTGATAAGGTAGTGCTAATTTAACAAGAGTGTCTTACATTTTTGCCCATGATTTAGGCTGCTTTGGGCAAGCTGCTTAATCTCCCTTGTATGAAATGCTGATACTGGAAGGACTTGTTTGTTTTTTGAGCTGTGTGGTGTGGCTATCTTCTTTTAACTGTGTATACAACAGTTGTTGCCCTGTGTTGCCTAGGAAGACATTTAAAATCAGGGCTATTTTTTCCCCTTGCACCCAAAGAATAAAATATGGGCTAAGTTTAGTTTTAATATTCAGATTTTCTCACTAGCCTCATCTGTCAAATAGAACAAGTTTGATTAGCACACGTATTATGTTACTTTGGGGTTGGATGCTTCTTGCTTTGGTAAATGAACAGCATTAATTACTATAATACTTTAATACTGGTAACAGTAAACCAGCGAGTATGCAGTGCTGTGAGAGCTCCATTTGATGATAACTGGAGAAGCTTGTATTTTGGAAGAGGCAGCTACTGATGCTCTGTGTAAATTGTTACACATAAACTTCAGGTTCTCCATAAGGGATTTGTTGCACTTTGCTATGATTGCGCATAGAAGGTCTGTAAAATATAGAAATGGAACATGGCTGGATGGAAGTGATGTTAATTTTAGGATTGGAGCTAGAAATGTTTTCTGTAGCATCGTGGCAGTACTCAATTCACAATTTCTTTTAAGAGGTAGAAACTCTTCATGGTTTTGGTTTCTGTGTGTGGCAGTCATCTAGCTGTAGGAGTGATAGCAGAGTAAGCTGATTAGCATGATTGATACTGTGTGTCAGGGGACTGGTATAATGGGCTGCCGTTGAGACTGCATTGTGAAACCACACACGGATGAGGTAATCTCATTAGATGATTAAAACCTTCATTGAGGCAGAGCTTTCAGTTGCATTGCTGTGGGAACTGATGCTAAATAAGTGTAGTGCTCTCTTTGGAGTGATGCTGAAAGGGAAATCTTGCTGGGTTTTTCTCCTGGATAAAATTCGCAGCAGCTGGAGGCTGATGAAGAATGTTCCATCTTTCTGTGTTTTACAGTAAGATTCTGATGATGATGTAATTTTCTTTTTAAGACAGTGTCAGGCTTATGCTAGTTTAGTTGTATCGTGCTTTGCTGTTCATTGTGAAATTCTGTAGTATTAACGTTAAAAGGGTATGTTTCTGCTTTGTGTAACTTCTGATGTCTCTACAGCAATGGGGAATATCACAGTGCATATCACAGTTCTGTATTTGTTTTTTTTCTAATAAACCAACTGTTCTTCCTGAAGGTTGTTTTTGTGTAGTGTAAGGAGCACTCCTTATCCTCTTGTCTGTCCTATTTACAAATAGTAGCAGGCAGCACATGCTCATACTAGAACTGGTGGTATACAGAAATCCTATCTGACTTGGTAATATGCTACTTGTTTTAAGGAGCTCATTGAAAAACATATTTCAAATGATAAGTAGTATACTTGACTAGGAGTATACTTGAGTTTCATTTTTGCTAGCAAGCTAAAATTAAAAACAGATGTTTCTAATTCTGGGTGTCCAATGTTACAGTATTTATAAAGCAAAGGTTACTGGAGGAGAATTTTGGAAGGTCAAGACTACTGTTCGGAGACTGGCAGTAACTACTGTCGCTACGTAGTTGGATTGTTCTGTATTAAAGAATAGCCTACTTCATCTCTTGCAGAGAAAGAGGGGACAGACAAAGAGACGAGACATTTCTAACGTCCATTGTGTGTTGTGAGCAGTTGATCCATTTCTGTTGCTGGAACTAGATGATTTTTAAGGTCCTTTCCAAACCAGACCATTATACGATTAATAAGCACAAACGCCCATCCAGTGAGACAAAAGCAAGGATAATTTATTGTTTTCGCAAGGGAATCCCAGCAATGTAATATCTTCTGAGCTCTGCCAAATGTGGTCTGTTTATTCAGGAAGTAATCTCTGGCTAAGAGCTATTTAGGATCTGGTGTCAATAACCCCCTCCCTCAAAAAAAACAAACAAGCAAGCAAGCAAAAAAAAAACCCAACCAACACTCTCCTCCCCCATGCCTCCCAAGAAAGGACTAAAAAAATTCGAAACTTCCCACTGCCAAAACCCACAACAACAAAAACCTGTTCCAGCATGTGAAGAAGTGGGGAAGTATGCAAATATGCACACTGTGAGGAGAATGTTTTTATGTGTATTTGAGAAAAACATAAAGCACAAACTTGCTCAGGTTACTGTTGGGTTATAGGCAGCAATATTTTGTGCAGCATCATCAGCATAGGAAGTACACCCCACACTTTCAGGTTTAACTTGCCTAGTTTAGTCAAAATGACATAACTTGATGATAGGAGACATCATCTTGTGTGATTCATTTTAAAATTTGGTGCTATACTGGGTATTAGTGATATGGAAATAATTTATAGGCCAAATAAAATTGTTTCATAAAATACTACAAGCTTAAGAAAAGAAATTGGCAAGCATTACATATTTGTTTGTTTCCCCCCCCCTTTTAGACTGTTCAAAAATTGTTACTTTTGTGTATTTATATTTCTGTATAGTAGACTGAAGTGAATTACTTGACTATTACAGTATCTGTTTGGAGACCTTGGTCAAGTCCTGATGTTACCTGAAATGTTTGAGAGTACTTGAGTTAAGTAAGTACCAACTTGCAGTTACTTTTTACTTTATGGGCAAAGCAAGGCCTTGGTACACAGCTGTATTTTGTAGGCCAACGACCTGTTCCTCTGAATAGAATTTAAAATTATGGAGTATTTCCAGTGAAACAAGGCCAGTGTTTTTAGTTATGAAAATAGAAACCTCCTTTGTTGGTAGGACTGCAAACCAGTTTACGCTTTCCAGAATGTCTACCATGAAAGGAGGAGAGCAAATCATAAATGGGAAATCTCACAACACCCTTTTCAAAGGGAATGAGTTCCTGTCTTTACTTCTTAATGCATTAGTTTTTTTCTTTCTGCATGTTGGGTCCACTTGGAAAATGAACTCACAGGGATGATACCTGGTCCTGTTGGCAACAGATACATGACTTCAGGTTCATCAAGATGGAGTTTAAACTAGGGAGATTAATCCACGATCGTTTTGTTACTTTTTGTTAATTGTAGTTTGTTTCTCATTTTGAAGTTGTAACACTTTTTCAGCTTGCATATGCTGGTTGTAGTATCTAAAAAATCCATAATCTCTTTGTTCTTACATACTTACTTTCAACTCTGCGTCTGTAAACTGAGTACCCGGGTAAACAACTGTGAATAACCTGTCTCAAAACATCTCTCCTTTGATTGAAATGAGAAAACAAAAAATATGGTTTTTTAATGTCTTTTTTTTTTTTTGAGAAATATTGGGTAGGATGAAGAGTTGGGGTCAAGTGCCTGAACTGTTGCAGAATAGAGGGTGATAAGGCTGAGCCCTTCTCAGCAGAGACCAAGTGGGAGTGCTGGACTACCCAGAAAGTATATTTTGTCCTTATTCTTCGTTCATAAAGAAAGAAAATTTTCTCTACTGAATAAAATTTTGCTAGTGGTGATTTGTGCTTTGAGCACTGGGTTTCCTATCATTATAAGAAATGTATATATAATTTTTCTTTTGTTTTGAGTTAAGCGTACTGTTTGATCATTCTGTCCTTGTATGGAAAGTTCAGGAGTTATTTTACCGAATAGTAAGCAACTTTTTTTTTTTAAGAAACCTTCTACGTTCTTAAAATAGCGTATTCACAACATGTTTTGCTCAAATGTTTTTCTGTGTTGTTTTCTTCCTTCCCACCCTTGCTCCCTCTCCATAACAGCCTGGTAGGTGAACCCGAGGAGCAGTTCGTGTTCCACCTCTTCACTGTTTCTTTTGTGATCTGTTTGTGGAGCTGCCTGGCCTACCTCCAGCGGTGCATGAGTGTGTTTATAAATCTAGCCTAACAATAGTATCATAACATCAATTTGTTTAACCTGGGCTGGAAATAACAATCTAAATATTGCGAATCAAAGAGAAAGCAGTCATATGTATATGCTTTCTACCCTGTCAGCTCCTTTCTGTTGTGTTTGATACTGAACTTCTCTCGCATCCTGTGGGAATTTTATCCATTTTGTTAGTATGATGTGATACCTCTTTTAAATGCCTGAAGAAGTTCAGCTATAGCTGTTCCTCCAAGCAGTGCCACGTGCTGTCATCACCTTGCTCAGGCAGAAGGTGTTTAATTTCTATCTCTAGTTCAAGCGTGTGTTACTGCAGAAAAGAATCTATCCCTCCGGCTGTGGGGAGGGCATTCATAACATAGTAAACTACTAAACTGCTTTTATTGCAGTATTTGGGCAGAGTTGTCAGAGTTGGAAAGCACACAGTACTGGTAATGCTTATTTATTAGTCACAAAGTGACTAACAGATGCACTGATCAGCATATTTTGGTTAAGGTGCCAAGATTTAGTGTAAGTGTTATTTATTGTTACTTTGATTCACCAACATAATTTTCCTTTGGATCGAAACAATTTGGATAGTGTCCATCACCAGCTGATGTGAACAGTCCTAGCAGTATTTAGACTATAAACACACCATGAGGCCTCATGTTTTAGAGTTTATAGTTTCTTGAAAAAAAGCAAGCAATGCGTGGTTTGAACCAAAATGAAGTGATACTAAAATCTAAACACTTTTGCTTTATCCTCTCATCATCCAAATCGTCTGATTTTCGCTGTGCAGTGATATACGAGTAATTTTGCTTTAGTAAAATCCTGAGTTGATTTGTCCAATCTCCTGAAATCTGTCTTATTTACTCTGAAAAATTTTATAATGGAGGGTAAGATCTGGCATGTCAGCCTATTATAAAAAATGAAAGTGTATTTGTTTCCATATTGCTCAGTCTTTGACCTCTCCGCCTATCGTGAAAGACAAGAGCTCTCAAATCATGTAGTAGCTGCAGTGAAGTGGCACCTGCTTGAGAGGGAGCTGACTGCAGCAGTACAAATAATGTGACGTTAGTAGGTGTTTTGTCTTTGCAGTTGGTGACAGTGAAGATTATAATCATTCTACATCAGTGTTTTCTAAAATTGACAGTGTCTTTATTGGTTATACAAGTTCTGCTGTCATGATGCACGTTGCGAATAGGCAGCTTCAGCTCTGCAGCTTTCTAGAAGAAAGGGGCCTGCAGCAGAGGCAAAAGCAATGTGTTCCAATGTGAAGGATAGCTGAGCATTGCTCAGAGTAGCTATTTAACTTTTCTTTTGTATTTTTGTTAGCTGTTCAGGTCTGGCAGTTGATCGGCAGTGGAAGTAGGGGAGCCATCCATTTGGAGCCCTCAGTACATGCATTACATCTGTTTACTGTTGAGGGTAAACAACAGCTTATGGAACCTGTGCGAGACCTTGTTGGATGCAAAAGTGCACTCTTCTGCCAAATCTCACTCAGGTGAAACAGAATACCGTGGCCTCTCTCAAGTCAGAGCTGCTGGTAGTGCCAGGGAGTAGGAGGGAGGTGTGCTCAGGGGACATGGTGAGTGGCATCTGGCCTGGCTAGCAGCATCCCTCTCACCTCGATGTACCCCACAGACAAGTGGATCCTGGTCACACAATGTAGTACAGGTTGCACGAGGATCCCTTAGGGGAGGAAAGACTTTGGATGCTGCTCTAAGTGGTGATGCAAATGAGAAGCTTCCTTTTTTTGCTCATAGTTTGATATGTCGTTGTAGTGGCATTTTTTTATATCTGTATTTAAAATCAAATTAAATCAGTTTTGTATCTTACTGGGTCCATATAAATGGTGGTGTTTCGATACATAGTTTTATGAGTTGGAAATTTTTGTAGGAGATATTAAATCTTGTTTCTGATTTCATCCCCTTTGCTTTTGCCCCAAAGCTAATCACATTTTAAGGATTTAACAATAATTAAATTTAGAATTAAAATACCCTTTTTCATTGTCATTATGGTACAGAAAAATAATCATTGATATAGCAAATCTGGCAGCCATTATTAAATAGCTCCGGAATGAAAAGAGGTAAGTTACAAATTCAGACAAAGTACCTGGTGAGCTAGGTTGTTTTGTCCATTTGAGGTTACCAGCTATTAAAAATATTTTCAAACCGGTACATGTGTACTTTATAATTCTGTTAGATGACAAACAAAATGTAGAAAAACATATGTTCCCCCTTTTCAGTTACATTGTTCCTGAAGTGCTGGCAGTAGTAAAAGCTTCCAGTTAAACAAAGTCGATGCTGTTTGGATGTATAGAGAGCGAATAAATTAAGTAACAAGTTGTCCAGGTTTAGAGTTCCTTCGCTTCCTGTAAGTTAAAAATTAAACATTTTGGTAATAAGTCAAGTGAGTTATGAAACTGTCACAAAAAGGTGCAAAAAGCAGTTGGAAAACCTGGTGCTTGCGTTTCGCATCAAAACGTGAAGTGCTTTGCAAGTCAGATAAGGTAAAGGGACTGTAACACTGGAATCTGCTCAGAACTACAAAATAAATAAAATCTGATGAGATTGAAGTTCTCATTGCAGGGTTGGTGGTTTAATGTGTTTTTTTGTTTATTCTATTTTTAATGTTTTTTCTCTATTACATGATGTGATCTCATACAAGTGAAGGAATGAACAATCTTGCTGTACTGAGCAAACAGCAGGCTAATTGTTCACTTTTTATCTAGTGCATAGAGGAGGAGGGGAATAGTTTGAGATCAGAAATTCTAGGCAGTTTGTATTTTCGGTGATTGTCTTCATTACTCATCAGAAGGGTGCTGCTATTAAGAATAACAGAAAAAAACCAACAACAACAACAAAAAAACATGCACAGCTTCAAAAGGATAAATGCTTATAAGAAGAAATCTTTCTCAGCACTAAAAGATGATAATGAATGGTGATATTTAAATGTCTCGAGTTTCTGGGCATTTCCGAGATCACAAAGGTGATCTTAAAGGGCCTTTTGCCTCATCTTGTTCTTTATCCAAAGAAATGCCTGGCATAAGAATTGCATTTTTAGTGCATTTAATGTTGAGAAAGATACCATTTATCCTTAGATGAAACCAAAGATGTTTGTATTCATCATCTGCCCAGATGCACGGTGTCATGCTTTAGATGAAGCCCTAGATGTGGGATACTTTTAACTGAGCTAAATGTGAAACACTGGCCATTTGGTAAACTAAATGCCCTTTGTCTATTAGGTAGTGAGATGTAGGGAGCTATTCAGCTGGGACCCGCAGCACAGCTGTGGGAGCTGGCCTCGGAAATCAGCGCTGAGGAACAACTTCCTTCTTGCATGATACAGCTACTTAAAGATATAATTTTTTCTGTGTTTACTTAGTTTTTGTAATACAATACTTATAGCAAGATAATATAGTATTAGTCAAAATGATAAGAGCTGTGAAGTAAGATTTCTCCCAGCAATTGTTGATGGAAATGTGACATTTTCAGAGAAAACAACGTTAAAGCTTCCTATCTTTTCACTTATTTAAACTAAGCATACAAACTTGATTCAAGGTGAGCCTGGGAAGATGCGTTATTATATCTGCCACCTTCTAGTTCTTTTTTTCTCCCCCACCCCTCACTTGCCCAAGTATGCTAAATTCTTACTTCTTTTTTTTTTTTTTTTTGTTAAATGAAGGCTGCATGGACCCTGGGGGTTGGCCATTAATTTTAGGCCATTGTGTGAAGCTAGCAACTTAAAAATAGTCATGGAGCCAACCTTGCTTCCTCTTAGGGTTTATCAGTTGGAAGCATCTTCTTTTTATCCTATGTGCAAGCAAAGTTCTCTCTGGATTGATGATTTGATCTGTATAATGGAAAATCTAGGCAGGATATCCTTTCTCTGTTATTCCTTGGTGTGATGGCATCAGGTTGTGTCTTAAAATGGGGGAAGGGAAAAGGAGGATCCTATTAGCAGACAAAGTGGTTTCAAGGGACTCTTAAACTCCAGGCTTACAGGGAGCCTCATTTAATCTCCTCATGGAACCATTTGTGCTTCAAGGTACTGTTACAGTGTGTCAGTGGTGGCGGCTGCTGCTGCTATGCTCAAAAGCTTGCTCGTGTGCAATATGGACATCTCATATTAGGAAGTTGTTGTGGATATTGTGCTGAAATACACCATGAGGGGCTTCTTTGTGGTTATTTTGAGCACTTGCTGACCTTAATGAAATACTGCATTGACAAGCTAGATGCAATCTTATCCTGCAGAAATGCAGTGCCTGAGCTTCCCCTGCCAAGAAAAGAGTATTTCTGTTGTAATTCCATAATTAAAATGACTCTAAAACTAAGCAGTGACTAACGTGCAACAGAGATACTGTGAATGCTTGATTAAGCGTGTGCATAGAATAGCAAACATACTCAAAGTTACGTTTGGAGCATTGTTATCACCTTGCTTTTTTGCATGCTTGTGACTATCCACTGTAATCCTCCTAGCCTGAAATTTTGCTTGGCATTTACAAAGCAGAAGATACTATCAGCTTTTATGAGTGTGGAAGGACCTTTAGTTTAGCTGTCTCGTGTTCAGGACAATGAGTCTGTGTAAAAATGACACTGACTCTTTATTCCCCCCCACAATTCTCTTCTCTAGAAAACACACTATAGCTCTTACATTAGAGATGAGTCCCTCTCTGATTTAGTTCATTCTGCTTTTGTCATGGTGACCCAGATGCATTGTGGTGAAGCCACAAAGGAGGAACCTGAGGGCTTTGGGGAGGGATGACAGAGACAGGACGTGATTGTGGGTTCACACAATAATAATCAGCTGGTACTTGGGATGCAAGGCAAAAAAACCCCCATTAAAGCAAATAAAAAGAAATGCTTTAATTGCCTATCTGGCTTTGGAGTCTGTAACCCTCAGGTGTTCATGCCAAGATGTTAGTACAATTTAAAGCACATGATTTTTTTTCCTGGTAATGAAGGCATCTATGGGGTCATTGCTTGGGCTTTTATGTAAGGAGAAGACACTCCTCCTACACCACAGAGTGCACCTTGGATACTTAGAATTAGCAAAGGGACCTTTCATATTAGCAAATTGTTCTGTGACTTTCCATCGCCATATATTTTTTTTACAGCTTTAGCTGCAATGTTTAAATGTGTTGTTTGGTACATTCCATGCCATATTATTATTCCGTGGGACATAAAGTTATACCTATTACTGATCTGAAAACTCAGATAAATAAAAATAATTGAAAAAAAGGACAATGCTGTATGTTATTGTTTACGCTGTTGGAAAATTAAGCTCATTGTATAGCACGGCCCTAATGACTATGACTTAAATACCGAATCTCAACATATGCAAGAGTGTTTACCTCTGTGCTCATTTTGCACAGTTTTTAGCCTTATTCAACCTAGAATCTCTAACAAATGTTGTAAGTCTATGTAGATAATGGGTTTTAAGCAACTGTTGAAAAGCAAGGGAAGGTTTTCAAATCTTAAGCCTACCCCTCACGTATTAAATCATTTGAAATCTTACAGTTGCTGTTATTTTCAGTCCATTGTGTCTGCTTCCTGTTGGTCAAAGTTTAGGAGGACAGGATGGTGTAGAGTGAGGTGGGAAGCCAGCAGGAAAAAGAAAGCTTTGCTTATTTTGGGGTAGACACAACTACAGAAATGGCCAGGACATTGCTTAAATTTTCTGAAGACTTGAAGAGGTAAACTAGAAAAAACTTGTTCTTGATATTGTTTACTTCTCTGCTTTGTAAGTTAAGAATATGGAGAATGAATTGAAGTAAGTAAACAAGGGCTTCCTTAAAGGATGTTATCTTTTTGCTTAAAAATGTGGGATTTCTATTCAAAAAGAAGTTTAACTTTATTTACAAGTTTGATTTACAAGTAAATTCTGTTTCTGAAGTATAAGCCTCAACCTCTGCCTCTTTGTTGACTTATATAAATAACTTCTTTTTTACTGTTTCTTTTTTTTTTGAGTTTTATGCCACAAAGTGCAAGTAGAAGCTGTGTGATGTATTGCTTTAATCTGTTACAGGCATACCTGTGGTAATACAGCCCTCTAAAACACTTAGTTTATCTTAGTATTGGTATTGTTATTCAAGAACCATCTGTAATTTCTTGGTTGTTACAACACTAGTGTGAGTACTTCAGTTTTGTCAACAAGGAGGCTTGCAGCGAGCTGCCGGGAGCTGCCGCTGGCTGAGCACGGCTTGGTCCTGGCGCCCAGGTTTCTCCAGCAGGGCAGTGCAGCCTTTGTGGTCAGCAATTATGGCAATGCCGTTCAGAAGATCTGTTTTCAGAACAGATCTTGATTCTTAAGATTGGTCTGGGGTGTGAGAAAAAGGATAAATTTATTGGTTGTGGTGGTTAAATCCTACAAAGCTGTTGCTCCTAATAATATGTCATGACGGTTCTGGTACAGTCTAGGAAACAGTAGGAAAGTTTTTGTGAGTTGATGAGAATGAAGAGAGTGTTTTTTAAGCTAATCAAACTAATTATACTGAAGCATCCTAATTTCCAAGTGTGATGGTATGTAATTAAATTTGCTTTTGGTATGTAATATAGCTGAGTTTTGAATTTCTTAACCATTTTTGTTGCTACTAGCAAGATACTTGAATACTTTTGTATATTGTTTGCAGTGTTGGAAAAAAATGTTTTTGTTAAAACAGAAACAACATTTAGTTTGCATGCTAAAAGCAATTTGTCATGTCTTGCAAAGAATTTTTCTTTGTGCTTGTTTATTTTGAAATTTTTTTTTCCTTGGAGTTCTTTAGGTGAGTTCTGTTCAGAAACAGACTGCTTAGCCTAGCTGGTAGATATTCTCAGTTATGTAAAGTGCAAGTGTCTATATTGGACACAATGTTGCCTTTTACCTTAGCTTTTACTTTTCTTAGCAGCCCTTCCTGCAATATGTGTATGCTTGGTCCATCCATATTGCAGATCTGATGATTTGTTATGGAAAAGCTAATGATTTTGGTCCTAAAATATAAACTCTAAGCATGCTTTATCCTAATTCACCCCCTTTCCTAGAATAAGGAATTCCTTGCAGTGCCTTACAGTATTTAAGAAGCACTGTGTTGATTCTCCGTCTAATACTTTGGCCAAACAATAGATTTCCTTTAGTTTTCCTTTTACTATGCCTGAATAAAGTGGCTTGAGTAAGTATCAGTCCTTTCATTGCTGTAATAGTCTCAGACTCATTTACAAAAGAGGCTCCTGCTTTTGGTCTACGGATGTTTGATTTACAAAACTGTCAACAAGTCTACAGTCTTGCTCTCTCAAGGGATGGACCATCAACATATCCTAAATTTAATTTGTAGGGGTTATTTAAAACATTGTCTGGATTTTCCTTGGAAGACTTCTCCATCTGTGCTAATGGATGTGTATGAGCTTCTTTCATTATGCATACAACTAGTAGGTTAAACTAGGCTAATTAGTTGGGAGGCAATTTGTATAAATAATAGAGTATCTTTGCACCATCCTTCTTTAATTCATTGCTAAACCCCCCTTAGATCATCATTCCCTGTTGATGCTGGAGAAACTGCTGCTTCTGTAACTCAGATCTCTTTATTTTGTGGGAAGTATAGAACACAATATTTAAGCCTGTGTTGAAGAGATGATGTGCAGAATGCCTGGCCTCTGTCATCGCTAGCAGTCTGGTTTGTATGCAGTGTGAGCATGCTTGAGTAATCCAGACCTGAAGCAGTGAAGCATGTGTTGTATGCTTGTTGCAACTGCAAAGTCCTTTAAAGGATCCAAAGCAGTGTCAGGAATTGCATGTTTTCACATTGTTCTCATGTCTTGCTTTTCCTTGTGTTTAAGCCTTTCACAGATGATGAAGATAGATATCTGTACAGGCAAGTAAGAAGGGGGGGTGGGAGGGGAGGGAAACTGTGAAGCACTGGGCTCTTGATCAGGAAGAACTGGGTTTTTTCACACCTTCTTAGAAAACACTTCAAAATGACTGTCCTCCTAGGAAATGAGAAATGAATAGAGAAGACCATATAGTGAAATATTTCATCCCCAGTCATTAGTGTGAAAGCAGTTGTTAATATCAACAGAGTGCGGGCTTGACCTTTGAGCTGTGGATTTTTCGAATCTTTGTAAATCCTAATTTTTTTATTTTTCTGTCCATTGCTCTCTGGTGACTTTCTGTCCATTGCTCTCCGGTCACAGCGTACACCCACAAACTCACGATAGTGTAACTCAAGTCAAACAGCACAGCAGGTGTCTCCTCTGGCTTATATTGTTAAGGGGGTCTTGTCAGCACTTCAGTAATCCTTGTGATAAGTAATGTACAGACACTTTTAAAAAAGGGCAAAATGTACCCTGAATGTTTTGCTTTCTTAGATTCAGACTTGGAGGGGAAAGTGACTTCTAATTAAGAGCTGATGAAAAGACTGAAGCAACTTTAAAAAAAACCAACAAACAAACCTTTGTCTGGTGAATACACAAAAACATTACTTTTAAAATAAATCCATTTGATGCAAAGCCAAGTTAATTTGGTTGAGTGGTTTAAAGTACTATCAAACAGGCTGATCTTTAGGAGGTATCTGAAGGAAGGGGATACCATGCCCTTGCTTATTGATTCAGGGAACTTTCAGAAGTTGAAGAAAGATGAGCTATGCAAGAGAGAAGGAAAAATGAACCAAATCTAGTAGAGCAAACCAATAGGAAGTGACTTGCAAGAGAGAGGGAGTCAAGCTTTACTTTCCTAAGAAGAAAAAAACTAAAAATAGGAAAAGAGGCTCCAAACTGCAATAAAGCAAGTCAGTAAATGGAGAATTTTAAAATAGAAGATCATGGATCAGAATGAGAGAAGGGGGATTGTCCTGGCAGTATTATTTTAAATAGGATGAATATGGGGAGGACTACAGAAGGCAGAAGATTCGAACGTGCTTGTGATCAGCTAGGAAAAGACCAAGTTTTGGAGAAACGAGTTCTTAGAAACGAGGCAACAAACTAAAGACCATGTGGATGTTTGGTTGAGGGACCTGCAACGGATGTTATTCTCCTTACACCGTGACAAGTGGTGTGTCATGACAAGTTTTGTGCATTCATTGCTGACAAAGCAGTGAGAGGAGATGGCAAAGCTTGGATCAGTGGCAGGGAGCACACTGCTGGTAAGATTGTCAGGGAGTTGGATATTGGCCATGCAGGGTGGGTGTTGTGAAGCAGAACACCTAGAAGTGAAAAGGCAAGTTTGCAAGTGATGAGAAACGATATTTACAGGTACAGGAAGTGGATAAGATGATGGAGGAAGATAGAGGGATTATCTGGGCACTAGTCCTAGCTTGGAGGCAGTAGAATGAGGGCTCACATCCTGGCTCGGCTGCAGATCACCTGCTTTATTGCTCTATGTAGCTCTCTGGATTGGTAAAGAGATGATGGTAATTCTCTGGTGTGCAGGAGTATGGGCAGGGGAAAATGTGTGATTGCCATTAGAAAATTTCTGACATACTGCAAGAAAGTAAGTATTTATTAAAGTGACTAATGCTACCAGTCACAGTAAGGATCAGTTTAATGTGAATTAGATGATACTTACAGACCTAGCTGCACAATTGCAGTGGGAATCGGCAGAAGGCTTTAAAAACAAAAAAGGCAAGAACCTCCACGCAAATTGGAAAGGACTATGAAAGTATTCAGTTAGTTTTAGATTCACAAAACAAAGCAGCGGTTAGTCCTCCATTGTCTGAATTGTATTCTGCACTTTTTTTTGGACACTTTAATGAGTGGTGTAACGCTGGGAGAGCAATTCATGTGCTGAAACGTCAGTTATTAAACAGTGCTCACAGTAAATCTGTGTAGAAGTATTGTTCTGCTGTGGTTTCAGTGTTTTCTTTTGTTTATTTAACAGGCTAAAGTTAGAATCGACAGCACAAGACTAGAAAATGGTGACAATAGTTTGAAAACAGGAAATTTTGGCCTTGTGTGTATTCGGAACAGATGATCGGGATGATGGCCAGGAGAGTGGAAACTTCCACTGAGACTGTTTTTTCCTTATTTTGATCAGTGAGAAAAGATGGTGCTTCCTGGAAAACAAGTCTTAAGTATTTAAAGAAAGTCATAATCAGTCTTTTCCTCGTGTCACATTTGTTTATTTAGTGTCAATCTGTTTACACTTCTTGGTGTTTAACACTACTAAAAGTAGAATGTTTGGACTGTTGTCAAATCTTGGAAATGCATTTTCTGCTTTTACAATCAAGATACTAAATGACCTGGTTTGTGCTCAGTTTAGTTGTTCTGTCTTATGTTTCAAAAAAAGGAAAAAAAAAAAGAGGGCTTCATTTTAGCGAAGAGGATGGCAACTGCCAGTAGATGTTATGACAGTGGTTTCCAGAAGTTACTAGCAATGATTTATCCTTTAGTTCTGGTACTCATGATCTGACTGGTTTGGGGTTTGTTTGGATTTTTTACAAGATTTCCAGAAAATGCTTTCTGAAAAACACCTCTTAATTTATTTCCCCAAAGAAGTAGACAAGTGTTAATTTCTCAGAGAAAACATCAGCTGAAATTTTGAAATTTCACCACTTTGGCATTAGTTCTGCAAGCTGCGAGAGTAGTTAAGTGGCAGAAGTAAAGTTTTGTACTGGAAGTACGGTTACCTAATGTGACCTCTCTTGACTACTTCCCGGCAGTCCTCCCAAATATGTGTCTTGTGAGAAATATGTGTCCCTCCCAAATATGTGTCTTGCGCATCAGTGAGAATCATCACTGTTCTCTGCCTACCACAGACAGGATTTAAAAAGTAGCATCGTGTGAAGGAACACTTATTTTTATTTCATTTGAATTTCTAGTGGGATGCAGTGTACAGATCTAATGCATGGATCAGTGAAGCTATAGGTGTGCTTGACTCCTGTGATGAGCAGAACACCTGGACACAGAAATGCTGAGGCAAAAAGGAGAAGAAATACTCAGCTTCTCCTGTTTGTGATCCTTCTTGTTGTTTGTCAGAGACATGTTGTTTCACCTTTGTACTGAAAAGAAGAGTAAAGGGAGAGGGATAGATGAAATAAATGGGAGCAAAAAGCATAAAGAAGTCTAAATCTTAATCCTAGCAGACAAGTGAGAAGACCTCAAACAGTAGGTTCAGGTCTTAAACAAATGTCCAGGAGAGCATTCTGAAGTGACCTTGGGTTGTCTGTCTTCTCTCTGGTTCACGCTCTGCATGTCTTCTACTTACTTTGTAAGTTCATCTGGAGCAAGGAAATGTTCTGTTGTGTGTTTGTAAAACACCAAGTATTCCTTTGGACCCTTCCCTGTGTCCCTGGGTAAGTAGCCTCTTTCTTCCAAGTCCTGGTTGACTCCTCTGGGAAAAAAGAGCATCCGAAATACTGCCCTTTTAAAGTGCTCTTTGTGGAATACAGAGATGAAAACCTGAGCACAAATGTCTGCACACTTGAGAGATGAGAAGGAAGGTCTGAGATTTGTGGCTTTATTCCTGGTTCTGCTGGTCATACATGAGGGAAAGATTTATTAGTGGTGTTACCGGAGGAGGGGGTGTAAGCAATACCCTCTTTGGCTTAGCCAGCACTCCACAGTTTTGGACTTTTTTTCTGACTGGATGCTCCTAAGAGAAAAAAGGTGATAAGTGTGCTGGATGAGGAAAATCAGCTATAAATGACATGAGGATTATGGGTAATAATACTTAGCAAACCCAAGAAAGGACAATTGACAACAAGCAGAGTTACTTGACCATGTGAGAGCAAAGGCTGTAAAAAAAGGGCCACAAAAAGTTGGTTTTGCTTTAGTGTTTCTAAGCTTTTATTTAAACATTTCATGTAATTATTTCAGCCTCTTGAGCAACAGCTTGAGTGGATCCAAATGGAAAGTTAAATCCTTTTTAAAATATGAATGTAATACTCTTTCCTGCCCCTTCCTCCTTCCTTTCCCTCTCCGTCTACACATACATCCCCTATTTCCTACATCTTTGAACTGCAGCCAGAAGCTGAATGAGGTACATCTTGGATGTATATGATTTGGGTGGGGGGGGGGAGATCCATAAATGTGAAGATTAAGGGAGGTGTACCTACATCTTCAACAGAGATACTTCTTAAAAGGAGATTGTGTTGTAAATTTTGTGTATCGTATACAAGAAAGCTTCCAACACTGTTAAATGATGCTTTCTGCCAATTTCTTAGCTGATTTCCTCACTTTTAAATCTGCAGTTTGCACATACGTGAGTGGAAAAACTAAGATCGTAGGAATTGCTTGGTTTTGCTTTGTAAGCTGCTCTAAATGCCGTGTGAAAAACACAGAATTCCATTATTCCTTTGATCATTTGATGCTTTGTGGGTGAGCAGCTTTTCACATTTTAGCTAATCTCAAAAACAAGCAAACAAACTTGTTTCTATAGTTATGGTGGTCTCATGATACGATGGTCTCATGATACGAATAGCAAAATGTTTGGCAGGAATGGTGAATGACCTATGTTAGGCTAGCTGATAGGCTTTGCAGCTCGAAGGAGAAAACAAGCTGAGGGGCACACAAGGCCTTTCTTAGTCTGAAACAAAAGCAGCAAACCTCGTTAAACTTTGTTTTGTAATAATTGACAAAGCCTGCACAGGCTTTTTGGTGAACTTGATTCTCGTGACATTTGCCAAAAGGCAAATAAAAGGAACAATTTCTTGTTCTTAAAAGGAACAATTTTACTTCTGATTTAGGTATTTGATCTGCATGCAGTGTTTTGTAACAAGGTGTTAGTATATTTATAAAAGGTATTTTTAAAACCCTTTTTATAGTACTAAAGCACACTTTATCTATATGAAAAAAAGCTTTCATTAAAAGCCCCAGCTTTTCTCCATTTGCTCAAATATAGTTCCAGAATGAAATTATATTAGTATTGGGACGAAATGTTTAAATCCCATACTGGCTGTTTTTTTGACTTCTCAAACTTAATGCAGTTGACTTTTAGCACAGAAAAACAGTGTTTGATAATGCAAGTCTGTGATAGCACCAGTAGCATGACAGATAATTAGTCGCTGTAATGTTCCTGTGTCTTAAGTCAGTTGCATCTTTTTTTGGTGATGATGCGAAATAGTCTGTATGTGGGCTGTAAAAGCAAATACAAATTTTTCAAACAAGAAAGCCCAAAGGGGTAAAAAATAATAATTAAATTAACGTAAATATGTATTTGCAGATGTACATGCTGTCTTCTAGAGACTTCTGTTTAGAAAGCCAGTAGTGAAGAAGCTCTCTTCCTTACACATATAGCAGAGAATACTGCATTTCAGTGAGGCAGTCTGTAGACTTTCGTTATAGTGACAAATACTGAAATGTTAAAAATAGATCAAGCTTTAAGAATCCCAGATATTTTCAAATAACAAAGAGAGATTTATGTGGGCTCATTTTGCACTTTGACAAAATATAGAGGCGCTTTTGTACTATGATTAGCAAGGGTGCTGATGTCAGTTCACTTGTCTAGCTTTAAGCTTTATTCTGCTCCTAAATTGTGCTTTGTACTGTAATCCAGAGAACCTTTGTATCTGCCTGATTAGTGTGTAGTTTATAGAATTGCTTTTGGTTTTGAAAATAATCTGTGCCAGTTTCAGTGAGTGTGACTCATTATATGACTGAAATAAACATTCACATATGCACTATGTGAAAACTCTTCAAAAATAGTAGCAGGTGCTGGTAAGCTAAATTCAATGTTTTAAGTGCTTTATAGTTGTTATTTTGTAGCCTGAAGGGCTGAAAGCAAATTCCATTTAGCTGGTTGATTTCGTTGACTTTTTAGGAGCCCTATTTACTCATTAATGCTCAGCAGAGTTTGTCAAGATTGCTAAGATTATTTCACTTCTTAACACAGTACTAGAAATAAACTTCTAGAAGAGGCACACTTGATTGATAAGAGTTGATTTTTGTTGTTATACAAATCACGAGACAAAATTCATTGTGATCCTCAGTTGCTCTTGTCCCTCTCCTATCTCAAATGCCTTTCCTCTCCGCTTAAGCTTTGAAAATTTCATCTGAATGGCTGAAGGCTGAGGTTAAAGATAAAGCTCGTTTCTGAAGCACCAGAGTTTTGCCATTTGGTTCATAACGCTTATCTCTAATCGACCTTGTCTGGAGAGAGAGCCTCTGATATTGAAGTTTCGTGTTATCCCAGCATCGAAGTTGTCACTTGATTTGAAAGCAGAAAATAAAACATAAGTTTTCCTGGTGTTTTTGGCTCGCTGTTAAACAGTGTTTGTCAGCTGTGCTACTAGGAGATGCTCACATGGAAGTCTAAACTGAAGGGGTTTCATCTCTTACAACTTCTACTTCTGTGGTTTACTGTTCACTGAGTTAAACTTACTACCACCATGGAAATAGTTGCTTGAGACCTTGATTCACATAGTTCAGCATTTAAAGGCAGATGCTGTATTCACAGCTACAATAAAAATACTTGTTTTATAAAGTATAAAATTTATCTTAAATAACTTTTAGAGGCTTGGTATTGGAGAATAGATCATAAACCTTAATTAAGCTGTCTGGCATTCTTGCCCTTGTCTTGTTTTCTGTATTATCTTTTCACAATAGCTTCCTAAGCTTGATATCAACGGAAGGCATCCCCTCTTGACAGTGAGGGGTTTGTGATTATCTAGTGCAAAGCTGTCGGCGCTGGTTCATAGCTGGAAGATGGCAGTGCAGTTCTCCCTCTTTGTCTTTTATGTTCTCCGTCCACTAGTTTGCTTGACAGTAACAACCACATAAAAATGAACCGCTCCTGTGCCTCAAAAATGGGTCTGAATCTTTTCGTAACGCATAGCAAGAAACTCTTGTTTCAAACCTGCATCCCAGGGTGTAACGGACATCGCACATCTTGACCTCCTCTGGGCCCATCACTCCTTTCCTTGGTTAGCATGCAGCCAGGGATAGCCAAATGCAGAACTTGCTCATCTTTTTTATTCTCTTATTTCTTCGGTTGGTTTTACCCCTTCCAATGGACTTACTAGTGACCTGGTTTGGATATCCTGAGGTAGTTTTGAATGTAGTGCCTTGGGGCATGGTGTGAGTCTGCGGTCTAAGTGCAGTTGCTTGACTACTGCATTGACTTGCCGTGGTCTCCAAATTTGCTGAAAAGCGCAAAAAAACAAATGGACAGAACAGTGATGGCTTCCCGCTGTGTCCAGGCTCTGCTCTCAGATTTCTAACGGTGAATGCAGTACAGCTTTTCTAGTGGACAATGACAGTATGTGTAGTTTCTTCTACTGTGCCTGCTAACTGGGTGCTTGTGCATATAAGGCAGCTTACAGCACACAATGTATATATTTTATTTTGTCTTCCCCATGCCTATGTAAGCTTCCTTCTGAAGTTTTTAGTGTGTAGGTTTTTTCCCCCCTCCTGGTCCTCTCCGACCTTTTTTTCTTTGCTGGATTCATCCTTTCTCGTTTTGTAAAAATTATTTAATTATATGTCCTATTCTTGAAAACAAAGCTCAAATACAGAAGAAATAAAGTTTAAAATACAAATTTACTAATCCTCTAGTCCACTCCTGTAACAATATATAAATAGATTCTGTTAAATGTAGGTGGCTGGTGCATAACCTTTTAGAATTATAATTGAACTATTTGTTATTACTCGGGTCAACCCAGGTTGAAACCATACATAAAAGTTTACAGTCTTAAAGTGTGATTTATTCCTTCTAATTGATTTCCTTTTTGTTCTCTCTCCAATTTTCAGGCATGGAAGAGGAGGTGGTTTGTGCTTCGCAGTGGCCGTTTAACGGGGGATCCAGATGTATTGGAATACTACAAAAATGACCATGCCAAGAAGCCTATCCGTATTATTGACTTAAATTTGTGTCAACAAGTGGATGCTGGATTAACATTCAACAAAAAGGAGTTTGAAAACAGTTATATTTTTGATATCAACACTATAGACAGAGTTTTTTATTTGGTAGCAGACAGTGAGGAGGAAATGAATAAGTGGGTTCGATGTATCTGTGATATCTGTGGGTTCAACCCTACAGATGAGGGTAAGTTCTGTTGTTTTTTCTGAGAAAGTGCGATGCCTACATGTGAAGAATGTTTCAAAGATCAGATGACTATCTTTAGTTGGCCTGTGTTTTAAAACTTGCATGTATTGACTATGAAACCTTTGTTACTCTGAAAAAAAAACTAAGTGGAACAGAGGGAGATATTAAGAATTTGTTACAAATTAAGCGTACCATAGAACTTGGATCATGGTCTTCTGGTTTGCATGATATTAGGTTTTGAGAGTACAGGGAAATCTCTAAGTAAAATCGTGCAAAACAGAAGATCATCCTATTCATCAAAGGAATGCCATTAGGTATAAAAATGTATGGTTATGCAAGCAGGAATGTGTGCAAAATGTCAGGTTTCTAATATTATTGTTTCTCCATCTGCTTTGCAACTCAGAAAAAAAATCTCCCTCCCCCCCCCCAAGCTGAAACAAAAAAACCCAAACTTGTAGCTCTCCACAATCCTGCTCTTATCCTACCAAAACAGGTGCTGTCTGAAAACAGCTTGTAGGAAACAGGATGATGTATTTAATTCTCACAAAAACCTTGTGGCTGTTGCTTGTCCTGAATCCATCCTTATTTATTTACTTATTATTCCTGCATTCCTGTGTAGATTAGTGGGTTGCATGACTTGCTGTAGCACTGTGCACAGTTCCAAGAAAAGATTTAATAGGAGTAGTAAGAGGGTTATAAACAAAGTATGCCTGACTGAAGGGACTAGAATTAATTTTTTTTGTAGGAATGTGGATTGAGAGAGGGAGAAAAGGGTTTGCATCTCTTCCATTCCGGCCAGCTCTTCAAAAATGACTAGAAAATATTGTTGCTTTCTGAAAAGGGGTCCTTTTCTTTCTCCTTATTGTAGTTTTAGTTCAAAACCTTTTAGTTCAAAAACTTCATCTACGGATTGCCACTCTAATAGCAAATTCAGTGAAAGGTACTTGTTTTGACAGTTCCAGCATGTTTTTATGACATCCTGAACATAACCGGGGCCACCCACAGCACGTTTCTAAGAATGATTGCCATGTCATTCAGTATTCAGTCTACCTGGCATCTGTTACATACAGGAGAGGAGTAGGCAGGTGGCTGCTTTTCAGTGAATAATACGGTAGTGCACCAGTGCAGCTGTGGGCAGGAGGCACTCAGAAATCATTGCTTCTGGGAATAAGCAAGAAATCTGGGAATTAAGGAGGAAACTTGTTTGCCTGGCAGCTCATGGGTATGTGAGAATGCAAAGGAGCACGTGTCCATTGTGTGGAACAGAGAGGTAAAGTAGCATTCCCTCAAAGCCATTGCATCACTTGCTGAGAGCTGGTGTATTGCTAATTCTAAATTTTTTATTGATGTTACATCTTTTGTTTAACTAAAGATGAAACGTGCTGTGAATGCAGAGAGAATTAACTGTGCCCTCACAGTCTGTTTGGACCAAAACTGGTTTTTGCTTCAGTCGATTGTATCAGTAACTTATCCCTGTTATATTCTCATTGCATGTTTCATCTTTGGCATTTTAGCTTTGTCTGAATTATCCCAACACCTTTACTTCACATAACTGAGAGTTCACACTACTGTCTTTTTTTATGGGTTTAGCAAAGCGTCAAGGAAGAATTAAAAAAGGAAAAAGAAAATAAGTTGCTGAGCGTTTATTGTCAAGTTCTTTTTACAAGATAAATCTTCCTGCTAATGGAAGAGCAAGTCATAAACGTACTTTATAAAACCCATGTTAACTCACGGTTTGTTTTGAAAAGTTAAAGAATAGATGAAGTTTACTGCAAACAGTAAAAAACCACTCTTATTTTAGTATGAAACTGGACAAAAAGAGGTTGTATGGCATATAACCAACTTTCCCTTTAGCCTGTGGAGGTGGAAGATAGTTTTGTTTAAAGCCAGACAAAATATCTCTTGCCAGGCTGGTTAAGGGTCTTGTTTTGAGAGGACCATCATTGGGATCCTTTGCCCAGTCAAGGCTTACCACTGGCCTATTGCTCCTGCTGCTGTTTGTTTGGAAACCCAGTCCTGTTACCTTCTTGGATTTGCAAAGAAAAAATCTGAGGAGATTGTGGTGGTTAGTGCTATTATAAAATGAATATGGAATTGGTTTTGGTGTTGGGAGGAATGAAGGAGGAGGAGTTAATCATAGCTGTAGAGAGACCAAAATAATAAAGAGCACTTCAGACTGGCTCTGAGCTTCTCCTTCCATACTTTGTGAAGACTCAGAAATTCATATGATGTGAAGTTTGTATTTTCTGTTATTCCTTTTCTTAAAAAATGAGGTTTCACAGTGATCTAATGCTTTGTTGAGACCTTCCAACTAGAATTTGACTTGTGGACATGAAGTCTGTTCATTCTGGATATCTGTATTGTATTTGGACTGACTAGGCATTTATGTTCTTTAGTCATATTTACAAGCCATTGAGTCTCCAGCTTTTCTGATTGCATCATAGTGTAGTGTAACATTAATTACAATATATGGCTTTTTACAGGGACTTTCTTTTAAGGAAAGGTTTACAGTGATTTAGGTCTTTTCAACATACAAGACAAACGCAAAGGAATTTCTAAATAAGCTAAATTCCTCTGCTTTTGTAAAGAAATTTCTGGGTACTCTTTATGTCTTCTTCAGCTAGTGCTTCTTATTTTCAAATGGAAGCTGTAAAATGTTTGTTTCTGTAGTATCTTTTGTTTAGAAATGTATGTGGGAAGTTGATGGGGGCCACATGTGAACATGGGGTTTAGGTTTGCCACCAAGTTTCATACTGCACTCTTAACAGTCATATTTTCTCTGTAAGATCACAATATAATAGGTCGTTTAGAGGTTAAAAAGTAAGCATAAGCAAAAATATGTTGACAGTGTTTTGTGTGCTGTGAACTCCAGTGGAGAAACTAAATGGATGTGGGAAACGACTGTTCTGCTCTGCCTAGTGCTGTCAAGATCTCAACCAAAATACAGTGGCTTGAGCTTCCAGAAGGATGAGGATAAATGTTTAAAGAATGGTAGAAAGAGAGAAAACGGATTTTTAGAAGTGGTTGGTAGGAGGATTTGAGTTTCCTGAAAAGAAGGTACTGAGGGTAGAGCTATAATAAGCTGTGATAAGGAGAACATGAATCAGTTGTTATCTGAAGAGAGAAGTAATTTCTTTTTCAGTGAGTGATGTAATGATAAAGAAAGAACTGATAAAGATATTTAAGTACAGACTGTGAAAGCCCTTCCCTAAGATTCGGTAGACATCTATGATGAAGGTTTTATATGTGATCCAGATCTGTGTTTCTGTAGTTTAGTGAAATAATCTTGCTATATGCAAACATGTTATATGCATGTTTTCATTTGAATTAAGATAGCAATAACAAAGTAAAGCAGAAGAAGAAAAGAAAAGGGAATAACGAGACTTTGAAATCTGCAGTTACATTTACACAAATAATTACATGTGGTAAAGAATGTTTCTGTCATGTAAGGACCGTACTTTGAATGAGCTGCAGCTTGCTTCACACACAGCATGTTCTAAGTTTGTAGTATTGCTGTTTGGGCAGCTGCTGTCTGGTGTCTGCCTTTCATGCCTTCTACATTTTGAACAGTAAATTTATTGTCAATTAATATTTTTTTTTAAATCATGTTCCGATAATACATGCACTGCAGGTTGGTCATAGCTTGGGTGATATCAGTGACTGGCAGAATGAACATGACTTTGACAAGTGGATGATAGAGGCTGGCACACTTGGCAAATCAGAATCTTGATCTCAGTAACACACGATGAATATTAGAGACCTTGGTCATGGAGGTGCTCAAAAGTGAAGAGGAGTAGCGTGAGCTTTTAAATTGAAGGCAGGGACGCTTGGAGAAGCATAGCGAGAAGTATGATGGAGTAGTGCTTCAGAGTAAGCTTAAAAAAAGTCCATAGAGATGATGTGCTTATCAACCAGTTGAGTTGTTTATTTTTTTATTATTATTTATCTTGGATGTGATTAACCTGAAGGAAAATCAGCTCCAAGATGACATGCCAGGAGGGTGAGTGACCAGTCACCTAGAATGCAGTAAAGAATAACATGGAAGGACCAAGTTAAGCTTTAGGAGAGAGACTGTCTGGATAAGGATTATGGGTATGTGATCTTACAAGTGAGGCAGCAGGAAGCAGTGGCACAAGGGCATCTCTCGTTGTGGAGGCTTTTTTTTTTTGCTTGCTTTGAGCAGGTAAGGGTGGGGTGCAGTGGCTACTAAGATGTACAAACGTGGTGTGGTTTTTTTGAGGGCAGATTTGCGGAAAGGAAGGTTAGGATAGACTGTGAAGAAAAATAAAATCAGAAGCAGCAGAACCAGAGAAGGACCTGAGATTTGGGATAGCAGGCTTGGTAGAGGTGGTAGCTGGTGGCTAAAGCAAAGCAGAGCTGAGAGCATTGCCTATTACCAAAAGGAGACAGAGGAAACAGCAGAGAAGACTAAGATAACTTTGGTTTCAGATGATGTGATTAAAGGATGAGTGGCTAAATGAGGTGATGATAATATAGTACAAAATCTGTAACTGTAGGTTTTCCTTGACAAGTAAGTGAGGAAAAAATACATGCATTAAAAGGATAGAATTTACAGTCAGGAGTGCAGTCAGAATTTTAACCTTGAGTGCTTGGGGTTATTATCTTAAGCTGCTAGGCGCATGTGACACAAATTCATATGGAAGGTCATTCTCCTCTTCCTTGAGGAAAAAAAAAAGCTGAATCTAATATGCCTAGGTAATTAACAATTTTCCCTGGTCCTTTTGTGGCATTAACATCACATGATAAGCTGCTAGGAAAAGGGGTTTATAAGAGGTTGGGTTGGCAAACTGTTCTGCAGAATGCTAGTTCTCAAGTCGTGAGGTGCTTGTGAGGCCATATGTGGAGCACTGAAAACACCTCTGAAGCGCCGAAGTGCGTGCAGCTACAGCCAGGCTGCTGCAGCCCCAGCTGGGTGAACTCACCATATGGCTAGAGTGGCCTGCCTTATTGCAGAAAAAAACCCAACCTTTTTAACAGGGTGGGCTGCACTGTTTGTATTCACAAGCACCTACAAAAGTTATTTGTCCTGCGTCACGCAGCCCGTGTACCATCTAAAGGTGGAGAGATGGAGAGAACAGGCTACAGATCAGATGGTTCTTTTTTTTTTTCTCTTCCTTTGAATGAAGTCTTCAAAAGAAAAATTGGAGGTGGAGGGAGAAGAGACATTCTGAGTGGAAATGCTTTTGGTGTTTTCAAATTTTGAATGGGTAACCAGAAGTGCAGCTTTAAATGACATATGCAGATAATAAGTACTAAATTTTAGATGTGAGCTCTGAAAGCCAGGAGCTTTAGTGTGTGATAGGAACTTGTAAGTCAGTCATGTTTCTGGTCTGGATGCAAGAGTCAGGGTTGTCCTGATCATAATATACAAGAAACTGCTGAATTCTTCATTAGTGCATTTTAAATAGGACATCGTGTTTATCCTCAAAAAGAGAGAGAGATTTTGAGAAGAAAACAAATTGATGAAATGCACGGGAACTTTTTAAAGTATTTAAAAGGATTTTCTCTGAGTATGGCAGAAGGGTTCAGAATTGAGGCTTACTGCATAGATTTCGTATCGATTGGAATCTGATCACTTATGCTGAAAATCAAACCCAGACTAACATGTCTATGCATCTTCAGAGCTGGATCTGGCTCACATCTATTGAGCTAAGTGTGAGAACAGAGCAAGTGCTTATTTTTCTGTGCGCATCAATGTACACAAGCTTGTGCTCTCTGCATGCACACGTGTGGTCCTTTAATTCCAGAATCTTTCACTTGAGACCCTGTAGAAGTTGACACTAGAGGAAACTCCAGCAGCCTATTTCAGGAGGTATCTCATGACATTAAGCAGCACAGCTAATGACTTAACAGACTTACTTAAAGGAAAAAAAAAGTCCTTTTAACGATTAAAGTGAAGTGTTTTTTTTATTATGGCTATGAAAGTTGTATCTGCAAATTTTTGATCAGGGTTATTACTGTAATATTTTATTGGCTGTTGGTTGTTTCAATGATAACATCTGTATCATGGTAAATGGACTCAATGAAACATTGCAGAAGAATAGTAGAATCATGCGACTTCATGTCTGTTGCTGGTTCACTGTTATAATGGAAGAATCCCATTTCTGTTCTAGTCTTTCAGTCTGCAAAGAAGCCATTTTCTTACTTTGATTGTAATTTTGACATTTAAAGAAATGCTTACTGTAATAAAGCTGTTTTGTTCACTAAGAATTATATTAAGAAACTATATATCATAATGTAGAAAACAATTTAATTTTTGCTCTCATTTAAAAAAAACCACAAACAGAAAACCCCTCAAAAACAACACAAAACCAACCCTGAATGCAAACTCGTACACTCAAATCTTTTATGCTGTCCTTGTAACAAAGATACAGGTACATGTGGAGTAAAGAAGCTTTATGTATTTAAGAAAGAAAGGAGAGCCTCTTACTATTCTTGTTCAGAAAATGTTCTTTTTACCTCAGTAATTTTATGATTGTTTTATTAGTGAGGCAAATATAAAAATAGCTATGAGGGGAAAAGGATGATTCTAGCGAAGGTGATGCCTGTAACTCTTGTTTGGTTTGTTAAGAGTAAAAGATAAAATTCTTGCCCTGTTTTGAGAAACTGCTTGTTCTAGCTGTACTGAATGCAAGAATTATAAAAACAAAACAGGATTCTTGTTACGCTCATTTGCATGTTAAATATTCTAGATGTTTTTCCAGCTCTCAGTTATTTCAAAGCAGTCCGTTGTGTCTGAGCTCTGGGAACAAACCAAATGATTTGGAGCACTCTTTGGTGTGCATATGACCCCTTCCCTAAAAATCTGCTAGTCCAAAGTGTAGCAAGTTGATGATTGTACTCTTTGAAATCATGATAGGCAGCTGGGAGAAACCCTTACCTTTATATCAGCTTCTGAAGTGTGTGGCTAAATAGAATATTTGAGAGGGCACAGGTAAGCAAACAGCTTTCATTTGCTCAGTGATGCAAGTCATTAACATTGGCGTTTTCTTCTCAGGAAGGAAAGTAGAACTAGGAAAGGTGAGGGTGAAGGGAAATCAAATCTGCAATCAAATCAAATCGGCTTCTGTACCAAGAAAAATTAAGCAGCAGTAAATGAATAGGAAGCAATTGTTCATCGTTTCTCTGAAAACGGGAGCTGGAGGATATCAAGTGAAACTATCAGGCAGCAGGTTTAAAATAAAGAAGTGGGTTTTTTTCATGCCACGCGTAGTAGTAGAGGTCAGAAATATAAATGTGCTCAAAAGGGGTAGGACAACATCAAAAAAAAGCTGGTCAGAGGCTGGTCAGCATAGTCTGTGGGTGCAACCTCTGCGCTGTGGTGCCCCTAGGCTGTAGAGCCCCAGGAGCTGGGGGCAGAAGGGCAGGCTTGCCTTGCTGCCTGCGCTCAGTTAGTCTGCAGCAGGGTCAGCGATGGTCGGGTGGGTGTGGAGACTGCAGGTCTGAGCCAGTGTGCTTATCCTAATGGCCTGCACCATCATGCTTCCTTTCATCAATTACAACTTAGAGCCAGCCTTTAATTTCATTTTCGTTCACTTGCGCATGTGCTTTTTTCTTTCTCCAAAGTTGGCAGATACATTGATCCTCTTCCAAGCGTCTCAATTGTGGTTTTTTGTGGAAAGTTAGCCTTGAGTGTTACTACTCTTCCTGGGAATGCTAGTGTTTAAATACATGTGCCTCATGTAGGCACGCATTTTCCTATATACCTGTTGAGCTCTCCTGACTACCCGTGGTCTAATTGACACACCCATTTTCCTTGGAAGCTGCAAGGAAGCTGTTTGATTTCTTTTTTCCCCTTGTGTGACCTTGGCACCAAGCAGATCTAACGATGTGAAGGTCATGTGTATTCAGGGACTAGGAACAGGAGTGGGGTTTGTGCTGTACCAAAGATGTTGAGGATCTTGTCTGTAAGTGTGGCAAGAGAATGATAGTGTATCTGGCAGGAAGGTTTTCTTCTCTGCTTTTTCTTGTTGCATAAATTTATTTGCATTCCTTGGTTCTGGAGGGGACAGGGTGGAGACTTACTTGTTCTTTCTCCCACTATCTGTTTTCTAGAAGCGAGAAATACATGCCTGGTAGATCCATTCAGGCACCTCTCTGTTCCCGCTATTGAGTCCTTACTTTAGGAGAATGAAGAAATATTAGCAAGTGGTTCAAATAGACTCTTTCAAGCTCTTGAAATTCCAAAAATAATAGAAAATTGTTAATATTGTAATATTTGAACCTGTAGTAAAGAAACCATTTCATATTTGTGTGTGTGGGTTACTGGGTGCAGTCTGGTTTTGTCTTTGTTCTGCTAACTAGTTTGGTGGATAGGTCAGGCACAACCTTTTATAAAACCCTTTTTTTTAGGTTATCCTACCTTTGAGGAATTTTCATACATCTAGATTTCTTCCACCCACGTAGGTGTGGTGGGATTTAATTTTTGAGCCTGTGTGAGTGCCATGGGAGTTCAAAGTCAGTACTTCTGTTCTCATTTCCACGTCTAAATCACTTGTTCCTAGCATAAACAGAACTGAAAGCAGGAGTTCTATGTTCTTGTCTGCTGATCTGGTTCTTCCCAGGATAGTGCTGGGAAGCAGAAGCTGGATGAAGTTACTTTGTAGTGCATAATCTGTAAGTCTGACAGGAGCAGTCTCCATTGGATAATAATACGTTCTTTTAAATGATGCTAATAATCAGCATCCATTATTGGGATGCACAAATTGGAATGTGCAATGAGTTGCTGGTGCATGGGAGCCTTGATAATTGAGGAACAATTTGCTTAATTACGGTATTCTTAGTCAACGATGAAAAATTTAAATGGTTGTTTAACATTTGACAGTGTCAATATTTTCCAGTCTCCCAGATAATTTAATAGTCAGGATACATGTATTTGGAAGGAAAAAAGAAGTTACTCCAGAATATAGATGAATAGGAAGTGGATGAGAATTACAAAAACAAGGTTAGTTCAAAAAAAAAAACCACCCAAACAAGTCACCACACCACCTCCTCTCTCCCCTCCCTAAAAACCCAAACCAAATAACATCAACAAACCGGAACTACTTCATGTATTGCATGAAAATAAAGAGTCTGTGTATGTAATGAGGGTGTTCAGTGGAACATGGTGCCTGTTGTACCTCTGCATTATTTTTATAGTCGTATCGGATCTTCCATTGCGAAAGCACCATTTTTCCTGTTACGTTTTGGGTGTTGAAAGAGGCCCATTCTTAGCTGGTGACTTATCTCAACTGTTGAATGACCTTGGTCGAAAAGGGATGAATATGTGCGAATATTGACTCAGGTTACCATATTCAAGTAATAACCTATGGGCCTTTGTCTGCTTTTGATTAAACCAATAGATTTGTGTTCTTAGACCTCTTCAGCTGTCAATGTCTTTGCTTTTTCTGTGACAGAAAACAGGTTAAATAAGGCGTAACCTCTTGTTTCCAAAGCATAGTTAAGAAATTGATGACAGTTTGAAAAAATATAGAGAATATAAAGGTTTACATATAAATGTTCTGAAGCAAATGTTAATATCCAGATGTTTTTCTGTCCACTGAATTTACAATTTTGAAAGCTACCAATTTTTCTCATCAATTTTTTTGATAGTGTTGTAAGACTAGTTCTTCATTGTAAGGCAGTGCTTTGCTTCTCTGTTTGCAGATGCTTTGAAGCCACCAGTCAATTCTTTACAACCAGCTGCCGAGTTACCCTTGCCTATCAGCACATCACAACCTTCCATGCAAGCAGAATCTTCCCTACCTCCTCCTTATCAGCTTATTAACATCCCCCCACTGGAATCTTCCTCTGGTCAAGAAGATCCTCAAGACTACCTACTGCTAATAAACTGTCAAAGTAAAAAACCTGAACCTGTGAGGTAATTGACAATTTTTTTCTTCATAACAGTTATTTGTATTACAAGCCAAAACAGTTTGTGCTAAGAACATTTTTTTAATTGTTGAGACTTTGAGAATTCGGATGCACATAATCTGTGGCTGTAACTTTTGCTTCTTTTCCTTCTATGCTTGAACTTTCTGCATTAATAGTAAGTTGTTTAATCATCTCTGTACCCATATTGCTTTCTTCAAAAGCGTGGACAGCAATTGCCAATATGAAGTATCAGATAAATGCAGTAATTCCAACATTTCATTGTAGCTTGGAGGGATGCCTGGCACAGAGCAGAGAAGTACCCTTTCTTTAGCCACAATCTAGTGTGTTTAGTCCAGTCTAGAACTACAAAAAGCTGGAAAAATTTAGTCTTTCTCCCTTCTGGTATTCTGTGCCCCAGTTTTGCCAGTTGATGTTCTCATGGAAAGGATTCAGTAAAACATGCTGGTATTGTGGCATCCTGGCAGGTGATAATCATCACTGAATATTGCGATACTGAAATGGTATTTGTTGGCTGTTACTAACATGATTTAGACCTTCTAGCAAGAGTAAATAATAATTATTTTATGATAACTAAAAACACAGGAGACTTAAACCTCTCAGTTTCTGTGTCCTGAATGTTGACTTTTTCCAATTAACAAATACTTAAAAAACAAGCTCAAGTGAGCCTGATTTTTTACTGAATAAAGAGTAGCCACACAGTCAGTTCTCCAGAGAAGAGTGCAATAGGAAATTATGAGGCAAGAATTGAGATCTTATAATGAATGAAATGTATATTTATTTCTCCAGCTGCAACTACTAACTTAAATAGATGTACAGCACCTCCTGCATAGGACAATATATTTGTAGTAGCTACCAGGGAAATATCACTATGTTTTTCAGAATGGAATCTGGGTGCTGCCCAGGGACTTAGCAGAATCTCCATCCTCTGAGATTTTTTTCAAAAAAAAACCCGCAATCACAAATAAACATAACCGGACAAGCTCCTAAGGAGCCTCATCTGACTTTGAAGTTGGCTTTGCTTAGAGGCATTGGAAGAGCTGGACCAGATAATCTCCACAGGTCCCTTCCAACCTGTAGTATTCTGTGGGAGAACCTTATAAATCTCTCTGGCAAGCCTATTTTCTGCAGTAATTTAAAATAAATTCTGCTGCGATATTTCCAGATAAGTAAAATAAAAAAGTTGTATTCTGTTTGTGATTGCAGATGATTACATGGAAGGCTGAGGAAAGCTTCCTTTGAAAGTGTTTTCCTGAGTATTTCGAATACTCCCTTAGGGCCATACCTTTTAGTGGTGGTGCCTTCTTCATAAGCACCTTGATTCTCTGCCAGTTTTACCTGCACCATGTGCTCTGTGCTCCCTTGGCATTTTTATCTTACTGTGTTGCGCCTAAGGAGTTTTCTGTTCCATTTACTAATGATGACATGGTAGAAAAGTATCCATCCTTTACAATCTTCCTTATTAAAACGGAGGAATGAGCATACAGTTCCCCCAGAGTATGGAATGTGCAGGTTACAGATGGCACAGCCTGCCTGAAAGCCTCCTGCAAGAGAATGGGAAACCCAGGATCTGCTTTCTCAGGGTTAATGATTTCAGTGTTCAGTGATGTTTAGAAGCTGATGGTACCCTGATGGAACAGCTGATGGCTGTTCCTGCCAAAAGCTATCAAAAAGTTTGGTATCATTTTCCAGAACGACTTGGCAGAGAAATCTTGACTTTTCATTTCCATGCCCTGGCTCACCCTGGCTTCTGCAAGGGGCGGGCACAGAGTGGATTTCGGACACCACAACATAAAGCATGTTTTTAGGAATGATCAAGGTTAGGGTGTGTAATTGACTTTCTGACCCAACTTTCACAATTGTGATGTGTGGTTTAAGTAGAGGAAGTAGTCTGAGGAGGCCATGAAAGGGTACACTAAACACGGCAAGATATAAAGCCTGTTAATAGCCTGCAAAATTTCTTGAGGAAGATAGTGGTGACATAGGAGAGGGTGTTGGGGAAGGCAGTAAGTCCAGTGGATGTAAGGTGACGAGGGAATTGAAAAAAGACTCAATAAAGTCTTTGGGAGTGTACAAATTATTTAAATTATGTTTTTATAGCAATATTTGAAGACGGTAAAACATTTGCATTGTGATTACTTGGGAATTGTATGAGCTTAGAGTATTCTATTTAATTAAATTTACTAAACAGCAAACAGCTATGTCCTTTTATTAAGAAGGCTGCAATAAAGAAAATTCAGAGTAATAGTTATGCAGGAGTTTCAGTTCCACCTCAAAGGACTGCTTATGTTTCATATCTAGTACAGTAGGTATTCTACTGGTTTTGGGCTTGAGTACAGAGGACATAAACCTTTTCTGATGGGATTAGAGCTCTGTGTATCAACGTAGCACATTAGTAATTTGATCAGTTGGAGGGCACACTGAGCACTGCCCCAATCCACATCCTTACAGGTGAACAAAAAAAGTAAATGGCTGCATCATTTTCCTATTTATTTCCAGATTTGGAACAGTTTAGCTATATATTTCATAAAACCTTTTTTCTTAGTATAAAGCAGAAAGCTTAAAAGGTGTAATTAAATAGGCAGGTATTGTTACTTAAAGGGTTTATTTGTATGACATTTCCCTTTAGACGTTAAAGTTGTTGATAATGCAGAGGGACCATTTTCTGTTCTAATTTTGCATATTACTTTATAGATAATCTGGGAAGCACTGAATTTTATTTCAAGGCTTTGGGGTTTTTTTCCAAGTGAGTCAAGTAACTGAAATGCAGAGGAAGTATGCAAGCTACTTCTCTACAATTTTTAAGAATTGTGGTGTTTCAGATCTAACAGATGATTTTGAAATGCTTCACTACGGTGTCTTCCAATGCACCATGTAATGTTGTGAGAGTATCTTGGATGCAGCACTTGCAGATGTAATAATCATGCTATATTTCATCTAAAATAGTTTTACGCTCTGATGACTGTTGACTTGAGAAAAGAGCATTGTTTGACTGTAGCATTTAGTGACATTTTAGGGTTCATTTTTGGATCTTAAATAAGACAATGCTGCCAAAGACCTTTTCCAAACCCCTTATTGTTGTAGCTCATTTGAGAGGTATATTGAAATACTAAACATTGTCTTCCTCATCTTTCCCACATTTGTGAACCAGCCAAGGGTCAAACTTTCTCTCAGAAGAAGGACAGGAATACCTGCTATTAGAAGATTTTGAAAGTAGAAAGATGCCACTGCAGTGAGTGAACAGTAGCCATTCTTGGAACACGTGTGAGAAATGAATTGCAGAGCCATTAACTTGCCTGAAATATTGTTTGTTTGAGATGTGTCTTGCATGGTGTTCTGTGAGATTTAACAGAAAAACTATATCTTTGGCTTCTATTTCCAGGAAATAGAACTGAGTTTTATTTATTTTATTTGTTTATCCACATTTTTACTATGCTTGCTGTTTTGATCCCAGATTGTTGGCACATGAGCAATTTTGCTGCCACTTTGTTCATAGTATTCTATTTAATTGGTCGTATCGATTCCTGCAGATGGGAAAAGAATCACCTTGAAATGAGCAATCAAGTCAGCTGGAATATAGCATATTCTAATAAAAAAGGGGATCATTACCCCATCTGATTAAGCTGCTTTTACAACTTTTTTCCTTGGTCTCTCTCAACAAGTAGTTTTTATACTTGGAGGCAGGCTTTTCATTGGGCTCCTCTGCCTCAATACCCACCACTTTTGTGCACACCTTAATGTCCAGTCCTTGTAGACCAGCAGGCTGCAGAGTTATCTCTTCTTGATATGTGGAAAGAGGGGTCCAGTCCTAGCACTTAACATAATTTGCAGGTATGTGATGCCCACATGTGATAACACTGAATTCATGTCGCAGCCATCCTCTGCTTATAAAGCGAGGAATTTTCATTGTGTTATACCCAACTTTGCCATTATTTTGAACTGAGGTGTTAAAAAACATTAATACTTATCTTAATAACCAATTGTTAATGGAATATTTAAGCCAATTGATTTTTTTTGTTTTGTTGCTATTGAGCTGTCCTGAAGTACGTGGGGAAAAATTACAATTTTCAGGTAACTTTCTGAAGTGCAGAAGTCATCGAGCATCTGAAATCTGTTTTTCTTTTAAAAAAGCATTAAACTCTGTCCCTGAACTCTAGTCCTAACTGAAATTTCCAAGAGGAAACATGAATTAAATACTTTGTATACTTTCAAATTGTACCTGTTGTTTTTCTGATCAGTGGTTAATACTAACATTGGCTGCCCCATCCCTGGAGGTGTTCAGGGCCAGATTGGACGAGGTTTTGAGCAACCTGATCTAGTGGGAGGTGTTCCTGCTCATGGCAGGGTGGTTGGAATTGGATGATCTTACCCAAACCATTTTCTAATTCTGTGATTGAGGCTGAATTCCCTGTCTTCATTTTGACATAAACTTCTTTGTTGTCCTGTGTTTCAGATGGTTTTCAAACTTTTAGTCTTGCAAAATCAGATGGGTTGCAACCCTTTCATATTTTGAAAACTATTTCAATAGACTAAGAGATTGTCTCCAAAAGATTACTTTTAGAAATGTGAAGTAAATCAGAAATGCCCTCCTATAATGAGAAATGTCAATTGTTGCCATCAGCTAGGAAAACAACAGGCCTGGCTGTGTCATGGGTTTTGAATGTCTTCTGTTTCACAAATGCTTGCAGTCAAAGAAGATGCAGCATTCACTTAGACCAAAAAAACCTTAAATTTCAAAGTGATACCCTTTGTTGCTTCCATACAATGGGCAATCTTTAAGCCCTGGCATCGTACATGTGCTGCTGTTGCATATTGAGCTTTGGTTATATGCTCCTGCATGTTGTACATTTTTAGAGTACCTAGAATGGGTAAGATGTTTAAGGACATTTGCTCTGCTTTTGCATGTGAAAGACTTTCTTATTTGCACTCTGGTGTATGGCAAAATAGATGAAACAGATCCAGTGTAGCAGCCATGAACTGAAGAATAGCATTGAGTGTACCCTTTTCATTATGTGCATTTCTGTTCTGGTATCTTTTTTTTTGGAATATAGATGGTAGTGTTTATATTTTATTTCGGTAGCTTTGAATTTTTTTTCATTTTAAAGTATATCATAGTGTACTGGAACTAACAATTTTGGTTCTACAATTGATAGTCAGTGTCCAGCTTTTCTAGGCTGCCCATTTTAATTTTATAGTATATAAAATACAGATAACAGTCCTTGCCATAGTTGCTCACGTAAAACCCACATGACTTTTGCTGGGTGTATGGTTCAAAATGAATACCACAGAACTAGATGAGCATATCTAGAAAGTGAGGAACTGCTGAATTAATGCTTTAGTAAAGGTCAAGGGCTACAGCAGGGGGTAAGCTCAGTGTTACAGATCACACACTATGTTCAGAATTTATTATGCACTGTGTAACCTTCATATGTGCTCTATTTTTTACAACTGTCTTAAACTTTCAGTGGTTCATTACTGAATTCTTGAAGCTCTGAGGCCAAGGAAGTAAACTGTTAGCCATTCTTAGATATTTTAGATATTAGATATTTTGGCCAGGTTGGATGGGGCCTTGAGCAGCCTGGTTCAGTGAGAGGTGTCCCTGTCCATGGCAGAGGGGTAGGAATTGGATCATCTTTAAGGTTCCTTCCAAGCCAAACCATTCTATGATGCTGTATGTTTTTGATGGTCAGCATCATAAGGAATACAGGAAGTTTCACTTTCTTTGTTGTGCCAATGATAGATATTTAATGAGAAAATTTTCTTCTTTTTGGGGGATGTGTTGAACTAAATGCAAATTAATGTTCAGAGTCAGCTAAAAAACAATTCTGACCAGTGAGACAGGATTTCAATCTATGTTTAAAGTAGTAATCAAAACAAAATTAGTGTCCTTTTTTTAATAAAAAAAGTACCACCAAAAAAAACTAAGAACAAGCTAATAGAAAAAGGTGATATAATTAAAGCTAGAGAAGAACTCTTATAAGCAGCTGGCACTGATGGAAGACTATGTATCTGCTATTGAACAGAACAAAAGCCAGTTGGTTAGGTGAATGACATTTTCTTGACTCCAGATGTCCAGCCTAAGCTAATCATGTTGGTTCCCTCGGTAGCTGGCAGAGGGTCGCTCTGGCGGTGATTCATCGGGTTTAGGTGGATATCTGAGAAGAACCAATTGTATCATACAGTCTCCATTTCTCCAGTAACTGCAGAGGAAATCCAAATGAATAGTTAAACTGAATTCCTTTCTCCTCAGGTTACTAAAACCCCAGCAGATAAATCCAGCTGTTCCTTAAGAAAGAAAGTTTTGTGCAATCTTATCAACAAATTGAAATTTGAATAATAAATTCTGGTTGTGATCACTTTGAGGTAGAGAGCCTCTTAAAATAAGGGGAAAAAAATGCTTCTTGTGATAGTCATGCTGCTGATTTTTATCTATTTTCTGCCTCAACGTTTTATAAAGTGCATGGTCCAGTTGCTTAATAGAACTCAGTAAGAGTAGTGTAGCAGCTCTTCATTGATACACACGCATGCTGAAATATTTACATACATATATATAAATCAACACAATGGTATGGTACTGTAGTAATGAAAATGAAAAATATGGAATGATTGATCAAGATGTGTATGGACTGCATTAACTCTATCTGTGTCACTATTTTGCAACTGTCTTGACTTTTATTTAAGCAAGGAGTCAGACTGGCAACAGAATTACTGTGCCAGGAGCAAAGTAACTGGGGAAGTTTACAAAAAAATAAAAAAGATTGCAATGTGTTTACTTTCCATGTAATTTTACTGATACTGGTTAGTACTAGGATTAAGGAATGGTATTATAAAAGGTGGAATTTCCAAAGAAATAAAAGGTGAACTACTGTGCACTTTTATTTAACAACACAGCCTTGACTTGCATTCAAGATAAAAGCATTCTGTTGCCCATACATCCTAGGGATATTTTTTTTTTCCTAAAGAGCATGCTGTCTTCCTCTTGTTTTGGTTCTTATCTGTTATTTTTCTCTCATTTAAGTATTTCAAACCAATTTTATACGGTCAGTACATAAATTCAGGCATGCATTGAAGGGTGTTACAAGCAGCTGTATTTTTTCCTCTAACTTTCTTTTCATGCTGATTAGAACTAGTAAGTACTGTAACTCCAAGGACTGAGTGAATTATTTTTACTTTAACAGTGTCATTGAAGTGCTGCTAGTTTGCAGCAAGGGTTAAAAAAAAATCCCCCAGACCCTAAACAAACTCTGGACCAAATCGGCTTCTTGGAAACTGCTTGCTTTATGAAACATCGAGTTGTTGTTTAGCTGCTGCTAAAGCTACACACTTGTGTTATCTGTTTCACATGCATGGATTTGTATGTATGTAGTTATTTAGGATCCTCCTTCGGTACTACTGTTTGTTTAATAATCAAGTTCCTGCATTTCATTTAAAAAAAAAATTGGAAGAGGCTTATAGCCTTGTTGGTTGTTTAAATTTTAAATCCCGTGTTTATTATTTGTAATGCTTGTTTTTCTTTGTGTTCATCAGCATTTTAATCTTACAATCTTATGCACAGATCTCATGCTGACTCATCAAAATCCAGCTCTTCTGAAACAGACTGCAACGATAATGTACCCTCCCACAAAAATTCTGCTCCATCAGCGAGCAAGCACGCTGTGAATGGCTTCTTTCAGCAGCAAGGTGTCTACGACTCTCCACCTTCTCGTACTGGACTGACACTGGCAGACTGCAGCCTTTATAACTTGCCTAGGAGTTACTCACAGGATGTTTTACCCAAGGCAGCGTCTCCATCTGGGACTGATGCAGAAGGAGAGCAACACATTTTCAATACCCCATCAGCAGCATCTTCATTAGACACACAGATGAGACACATCTCCATTAGCTATGACATTCCCCCCACACCTGGAGGTACTTATCAGATTCCACGAACTTTTCCAGAGGGAACATTGTCTCAGACTTCAAAATTGGAAACTATTCCAGATGTTCCTCCACCTCGGCCACCAAAACCTCACCATGCTGCAGACCGCTCTCCTGTGGAAACATGTAGCGTCAGTCGCACTGCTTCAGACACTGATAGTAGTTATTGCATCCCTACAGCAGGAGTCCCACCCTCACGCAGTAATACCATTTCAACTATAGATTTGAATATCTTTCGTAAAGGTCAGTATGCTGCACTTCAGAGTTTTGGTGATAAATGAGGTAAACTTGTGATAAACTATGGGATATGAACGGTACAAATGGGCTGAATGATATGAGGTGCATTTCTAACCTTTAAAAAACTAGTGTGTTGCCCTTCACAAAGAGGTCTGTGGCTGCAAGGCTTAAAATATGTGAGAAAGAGGAAAAACAGAAGATTATTAAAGGGAACAGTCGGGCACAGAGTATTGGTAAGGGTTGTATATTGCACTGTGGCACTTGGTCTTAACTAATAACATTTGAAGGCTTAGATATTCTTATGGTGTTACTTGTCTTCAGAAAACTGCAGTGAAAATCTAATGAACGTGGCTTTTTTTTTTTTAGCTAGTATAGCTGAGTTCAATACTACTGTTATAAGTCTTTCAGAATGACCAAAATAAGGTTGGTCTAACTTTGCAGAAGCTGAAAGTGTTCCATGGAAGTCAGTGGGCCTTGGCGTATAGCCAGAGCTTTTTGGTCAGCCCTGATCTCTGGTGGTTGTTGCCACTAACCTTTATTTCTCTCCTTGTGAAAGATATGCACACAGCTGTTTATATGTAAAATTAAACTTGTTCCTTGTAGTCACCTAAATCTTGATGTTCCAGGTGTGCTAGTGCATTATTTTACTGTTTTTCTTTTAGCAGTTGGGTGTATTTTGGGTCCTAGCAAATCTGGTAGAACTACTTTAACTTAAAGAATTTGGTGTTTCTTGGGATATTTTTTGTGCCTGTTGTTTTTTTGTTCCTGTTCTTATTCTCTCAGATATAAACTCAAGGAATGCAGCAAGAGGTAGTGGTTAGAAAGCTGTTGTTACAGATTGAAGTTCTTCTAAGTCTTGTTAACCACCCTTGGATTGAGTTACGTTTTTTTCAGATTCCTGAGGCAGGTGGGCATTACAGTGGTGTTTTTAAAATGAAATTTTCAAGTGGAGTCAATGCTGATATTACAGGGGATTTTAAAGGAGAATTTTGAGTTGTGCTAAGCACAGGATGGGAGGCTGACATGAGGAACAGGACAGGGCTTTTAGAGGAGACAATATACAGATTGGGTTTGATCATATAGGTGCTCAGATCCTGTTTGTCATTCATTTTGTAGACTAAGTGTAGTAGTATTGGTGGTTGTTAGTGTTTTAAATGACAAAATAACATCCTGAAAGACCCTTGTTTGCTTCACTTCTCTCATTTTGTGAAGTTTGTGAGTGAGTACTCCTACACTAAAGCTGAGATCGTCAGCCTCAGGGAAAATTAGCCTGTCTGAAAATACTGTTTGAATTTGGCACTTGATAGCGGAAGTGTTTATTTTCCCTCTGAGGAGGAAATCTCCAAAGAACTTCAGAGGGTTTTTTTCAGGGCAAGGTGGTGATAAAATCCAGAGTTTGCCCATGGTTTCTGTCTTGGCACCAGGAGGAGGGATGTCTGTTGCAGCATAAGGTACCCTGTCACCTGCAAGGGTGAGCAGGAACTGGGACCTGGGAGCCAAATGTCTCCCAAATACCCCTGTCCATCAGGGAAGCAACCACAAACCTAAGGACCTCTTGGGCTGCCAAGAGCCAGGACCCTGAAAATGGAGAGATCTTTGGTTCTACAGCAGTTAATTTGAACAGAAAGCCCCAGAGAACCTTGCCGGGGAGCTGCCACCAGGGGTTCACCTCCAATAGATTGAATCCTGTCAAATCAGCACTTTCCACAGGAATGCTGTTCAGTCAGAAAACCTTCCTCCAGACCCTAAATTACATCTGCTTTTTGGTTTAGAATAGGCTTTTCTTTAGGGCCCAGTATCTGAAAACCCACTCTTAAACTAAATTCTTACACCTACCTGTTTGAAAGGAAAACTTTGCTGCTTTTCTTTTCTTGCTGTGGAAAAATGCCACTATAAGAGTTTCAAGCAGTGACTGATGAGTGCTAAGTTTGTTTGTGAACACAGTCTTCTCAAGTATATAAATAGAATCTATGGGCTACAGCTTCAGGAGATGTGTTTATATGCTGTCAGAAGCAGACAGTAAATGTAACAGACTCTGCATGCCTGGTGCCAAGTGACAGGAACAGGGATGGTAAATAGACGCTTTCTCTTCTTGTTTCTTTAGAAATTAGTTCTCAAGACTGTTACGATATTCCACGAACGTTTCCGAATGACAGATCTAATTCATTGGAGGGCTTCCATAACCACTTTGTAAGTATGACTTGATCTGATGAGAGGCGACAGTGACAGTGCTTGTATGCTCTTTGTTCCCATGTAGAAAAGCAAGCTGCACAGTGTTTGTGATTTTTCCGTTTCAGTAGAACATATTGATCTGAGTAGATTAGGTTAAAAAAATCTCATGTGATTCACAGCTGATTGCATAACTTATTTTGTTAAAGGAAATATATGTTAATTCTAGAAAAACAGAAGCATGTTGACAGTGGGAAGTGTTTCAAGTGAAGAACTAGATGAAAATTATGTCCCAATGAATCCCAACTCTCCTCCACGACAGCATTCCAGCAGCTTCACTGAACCCATCCAGGAAACAAACTATGTACCAATGACACCAGGCACATTTGATTTTCCCTTATTTGGAAAGCAAGTCCCTCCTCCTGCTCACATGGGTTTCAGGTCCAGCCCAAAGACCCCACCGAGACGGTCAGTACCTGCTGCAGAATGTGAGCCACCACCAGTGGATCGGAACCTCAAACCAGACAGAAAAGGTGAGGATAATGTCCGGTAGAAATTTATGTTTATCACCTAAAAAAATAACATAGCTCTCCCAGCTTCTGATTAGTGGAAAATTATCATATTTTTACAAATTGTAACAAAATAATTTTTTTTCTATGAGGAAGTGATAACATAAAGGAATCCAAGGATTATTTTTAACCATATTAAACTACCACAATAACAATGCAAGCACAGGTGTGAATATTATTGCTGTAGTTATTAATGAAACAGTGGCATAGAATTGCTAGCCCTTATACATATTAGACAGCTAGCCAGCTTCTGATGGACAGAGAACACACGACACATTGGGTAGAATCTGTAGCCATAACAGTGCTTGGAATATGAGTAGTACAAGTTTTTGTTGTGTGAAATAAAAGGTTTTTTTAACTTAGTTAACTATTTTAGGTATTTGCTTTTGATGCACTGTTAGAAAAAATTAATTGCTACAACAATAATGAGTTGTATATTGTGCTGCTCTTTAGTCTTCAAAGTATGCAATGGGTCTACAAATTCTTACATAGACTAATTCTTACAAACATCTTCAAATTAAGGAAGAATTAGATTGAAGAAATAGTTCTTACTACCAAGTAGGTCATGTTAAGTCCTCATTTGAGTCTGTAAAAGCAAGGAAAATAACTTGATTCTGAGGCTGCTTAAATATTAGTGGGCACATGGAGCAGTGACAGAAAGATGTGTAACGTGGGCTGTGAGGTATTACCGTATATATTTTCTTGGCATCCAAATGGGAAGAGGGAGCTACTAGTTCAAGCCAGCTCTTAATATGTGTTTGCTTTAGCACAGGAGCTGGTTGCCATGCTTATATTGAAATTTGTCCATCTTCAGAAACGAAGACATGGCCTTTTTTAAGATCTTGGTTCTCTGCTTGTGTCTAATTGTTTCCATGTTGTCAGACAGTGGTTTTGTTTAGTTCTTAAGAAATATTGGACAGTAACAGATTGATGAAAGTTGAAACTGGAAAATCTTCTCAAAATAAACAGTGAGCTGCTTTAAAATATTTTCCCCGACTGGCCAATTTGTGTATTTTGCTGATAAAATATTTCACCTTCAAAAGTAGTAAATTTCCATGTTGAAAAACTTTTCACTTTTGCTGTTGGCAGGGCAAACCAGTAGCACAGACATCTGCTATGGCATCATCACTACTTTAGCATCTCTCTTCTTGAAACTGAATTCATGTTTCGCATTCTAAAAGCGGCATGTAAGGCTCCTGCTTTGCTCCTGTCCTCAAATGCTTTACAGCTACAAAGATCTAATATCAGGGAAAAAGATTTTTAGATGTACTAACATACCTCTTAATGAGTGTAGAGTGACTGGCTGTATTTTGTAGACTTTGAGAATCTATTATCACTGTAAAATATTATTATTTAATGTAACTTAGAGGAAAAGATATTTTTTGAAATAACTGTCCCCAAAACTAAATATTGTGTAGTAAATAATTAGGGGCTGAAAAAAACTTTGTGAAGACCTTGAGCCTACCAAGAAGGGTAATGATTCTGATTTTATCACTGAGGGTTTTATCTTAGTTATAGGCACACACTGGCTCACTCAAATTTTATTAAATGCACCACTGCGAGTCTTCCTTTGTTGTGATGAGCAGATATGATGACGCATGAGGATCATAATATATTCCTTTTTCAGTAGCTTAGTTCTCCATGCAAACAACTTTGTCCAGATATACCTTTGGGAAAATAAAACTGCTGTTCCTTTTGAATTAGAATAGGATAAACTTCTTGGTTCAACTAACTAAACCTCTTGGTTTTACCTAACTAAAGCAAGTGTATGTGTTTTATTCTACTGTGTTGCTTTTCCAGCTTTTAGTTTCTTGGAGCAACTTCTATTATCAGATTGTTTCTTCTCATAATAAATGTACTACAATGACCATCAGCTACAAATTAGTGCATAGAAAGCATCAGGTTGGCCAGTACATTCAGTAAAACCTGGGCAGACATAGAAAGGGAGGAAACGGTACCTAAAATAGTACCCTCTGGTTATTGTTCCTTTCATTTTTTCTTTTTTAAATAAGCCATTGGTTCAAGAATTTCTGTTAAAGACCACTGCAAAGATCAAATGTGTTGGTGATAAGACCTCTAGGTGTATGTTGTGTCTGAAGGAGCTACTGTATCTCTCTTTATTGGTTACAGATTGCTGCAAAAATAGTGTTTGCACTGCATCCAAGTAACAATTCCCTTTTGGTACCTATCCTCATCACCTTTCACATGAGCATTAGCTCTAGATCAGTAATGTTCCTGTGTGGTCCAGATAAGTTTGTTACGTTCAGTGCTAAACATGCATTTTACAAAGAAATAATGCAGTGAAACTAGCATATAAAAAAAATAATGTTCTGCTTTTTGTTGTCAAATGTATAAGCTTAGCATCTCCTCTATTTTTCTTTGATTTAAGGGCTTTCTCTTTACAGGCAGTATAGTTTGACAAGGGCAGGAAATGGAGAGCTTGGTGATCAGAGTGGTCTTTCTGTTGCATATGACCTGCTCTTCCCTCTGCTGTTTCTGATTTGTAAACCTGAGATGAAGCACATGCTCAGTTACTTCTGGTTCTGCTCTCTTTGAGAAATAATGTGTCAGGCAGCAAGCGTCTGGCAATCTGTCTATCAGCAGCAGTGACTGTAATATGAGCTCCTTCACAGCTCTGATACAAGTACCTCATGTTCTGGATAATTTAGTAAATTGTTAAAATTCTCCATGTTTTTTAAAAATAGGTACAGTTATGTAAAAGTAGCGACTATGATAGAGGACAGAGTTAAGTAAAATCAATAAAATGGGTAAACAAAATACAGGTAATCCATAGGTCTAAAATTCACTGAAGTATGTGCACGTTCTTCTGAGGAGGATACTTGCGACACGCCTGCTGTGAGAGCCTGAGGCTTTTCACTCTTCCCACCCATAGGAATAGCCATAGTGAGCTATGAGGTGCCCTGTGTCTTTTCCCACTGGTTTCTGGAAGAGTTTTGTTTTAGAAAATGGATTAAAAATAATAAAAAACTTAGCAAAAAAAAAAAGTATGGCCTGGAGATTGTACTACATTTTCATGTAGTTTCATTTTTATAGCTCACAGCTGCTTCTGTAAATGCAGGGAGCTTCCAGTACTTTCTGGAAGTCTTGAAAATAATTTCAAAACATGGTGTTGGCTTCCTGCCCCAATACCTTGAATCAAAGAGCTTTACTATTTCTTTAGAGAGGCATACCAAAAGATAAGTGATATACTGCTTGGGACAAAACAGAGAGCATTTGGCCAGGTGCTTGTTTGCATTCACCTGTAACTGAATGACAGAAATAATCTCTTTTTTTCAATTTTTTTTCAGGGTACTATTTCTTTTATTATAAACAACCATTGCCTATATTGATTTTGTATTTCTGCTTTTTTGGCTGCTTTAGCTTGCCACAGTTGCATGTAGTTGTGATGCTAAAATGGAAGCACTGTTGCTAGCAAAAGGCTTCAAACGGAAGAAATATTGCATCTATCCATGCAGTAGGGGTTTATTCTCCGAATTGTACAAAGACTGTTACTGTTTCTGCCACAGAGCCGTTAATATGACATTTGTTTTGAGAGTCACATGTTCCTTCCTCAAAATACCATTTATCCAAGAAGGAGCAGTAGAATTAAAGGTGCCCAAATGCCGTGAGGATGAGACTCCCTAGAGAGCTAAGGCAGCAAAGAACAGCCAGGTTCTCTTTTTTTCCACCTCATACTTTCCCTGGGACTCTTCAAAATATCTGAAAAGGTCTGCAATAAAAGGCAATGTATCCTGTGATCTCCATCCTGCTGACAGCTTGCAGGACTGTAGTGAACGTTTTGCCGCTCCGTGGGATACTGCTCTGTGTAGCAAGGCAGGTCCCAGGTGGCTGTGCTGGCAGTCCACAAGAAGGTTTTAAGGCCTGACAGAGGTCTGTGAGTCTAGACGATCTTAATCTTCACTATAAACCTGATGTCAGTCAGAGATGAAGGCAAGTGTATGGTCGAAAATAAAATGAGTAGGGTGTGAATTGTTTTTATAGGTCAGGCAGCAGCATTTGAGAGATGGGGGGCATCTGTGAACCTCTGGGCGTGATAATGACCCACTCCACGATTTATTTCCAGGGGTAGGGGAGTGATCTTAAAGCAAGACTTTAAGACTAAACAACTACAAAATAACATCTTTTTTTTGTAAAACTGCTTCTTTAAGAACTGTCCAGAAGGAGTCCTTATGGCATATAACATTCATTGTGTTTATGTACATCTTATCTGTAAAGTTCAAAGCTCTTAATAAAATATGTGCTTGCCATCTCGACTGACAAAACATAACTTTTCTATATCCGAATCGAACAGTCAATGGTGGAATTAGTGATAGCAGAATTGAGTTTTTCGAACTCTGTTCGATGCCCTGCTTTCTCTATTCTTGGTAAACTCCCTGGTCTGAGGGGCAGCATGTCTCTGTATCAAAGCGCGTGTTTTAAGGTTCTGGAGAGAAATCACTGAACCATGGGCATATGGCTGAATTAACAGCTCTTGCTCATGACAGAATGAAAATCAAAAGTTAAATCTCATTCATTTGAATAGGTTGAAACACTGCCATTTTTACAGTGTTTCAGATCCATAGTACTTAAAAAGACTAGAGAGTTCAGTTTAGCACAGATCCTAATTTGAAGTAATATGGAGCTTTGATAGAATGATGCACTCAGGATCATTAAGTGGATTGTAGACAGAGGCAGGAAGCAACTTGGGATTCCCAGTCTACAACATGGTACTGGATTTTGCTCCATTTGTCTTGAATAGCTATTGTATTTGCCCAAATATTGTTAGAGTTTAGTTGCATTGAAGGTTATTTTGAGCAAGAACTTTAGTTCTAGTGTGAGTTTGGACTGCACAGATTATTTTACTCATGGCAAAAATAACCAATAGCTAGTCTAGTAAATTTTGACCTTTAATTTTGCACAACAGTTTTTACCTTTAATTTTTCACAACAGGCTTATATTTTAATAAAAATATATCAGCATTTAGTCTGAAATGCTTTCTGCAACTTGAGTCCATATGATTGCCTTTAAAAGTGCTTGCTGCTTGGCCCTCGTAGGTTTCAGCCCAGCAAGTGGTAAAGTAGGATTTAGAGACAGTGAGTGATGCATGCATTTCTTTTCATGAAAAAAAAAAATACCCGGTTGTGCCTTGAAAACAAACCAAAGAAACCAAGGGAGAGGAAAAAAATTCTCATGGAGTTGGACTTGTGATTGTTTTAAAAATGTTAAAAAAAAATCTGGTTGTTTTTATTATAAGTTTTTCTCATGTAAGCTGTTAGAAGATATCATTTGTGCGGTTAAACCACAAATATGTGGATTGCTTATAAAAATGTGGCTTTATCTTTGCCATAACTACTCATGAACGTATCCCAAGCAGATTAATTTCATAGAAAAATTCAGGCCCACTTTGAAAATGTAATTGTGTATAGAGCTTTCACATGGCAGGAAGCATCTGCCATGTTCTGGCCTCATAGGCCCGACCATGGTGCTTCTGGATGACCAGCATCTGTTGTTGTAGTGTAGCATGATGCTGTAAAAATCCCAAGCAAATTGTGTAGTTGTTAAGGAAATTAAGAACCCTCATTAATCATGAAGTTTGTTCACTAGGCTATTTGTGACTGTTTCTTGTTTTAAATATTTACGTGTTTGAGTGTCTTAAGTTGGACAATGTGAACATATCGCACATCCTAATACAGCAGGAGCACCGTACCATCCTGAAATAAAGCTGCAGAGAAACGTTTAAGGCACTTGGTGACAACAGGAGCTGACATTTCTTTAAAAGTAATAGTAATTACAAGTTGGCAACACTCTAGTGTTCTACATTGCCATGATCATCTTGCATATTCTTAAGTAAAGGATCACTCACTTTCTTAGGCTTTAGGACAAACAGGCATTGAAAAAAATGTGAATAGTGATTTTAATCAGCAGGAAGCACTGAACTGAAGATCTGTTGAAAAATAAACTCATTTTCCTGATGACTTATCTTAGCAGAAGTGCTGTTCATTTTGGTTTTAATAAATCCATGCATTTAATTTTTCAATTTACTCTTGGAAGCTAAATCTCCTTTTCATTCCATTTAGGAATGAAAAAAATAAGATTTTGGTGGATGTTTCGGTGCTTCTTCAAAGTCCCCAAAGCAAATTTATTGAATTCTTCATCCTTCTTTTTTTCCCCACAAGATCCAAAGACTTTCATTTAGCTGAAAATTATGCTTCCTCCTACTAAATTGATTCTACAAGTCTAGTTTTTACTTAATAGCTTTAAATGAAATTCTGATAGCTCCTTGCTACAGTGCACTAGTTCTTAACTTGCAGCTGTGGTTTGTCTTACAAAACTTCAAAGCAACAAATAATTTCACGTAGAGATTTCATTTGAATGGCTTCATCACAGCTACAAAGGAAGCTATGGTTTACTGGACATAATGGTTTTAAAAAAGTTAAACATAAGTTTTTCTGAAGGCAAACTGCAAGACTTGCTCTGGTGCTAGTGGTAGAGATGGTAGTGTTGAAATCCAGAGACACTAGGGAGAGCTGGAACGAGAGAACATGGGTAATAACGGCCTATTTTTTGTTCCATCCATCTATTTTTTCTTTTCTTCCCTGTGCTTAATACGTTTTTAAGGAAACGTCATTTTTAATATACATATTGTCGTGTTATTCCACTGACTTTTTAATAGACTTAATTTTAGGCTTGATTTTTTTTTCTAGTGAATGAGTTAAATTCTGTTTTGGGTTTTTTTGGTTAAAGTAAAAGTAAACTGGTCTTAAGTCGTATCCCTTGGACTTTGTGAAACTTAGTGCAGCTTTAAACTACTGATCAATAAACACTCCAGCACTGTACTTTGGTCTTAAAATCCTGTCTTGGTTATGGAATGCTTTTAGTTCATCATGCTTTAGAGGCTTTTTAAATACAGACGCATAAAGTTGCTCACAAATTAGAGCAGTCAAATAGTATTTGGATGATTAATAGTTTTGATATTCTCTGAATAGTTTTTATGGCATTTGGCAAATATTTTTTGAATATCAGTGAACCTTAGATGCCAGGTGCTGTTGGATTTCTTTATAAATAAATATTTTTTTCCAATTCGTTCTTAATTTCTGGAGCATTCAAAGAGCTAGTGCTCTGAGAGAAGTTATTTGGAGAAGATAAAGATGTCCAAGGAAACGGAGAGCCTCTCTTTAGATGACTGCTTTTTGTATTTTGTAATATTGAAAGAATGAGTCGATTTCAGTTTGGTTTTACAGTCTATACCACCATCTATGTGGTATCACTGCCCAGAACTAAGCATGTTAATGATATTCCTATTTGTTGCTGGATGCTAGTATGGAAATCAATGTGAATGTTGTATAAACAAATATGTGTTTCTAATTAGAAGTACCTTAGCAGGAAATAGTCTTAGTAATGATGAAAACAGCAAATTCAGGATACTTGTAGAGGTGTGTGCTGAAGGTCACATGCTTGGGAATCAGAGTTTTCTGGGGTGAGGAAGAGGAGAAAAGGGGGACGTTTTTCTGCAGAACTGTAAACCAAATAATAAACCCCATGGGAGTAAGACACTGACCTTCAGCCTTGTTTTTTAAGGAAAAATCTGCAGTGTTTCTGGGCATTGGAATTTTGGACCTCCAGTGCAAATTTCAGTTTCCTCAAATTACAGAGAAAAGGGGGAAGAGGCATCTATTTTAATGGAAATTAGAAACTAGTGTTAGTTATGTCTCGCTGAAAATACTTTTGTGGATGCAGGGTACTTACGTGGCTGGTTTTGCCTTTTGCTCTCCCCATTCTGTTCCAAGTAAAGCACTGCTCTAGCATTCCTACGTTTGATCTCCTTATCTTAGGGGGATTAGTCCTGTTGGCCAGGAAACAGCATTAACAGATCACACATTTCTTAAATTTTATGTCACTTAGTGAATTTGCCTTGACATTTGAAGCCCTAAATAGCTGGTATAAATGGAGTGTTGGCCTCTTTCGTGAAGGTGTTAGCAATTTCCTGATGTAAAACGCCATGGAGCAAGCAGGCTGTCAAAGAAGTCTTCTTAACAGGAATCTTGTTTAGTGCTAGCGCGTCAAGGCAATAGCCTGAAAACAAATGAGGCTCTTCAGTGAGTAGCTTACATCCTCAAAACCAAAAATGTTAGGACCCACCTACTCTGATGCAGGAATATAACCAACGTTATGTTCCAAGTGTTCTGTGGAAAACAAGGAGAGAATGCATTAGCTGATGGAAAAACCAAAAAGTTGAGCAATTTAAACCGTTATTTGAAACAAAACCAAACATGTGAAATGGGCTCTTCTCCTGGTGACTTCTCAGACAAAGGCAGCATTGATACGCACCGAAATGCCAGGAGCAGAATTCATGCTGTCTGAATGCGCTCTAACGCTGGATCCATACTAGCTTGTTCTGCTTGGCAGTTTTTACAAACAGCCATTTGTTAGAAAAATAGACTTCATTAGTGATTTTTAGCTCAGTGTACCCTCGCATAGTATCAGTCTGATAGAATGTGCAGAAGCTGAGCTTCTCTCTCATGGCAGCAGCACTTTGCATTTCACAGGTGGTGACTTGACAGAACAGTGAAAACATCTAATTTTCATTTCTTGTTTGGTTGGTATCACTTGCCATAATTAATTTGTTGTTGGTTTTTTTTCCCCATGGGTTTGGATCCAGTGGTGTTGCAACTCGATTGATTTTCCTTTTCTGTTAAAAATAATAATATATAAAAAAACTATATTTATCTTTCCCAGAACAGATGTGTAAGCTAAAACTATTATCTTATATGAGTGCCTAAGTATTAGATGAGGTGAATTTGGGCCTGTGGAAACTACTGGAAATGTGTTCCTCAGTATTGCTGCTGTTGGAAGGCTGTATAGAGCCAGGCTTTCAGTAGAGCTGTCCCTCCGCCTTCACTAAGCTGATTTGAAGAACAGCCCTATGACACTTATATTTAAGATAATTGCTGAAAGGAATAGGTATTGGAGACCAGTCTGTTGTATGGCTGTGAGGCACTTTCTCTACACTGCTAAATTCACCTAGGATGAGCTCTCGGAGGAAATTAGTGAGGTTGCTTGTGAGCAGCACCAGAAATTTCAGTCACAGTTCTTAAGTCACAAAGTTCTAAAAAATACATATTTCTAGTCAGAGATGTGACGAAAGATAGTGTCAGAACTGTCAATTTCTAGATTGAGAATGACACTTTTAAATTTTCTCAGGGATTTATTAAAAATATATCGAGTAAGGGACACTTAAGGCATTTCTGTGGCCTACCTTGTGTTACTTTATCTTCTTCAATGGGCAAAAACAGGATGGAGGAATTCTGCACTACAGATTCAAACAAGTAGCCTCAGTTTTGCTATTGTGATCCCCTCTCCTCTTTTCCTTTACCTGGTGTCGGGTCTTTCCTGTTGCACGGTATAAGACCCTCAACTGAGATCAGGCCTTTTATTTTTTTGCTTTGTAGGGAGGGAAAAGAAGACCTGGAGAAACATTTTAATTCTCTCTGACATATTAAACTATTTTCCTGGCTGGTTGGTAGCAGCAAGCTGTTTGCTGCCAAATTTATTTAGGATGGACAGTCTTTCAGCAGTAAGAGATGAAAGTTCAGTGAGTTTATTTTATGCTGGGAATATTTTGTATCTTTTCTGATGTAAAAAAGAAATATTGTAGGAACCTGTACTTAGTTATATAGCTCTTCTGAAAGTCTCAGAATGGTTTATAAGTGCTAAATTAAGTATGAGGCAGGCAATTACATTATCTCTACATATTACAAATGGGGATAATCATAGTTCAGTAAGGTTAGCTGCACAAGACCACGTTAGCATCATTAACAAAAAATAGAAATAATGAGTCACTGCCCTTAGTTTCTCGCACTTATCTTCTGTATTACGGGTTTCAGACGCTTCAGCCTGTGTTTGGCTGTAAGAGCAGAGAGGTTATAAACTAAACACTGTTTAAATAATTTCATTAAACCTGGTACCTTTGCTGGATTTCTCACCGTACTTACAGTCTGTGTTCGTATGTCGATGCATTGATTGGCATCATAAATTGAGTTGTATCAGGCCAAATTTCTTTGAAATCCAATTATAAAACTATGGAACATAAAGCAAATAGGATTAGGTAGTGATATTCAGCATCAAATTGTTCTTAATAAAAGATGTTTGAACTGCTACATTTGTTCCATTGATTTTAAGATCTTGGACTTCTTGTATAGGTGAGCTTTTATCACAGAGTTGTTAGCGAAGATACTTGTGAATATTGAGTTGGCTCAGAATGAGCTGTGCCAACATGTTGGGTCATGCTTTTGACTTAGATCCAGCATACTTTAAGAGAAATTCTTTGTGTACCAATCTAGGTCTTTGGTCAGCATCACCGAACTCTTTAGTCTTTTCATCAGCACTTCGAGCCATTTACGGGGACATCTGGTTTTGAAATTGGAACACAACTGTCTGTATGAAAATAATTTCATGTTTGGTTTTTTTTTTCTTTTTAAGGAAGTTGCTATGCAACACTACCAGTAAATAAATAACTTTTGTTTTACCTGCATGGTCTCTCAGAAGCAATGTGTAGAAGTTAAGATACAGTACAAAACCTTTCTGTTTACCTTTCTTGTTGTTACTTGATTATTCCCAATACTTCAGTGATAACAGCAATAGAGCACTTCATATGTAAAACCCTTGGGGTAGAGGTTTGCAAACTTCTGTTGTTTGTTGCCAAGTTTATTTTTTGCAAAGTGTTCTCACTCATTGCTGAGTCTGTGCTCAGACCTCAGAGTCTGTGCCAGTTCTTTTCCATTTTGTGCTGTAGGGCATCTTTCTAACATAATCACACTTAAACTTTTCATTTGGTTTATTATAAAGATTTGCTTTTCATATGACTTCTTGGTATACTACTTGAAGGCACTCCCCTTCTCTAACAGGAACACTTTCTCATATAGACTTTCATAGAAGATTAGAGTTATTGTGCATTATTGATTATATTTTTTTAAATAGTGTGAGCTGAAACACTCACAGAATTTGGTCAAGTTGGCTAAGAACCTTCTTGGTAGGAAAGGAATTTTATTACTGCCTGTGGGGACCTTATTGCCTAATGTTTTCTCAGTTTGTGCTCTTCACCTTGTTACCAGATTCATCTAAACCATTATGTTGTGTGATAGCATAACATAAGGGAATGTGATGCTAATAACATGAATGTATGATAGCATAAAACACTGAGGAAAAATGAGTACATCTACTACACTTGTATATAGGCATATACCTTTTAAAAAAGGTTTAGAGAATGTAATTTTATGACAGGGTCATTTGTGTGAGAGGTTGAGTTATGCCATCCATGGTCAGGGGACGAGTATGCAGGCTGGGAGCTTGGAGAGGAAGTCCCACTGTGTCTGCAAAATCAGAGGGGTGATTTTGGTACAGGCAGATGCAGACTTCTGGGGAACAAGTTTAACAAATCCAGCATGGAAAAAGATTCTTGGGGCATCTCAAGTGGGAGATGCATGGATAGGAGACAGATGGTGGACACAAGGATGGTGTAGATAGGAGACATCCTGAGAGTATCACTATTTCCAAAATAATATTGTGACTAAAGATGATTTAATTTCTTTTAGGGTACCTCTGTTTGCATCTGAAACATGATGATTCTACTGTCATGCTAGGTGTGGCATTTTTTATGTAATGCAACTTGAAACCAGTTAATAGTAATGATCAGTTATAGTATGTGTTGATGCACTTTTTAGCCTTTTTGTACACCTTTTATGCTTGCCTCCAGCAAATTGCTTGCATGCAGTATTTTCTTTGTTTCTGGTTTGGTGCTTAAGCCCTTAGTGTGAGACCTAGCTAGACTGTAGAACAGCAGCTTGGCTTATGCTTGTGGTGTTAACCTTTCTGCAGGGGGTTGTGCTGTTTATTTACAAAATTCCATGTTCCAATTACAAATAAAATATTATTAAGAGAGTCTTCTTTTTACCAATTAGGTCAAAGTCCTAAAATTTTAAGACCTAAACCACATGGTTTAGAGCGAACTGATTCACAAACCATAGGTGACTTTACTACAAGAAGAAAGGGTATGTACTTTAGCACTGTATGTATATGGAGCTTTATAAAAATAAGTAAAACAATAATGAAAAAAGTATTATTTAGAATAACTTTAACTCTTGTATAGTCTGTGTATTTCTATTACAATCAAAGATAATGGGTGCATTTGCCTTGCCGAGTGAAAAGTTTCCTATGTATAAGGAGTTAAAGTCTTTCTGGCTTGAACTGCACATGGAAACGTGTTCTTGATATTAACATGGGTCTTCTGATTTTTTAAGTTTTAATTGTTCATATTCTGGATTTATTTTTGTGGTTTTACTTAGAAGCAAGGATATATGTTTTACCTGTAAGTTGCTTGAAATAACTTTTGTTAGGCAATAATCTGAAATCAGAGTTTGAGTTTCCTACTATGGACTAAATGCTGAAATAAAGCAAAATATTGACCCTCTGAACCATTTACTAGTACAGAGCATCTTAATGAGCTTTGCAATTAGTCTGATGGGCTTTATTGAAGGTGCTGAGTTGGTAGATTGCAAATGGATTGCACGTGGAGAGTACAAATAATGTTAAAAATATCACAGAAGTGTCACTGATTGTAACCTTTGGTGGTTAAATCCCATTGCAACTGGATGAGACATTCCTGCTGTTCTCAGTGGGCTTTGGAAAAAGTCCTTACTCTTCTGCTGGGCAGTACCTTGCCCACTGATTATACTTGCCATGTAGTCTTAGGCCTTCACAGAGGACTTGAACCAAGGTGATCGTTTTTGTGTCACTCAAGCTTTAGTATCACCTTGCCAAGGTCCAGATCAGTTCTGCTACTCTTCCCTTGTATCATACCTTATATCTTAAGACAGCTGAGTTGTCGTTCCTCTTTTGAGTCTGTGGTGACAGCTTTTTTATGAGCAAGTGGGTTAAAGTGGCAGAATTACTGGAGAATGCTTGATGTGCTTTGAGTGCATAATTATGACTTCTTAACAGAAAGAAAGGAGAAAACTGTTTGGGAAACAAAAGTCTGATACTAATCCAGAATATTTGAATTATTAGTCCTTATGTTTGTATGTAAGAGAGCTGACTTTTCAAACTCAAGCTGAAGAGTGAGTAGAATGGAAGTATAATAATACAGTTCTGCTTTTTCCTTGTGGGACAATGACACTGATTAAGCAGTTTCTGTCATTTCCTTATGTGGTCACGTGTGATAGCTATTACTCCACATGAACTGGTGCTACGTGCCTGACCTTTGACCTTGGTAAAGCTGCTAATAGGCAGCAAACTGATGGGGGTGGTGAGGAAAGGAGGAGTGTTTTTATAATGACACTGCATTTTATTTTGGGGGGGGCTGTTTCTAACATTTAGGAAGTGTGAAACACAAACTGGAGGGAGGGCCAGTGTGTTTCTCACTAATACCCTGTTTGTTGTTCTGTTCTGAAAGTGGAATATAAAAATGGCACCTCTTCTAGAACAGTATTAGCTCTCATTAATAGTACAAATGCCACTACTCTGCTAATCTGCTGATAAGCACTGAAGAAAGTCAACCAGCTCTTGGGACTGAAGCTGAGTGTTGGCTCCTCTCACACTTTTGCAGACTTAGTCTTAGTTTCAGATTCTGCCCACACTCTGAACTGTGAAAGCTCATCAGTAAGGGCACTTGTATGCAGCAAGGCCAGATTTTGCATGATAGGAATTGTCCATGAGCCAAGAAAAGTACCCAGAGCTGGTTCTGCTGAAACAGTCCATCAACCCTATCCTGGGCTTGTCTGTTCAACAAGTCATCGTCGCAGAGCAAAGACTCAACATGATGCTGCCATTTTTAGAATCTCTTTTCAAAACAGAATTACTGCTTACAAGTATGTCTTGTAAAATTATTAAATGGTGGGTTTTTTCTAACTGATGTTGGTTTTCAATACCTGGAAAGATTAAAAATATAAGTTAATGTATCGTGGCTTTCTAAGAACTGAATAGTGTTTCCTTTTCCTACCTAGTAATTACTATTTAAACAATAGTATTTAGGCTTTGAAAAGCTATTACATTTAAGTTTGTTTAGGAATGTTCTGTGCTTTAAGAATGTCTGTTTTTTATGTAGCAAAACCAGCTCCACTAGAAATAAAACCATTGCCTGAATGGGAAGAATTACAAGCCCCAGTTAGATCTCCCATCACAAGAAGCTTTGCACGAGAGTAAGTTTCTTAGCTTTTCCTCATTCTGATTAATTTTCTTCATTGACTTGAGTGTTAATAATTGTGTGTACATCTGTATTATCTTTTTAGACAGAGTAATACAAATGGAGGTTTCCTTTGGCATGTGTATATATGTGTGTATAGATATGCTTGTGTGCATTGAAACTGTGTGTCCGTATGCATATTTTTATAATACTAAATATAAGAGACTGTGTATAACCAAAAAATGTGACAGTCCAGTAAACATGAATGAAAATTTCAATTCTAATATGCTTATTTTTGTTGTTTACCAGGAGGTTTAAGATATTCGAGATGTATTGTTTGTAAAATAATTCCTGGTAATTAGCTCCTCCAGGTTTCCAATGTCTCCCAGACCGGATTCAGTTCATAGCACAACTTCCAGCAGTGACTCGCACGACAGTGAAGAGAATTATGTATCCATGAATCCAAATCAGTCCACTGAAGACCCAGTATGTAAAATCTACGTCTTAACTACTCTCTTCCTGTGCAGTCCTCACTTTTAAATCATGCAAACACAGGTCCTTCCACTCAACATCACTCCCTTTATAGTTCTAGATCAAAATGATAATAATTTAAAAATCTCTTTAGGAAAACTGTTTTTGGTAAGATTTCACTGAATAAGAGCATAAACATATATAAAGAAAATGGTTAGTATGCGTATTTATTGTACAAAGTTCAATACATGACTCTTTTTTCCTCTTCCCTAGAAACTCTCTGCACTTTGTAATTGCTCATCTTGAGCTATGTACCAGTTTATTTCCCTTGGTATTATAATATTGAACTATCTTAGAACCTGAGACATGCTTAAAAACCTTTATTAATAGGACATCTTCCAAGAAATGTGGAAGGAACGGGGGGGGGGGGGAAGGATTGATATTTGTTGTTTATTCTGTAAAAGCTGAGCTATGTGTTCTTTTAGTGGGCTTCTTTTAGGGGACTTTGTGTATTTTTTCCCCTTTGGGGGATAATTTTCTCAGATAATAAGGTTTTACATATTCAGCATGCAGTGCAGTAAGTGAAGAGATAGTTAGGAAGAGTTAATGGTGTGTGCTGCGGTTTTTGTTTGGTTGGGGAGGAAGGAGATAGAGAAAAAGAACAACCAATAAGTAGTATTTTGAAGTAAGAGAGTAGCAGTAGATCTAGACCTAAACTAAAACGTAGTCCAGAATACCCCTAAAGCACTGGAGGGAAACCTGCATCTTGAGCTCAGCTTTTTCTTCAGTATGGTTCAATGTGTTCACCACATTTTTATGGCTTGCACCCTGAGAATAAACCAGCATTTTTCATCTCTAAAGCATGATGAAAGGCCACCTTTGAGGAGGGCCTATCTAGCACCCTTCTTGTTCTGTTTGTCTGCCTCTTTATTTGGCACGTGCTAGCCCATTTCAGTGCCCCCTGAACTCTCCTCCTCTCGCAGTTCTGCTTGCTTCCCCATCCCCTGCTACTCTGGATACCCTCCCCAGTCTTCCCCCACTCCAGCTCACCATTGCTGCCTCTGGATGCTGCCTCTGAGACCCCTCTGAGCAAGCCCCTTCAGCTGGCTTCCCTCTGGCAGCTCTGACTCAGTGCAGGCTCCCGAGCCTGCAGAGCATCCCAGTCTGTGCTCTGTACCATGCCTCACCTGCCGGCAGTGCAGGCGCGCTTCCCAGGTGAAGTGTGCTTTGGCACTGGGGAGCCACTGATGTACACATTTAGCCCCTCTCTTGCAAGAGGCGTTGGTAAGTAATTGGTAACATCCCCTTTTACAAATGCAAGGAACATTCCATTTTACACACAGGTTTAGAATCGCATATGCCCACAGTTCTCCCTGCAGCAGAATCACAGTTCAAACTGGGGATTACTGTTGATTCTTGCAATGCTGCTTCAGGAATTTAACTTCACTGCCAGGATGGTATAATTAATATCACAGCTTAGAGAGCTTGTCATTAATATATTCTTTTTGTTTGCACTGTTCATTCTTCAAGGTTGTTCTACAGTTTTCCTTTCATTTTCATTTACATAGATTTAAAGTTTCTGTTTTCTAATGCATATGTTCTACCTGTCTAGTTTATTTGAAATAACAGACTATTTTTTGTTTAAAGAGTAGTAGCTTTTTATATTTATGCCGGAAGCATTGATACAGAACCCGATTTATGTATGTTAAATATACAGAAATTTGTGTAGAGAATTTGGGCAACAAAACTTAACTTTGTCTGTGTTGTTTGTTTGTCCTTGTTAGTACGTAATATTAAATGAGTTGGACGATACAGAGATAATGAATAACTTCAGTTTAAAAAGGCCAGCCCATTAAGCTTTAATCCATAAAATATTTTACTTCCTAGAGAACCTGAACATTTCCAGATGTCTCAAGGCCTAAAATGTGCCAATTACATAGGTGTTTTGGAAACTTTTATTTGTTCCAACTGCGTCTTAGAAAGGAGTCCATGCTTTTTCATCTTTTTCTGTCTTCAGCTTTGAAGCATCTTGTTTGGACCTGTCATACTTCTGTTTTATTTAATAAAATCAGCAATTTTCTGCTTTTTCGTTCAAGTTGCTGTGGGCCTTACCCTTCTGTGTTTCCTTCTGTCCTCCTCTTCATTTTTTGCTGACTGCTGCCCTCTGTCTTCCTTTTTTTTTTCTTTATCTTTTAGAGAAGAGTCCTTCTATTGTACTGTTCCTATAACACCTGTTAAGAGGGAGGGATCAGGCTGGGAGAGGACAGAGGAGGTGAGGTTGTAAAAGTCTGGGCTAATTGAAATTTAGGTATATACAATGCAACTTCAGGCAGTGCTACACAAATTCTCCAATGCCATAATCTTTTGGTCTTATCAATTGAATAATACTTTTTGATTTTCAGCTTAATCATGATGGCTTTTGAATGAGACGTAAAAGTTTCACTTGAGTTTTGCCACTTTTAATAAGGCTGAAATTCTTGTAAGGTATTTAACAGCAATTTAAGGGAATAAAGTTTGTAATTAATAAGGCTAAATTTGGGATGTAACTATTTCATTTAAAAGAACAAACCACACTCCATTCTTACCTCATGATGTGAAAGAGACATTAGGTGGAAGGTACAGATTAGTTTGGTGACAATCTTAAATTTGGGGGTTTGGTTTGGGGGTTCTTCCTCCCCATTGGCTTTCAACTCTGTCCCAGTTTTAACTTAGAATATATCCCCTTGTTATACAGTGCCAATAAATTTGCATGTTTTAACTGATTGCAAGAGCTCTTAGTCAATTCTTCAGCCTTTAATATTTTGGCAGTTTATCATAAGCGTATTTGATAATGTGGACCATTAGAATGGACGGTTGTAGTTGAAGTTATTTATGTTGTAATTTCAGAATTTGTTTGGAAGCAACAGTCTTGATGGAGGAAGCAGCCCTATGGTGAAACCTAAAGGAGATAAACAAGTAGAATATTTAGATCTGGACCTGGATTCAGGAAAATCTACCCCACCTCGTAAGGTAAGCAAATCTTCAACTCTTGCATTTCTGCCCTCAAGAGTTTAAAATTTCTTCACAAGTAGTTATTGGGAAAGAGGGAGCTTCCAGCAAGGTCATTTTAACTAGTTTGTCAATTTTTCAATCGGCAAGACCATGTCAAACCTTGCAGAGAAACCTGTACTTGTTCTGTATCTGTTTGGGACACCTACTTACTTTTTGTTGTTAGTTTATTTTTAACACGTTTTTCACTCTCCTTTGCCTTTCCCAGAAAAAGAGCAGTGGTTCAGGCAGCAGTGTGGCAGATGAAAGAGTTGATTATGTTGTAGTCGACCAGCAGAAAACACTAGCACTGAAGAGCACACGAGAGGCATGGACTGATGGGAGACAGTCTACAGAATCTGAAACACCTACGAAAAGCGTGAAATGAAAATACAGCTTTTTTTCAAAGAACGGAAAAGAGTGAATTTTGAAGAATCACAGAACCACAATGGCAGCATTTTTCAACTGTCCGGTACCTGATTCACTGGGATGTGAATAGGTTCTTGGCCAAATGGAATGGAAGCCAAAGGATGCTTTGAATATATCAAAGGAATTTTAAGATCATACATTGGCTCTGTGGTCTCTGGATAAGTTGCAACCTGTAAATAACATGTAAAATAGTATCGCTTAGCTTTCAGAAACCCACTTGTTCTGTAGTTAACATGTCTGTAGTATTACCATGTTTATGCACTTTTTCAGTTACGATTTTGGTTCAGGTATTCCCAGTTACTGTACTTCAACACCTAATTTGTCCTGAGAATATTTTTTCCTTTACACTACTATTCCTTAGGATTTTAGGTTAATTAAGCTACATGTAGATACAGAAGTTAATATTTGAACATCATTTTAACAACTTAAAATTGATTTTTGCGGAAGTATTTTCACAATTGAATAATCTACTTGAAATGCCAAGAGAGGACAGTTAGTTACATACTTGTTTATATTTAACACATGCAAGATGATTTGGAAGTCTACAGGTTACCTTCCTAACAAAAATTGCTGTGAGTTAATAATAATGAACTGTACTGTGTTTAGACCTACAATCCCAGCTTATATGTTAGTTGTTAGTGGTGGAACTTCTATTGTATTTTATTAATGACAGTGTCCTGTGTTCAACGGGTGAAGATTCTGCAGGGTAGGATCTTACACTTTTAAAGACTGAGTAATTAAATATCAAGTAAGGCTGCAAAACACTGATGGCATGCAGTAGTATTGTGATCTCACACTTAGTAACAAGAAATAACCTTTATATTATTTACAGAAGGTAGAGTATATAAATCAGGTACGTACCAAGCACTATTGTGCTAATACACTGATCAGGTTTAGACAATGAGCTTTAGTTTTGTATTATTTAGAAGTTCTAATGTCAGTTTTCAGTTTAAAATTAATGGGACAGTTTGTCATTCACTGTTTATAGTACTAGCAAAATACTGTGATTTTGAATTAGACATTAATTCAAATGGAACTACTATGTTTTGACACCATAGTGCCCTTCTGATGATCTCTATTTTACTTTAATCTCCTGCTTGGCCTTATATTTAAATCCCTATGCAACTGATATTTTATATCTCTGTTTTTAAAAATTAGATAATATACTTAAAAGATACCCTTGTAAACCACTCTTTGTTCTTTCCTGGTACAAGATTTTAAGCTCTGTATACTGTGATCCTTTATTTTACTATGCCAGTTCCAAATAATAATCATCTACCTTGGTTTAGAGATTTTTTTTGTTATTTGGAAGAAGATATAGTTCTTTAAATACATGAATGAGTTAGATCTAGATAGAAAACTTACTAACCTTTTTTTTTTACACAGACACCCTCAAATAAGCCATTGGTTTTATTTTCCCACCCAATTGTTTTATTTTGTTCAGATCATTTAACAGTTGAGCATAAAGCTGTGTTGTTTTCTGGTATGTTGGCCTCAGTACTGTGCCTAATCTACCCCTGGTTGTTTCTCTCCCCTCACAGCCACAATCTACAGTATGTAAATTATCTTATTCTTAACAAAGGTTCTTTTTAAATTAGTAATATTTTGATGCTTTGAACGTTCATTTTTAAAAAGAACTAAACACAATGCATTTTTGAGGTGATTTTGAAATAAATCAACTTGTTCAGTTTTGACGTGTAAGCGCCTTCCTATGAAGCAGTGAAACCGTTAATGCACCTTGTGAAGGTGCCTGGATACTAACCACATTTTTTCTGAATTTTAGGTTACCTCTTAGTACCGCTCAAAAAAATGTACAGCTGAAACAATTTCCAAAATGAATCTCTGATTTGAAATTGTGCATTAAGCAGCTAAATAATGTGAATTCTCATTCTTCTGGGAGCCAGAAGTAGTGATGTGAGCAGGGGACATTGATGGCTCAATCAAAAGTGGGTCAAATCCATGAAGATTCTGGAGCTCTAGCTCAACTTTGCGTCTATGGTCTTCCCATCCAATGAGCTCTTCTTCACTGATGTTACAGTTGAAGCATCCATAGGCATGGCAAGAACTTGGAAACTAATGTAACGATGGTTTTGTTTTAGGACACTGGCTTTAAGCATTTTCAGTGCAATGACAGTAGTGCATCTCCACTGCCGAGATGCCTGTAATTCATTAACAGATGTGGTTAGATAATCACTTTGCTGTGAACTCCCACATTCATACCTGCACCCAAGGAATCAGATGATCTTGGAATATTTCAAACTTGTGTTTCTTTATTCTCTCAATAGACAGCATAATTTGAGGCAGATGGTTTGGAAGGGACATCCATCTTTTACCTATCCCTAACCCATCTGTCCTTGAAACATATACCAACTACACCACTATATTATTTTTAAAACTCTCTGGGTTGTGTAATAGAGCAGTCATGCTTATATTTAGATCTCTATAACTATTTTTTTTCAGCTGTTGGGAGCATCTCTAATAGTAAATTATAAATGCCTAAAAGAATTGGTTTCCTAGCCTAGGCTCTTTTGCCAAGCTAGCAATAACAAGGTGGTTCAGCTCTAATTTTGTTGATATCAGATCTGGGTTTACAGATTACACATATTCTTTCTTCATTTTAAATTTGGAAGCACTCACAATGTTAATTGTTACCATGATTGAGGATCTGCTGTTAATTTCTAGGCTTTTTCCCTTCCTGTTGTTAAGGAAAGCAGCAGTTTTTAGCCTGTACAGACAGTATAATGTTTTCTAAGTAACAGTCTAAAATTTATCTTTAATTAGATTTCTAAACAGTTTTCTCCCCCTAATTCCAGTAATGCATTCTCTCTACTGACATGTTGTCCTAAATATGTTCAGAATCACAGCCATGATGCTAATTCTGGATGATACATGTCATTTTCACCTATAGAGTGGGGCTTCATGCTGCAGGTCTATTTAAGCTCTTGGATAGTCTAAGCATGTGAATATTAAATTGAAAATGTGAATCCTACAATTTTAGGTTGTAGAAGGAAAGCTAGACTGATGTTAGCCTTGTGTAAATTTTAGTTACTATCTTTTTGAGAACACTGGTTAGAGGGATGGGTGCTGGTGAAAACTCCAGTAGAAATCCATGCAGAAGTAGTTTGTGGGTGTCAGTTCGCAAATGTTCTTTTTCAAATAGGTAAGTTCTGTCTTGTTTTGCTAAAACAGTACACTGCCGGGGATATAGTTTTCATTGCTGTATGTGTCATAAACAAGAGTAATTTTAAACTGCAGATTTGTGTCATAGGTCACAAAAATCAAAAGAAAAACTTGATACCTTGTACAATGAGAATGACTCTAAAGATAGTTTGGTATCACTTCATGCTATAATCTGAACAGCTGTTATCTGCTAAGTACTAATGCCCACACTGCTACACACAGTGACATAATCACCATTCCCTCCTATAGTGCAGGAGTGAGCACGGCTGTTCTGTTCTGCTGAAAATTTGTAAAGTGACATTGAAAAAGGTGACAAGATAAAAATGTGATCATTGGTCTCTTTCACTGAGATTTGCTCTTATGTAAAAAGAAATAATTAACAATCCATTCAGGTGTGGCAGTTGTGACATAGTGCCACACATAGGGCGTACAGGCAAATTACAATCTGCCGTTTGAATTAAGTAATTTAGAATTCATTGCCCGTGTAGCTAAATGGGGAGTGATGGGCAGCTCTATAGCTTTCACATTGCACTAGGAGCTAAGCAAGATTCTGATGGCAGTGAAATTTAACCTTAGCTATTACTGACTGCAGCAGTCGATTTATATCTATTGCAGTCTTGCAAAACTACCTTGGAAATTTAGCAGCCCTGGACAAACCTCCCATTCCCTCCTTTACTATAGAGGTTTGTGTATGTGAAAGGCAAAAGGATATTTATTTACTCAAGAAAAAGGTATTGCTGTATGATATCAGTGTGCTATTTTAGAAAGCAATAATACCACTTAATCTGTTTGGGTATTTTACACCTACCGCTCTTAAGAAGCTGAGCGCTGTCCGCAGGTGAACTTAAATTTGGAGTTTATCCTCCTTATTTCTTTCATCTACTTACCTTCTTTGTGTATTGCACTAAATTCCACTTTCTTAGTGTTCATTTCTTTTGTTTGTATTATTACATAGGAATACTAATGTGGTCCATGACCACAAAAAGAAGTGCTTGTGCAGAAATTAGAGTAATAAGTCTTCCACAAAACACTGAGTTGATCGGGTGCAGATGAACCAAATACCAAGTTCTGAAGTTTTTATTTGGCTATTAACTGAACAAGCAGTTTGGGTGTGGGTCTCAACTTGATGAGGTGCAGAGCAGGACAAAAAGAAAAGGTGTTTGAGATGGTTATGAACAATAAAAGTTTTCAAGTGTATATTTATGGTTCAGCATCCTTGATGGTAATTTTCCGTAACATGAGGGAGAGCAGCGGATATTGGATGCAGGACTGGCTGAAGGGCTTTTGTCATCCAGCCATTAGATAAAACAGAGCTGGACTGTTCTGATGCCAGGGGGGTTCTTCTTAGATGGTCTTTAAAAGAAAATTCCTGTTTTCTATTTGAAAGGGATGATCTATGTTTGCTTCAACTTTTTTATAAGAAACAAGATATCTGAAATGTACAGTTATGTAATCTGCCATATACAGATATAACTTAGGAAATACTAAACATTTTGGTAAAACTACCTTGCAAAATAAGTGTCACGCTGTGATGTCAAAAATAGTAAGGCAGTAGAATTATCAGTTTGTAAACCACAAGGCATGAGTATGAGCCAATGCCTTTTGCTTCTGTGTTTAAGAACGTAAAGTAAATGTTAGAAAATCTTACTAATTTAGAAATATTTTAGTTTATTGTGGTAAAATGGAACACAAAAAAATCTCATACAGATTAGCACATAAAATACAAAGTTGCTAAAATGGAGACTCTCAAAATTTTCTTGCAGCTATAAAAGCAGCATTTGTAGTAATCATCATGATTCATTCTTGAAGATTCTTACAGGATCCATCACTGTTGCAAAGTCTTTTCCTGGTAAGTTGTATCTGCGATGAAACAATAAGAAAATGTGTGTCACATCAGTTTGGGAAAGGCCACTCGTACTATTATAATAAGATTTTGTTAAATGCTGTTTGAATTGACTTTTGCCTGGTGCTGGGTTCTACTGTGCACATGTGGGGCTTGCACAGTGTACCCAGATGACTTCATTGGAGAGGGTGTGGATCCAGTCTTCTGAAGATATTTAAAAGGTGCAATACACAGTAGAACCAGGCTTAGTATTACTTCTAGAATTGACTGAGCACTTTTAAGTACAAAAAAAATGATTGATTTGGAAAAAGTCTCACAGAGGTGCATCTGAGTATTTTATTCAAGTTTAGCTGTAGACATTGCAGGAGAGCTGTTCTTGAACTCCCTGTAACTAGCTAGTGGCCAGCTGTAGAATGGAACAGTGCCACGAGATGCCCAAGGAACATCACTTAAAGCTGCAGGTAAAGTACAGATTCTAGTCGCAAACTGTTTACAGAAAATATTTTTATCTGGAAAGCTGATCATTGTTACTGAATGCAAGCAAACAACTGGGCAGCTGAAAGCCGCCTTTACTACATTTTCTTAGTAGATGGCCAGAGTAGGGTGAAAGTTTAAATATGCCTTATTTTTCCGAAATTCCCACCAGACGTTAAGATTTCATATTTTTATGCTATTTTGAATATACTTTAGAGAAAGGAATCACCACTTGTTTCTGTGCACTTGTGCTCTGGATTTACACACTTGTGAACTGCACAGACTCGTTTAAATATATGGTTAGGATTTTTTCCCTTAACTGTTAGTGGTGAAGGAGTTTTGGAGATGCCTCTGGATTGACCTACTGGAGTACCTCAGTTTGGTCTGGAGTGAATTGAATCAACATGGTGCTTCAACCCTTTGCTGAGGTTGTCTTCATAGTAATACATATAAATCATGATTGTACATATTTAGTTATTTTTTAAAAATCAATCATAGTTGAGACCAAAATGTTGAAGATAAAGATGTTCAGAGTTAGGTTCCATAATATCTAGGTAGGGATGGAGCTGCATTTTTAAATGGCATTAAGTGTAACAAGGTTGCTTGTTCCTCAGGCACACAAATCTATTGTATGATCTTTTGAGGAGCAGGTTTTAATGCTCCAAGGCACTGATGTATCCTGTTTAATTAATGAAAGTTCCAAGAGCTTTTTGCAAAATAACTTCATTTCTGCTAAGGTATGAAAACACAAGGTTATGAGCTAAATTCCAAAAACGTTTGTGTTTTAACTGGTTCTTCCTATGTAACTGAAAGTGAGGATCTCGAAGAAATCTCTGTCATTAGCTCTGCTCACTGACAGCTCAGCTCACTATGAGGGAGCACAGAATAGACTTGGCCTGTAAAGAACTTTTTAAAAGAAGAAAAAAAAAGTAAATGAGCCAACCAGGACCAGGATTTCACCTCTGACCTGCCTTGCAGTGAGCTCCCGTCTCCTTGTGACTGCAGCTATCCCTGATTCCAGTGCTCAGCGTAGAAGTGGGGACAGAAACTCTGTGGGTGGTGCCAGAGAGGCACTAACAAGCTCTGGAAAAGCATTATGCTTAAAAAGATATTTAAAGAATTGAAGCAAAAATGTAATTTTGGAGAGGGTCTGTGGGTGGTGGTTTTGTTTCCCCCTTGGAAACAAGAGGATAAAATTTAGGATTGGGATGCAACTGCACTTGGTAATAGCCTTTACAGGCTGTACTGCATCTTGCAATGGATTTAGTGGTTAACTCGCAAGTATTTTGTAGTGGTATCAGTGGTCTATGATTTTTTGTCGACTATCCTTGCATTCAGCGTACCAGAAGGAGGGCCATCTCTGAAAATATCAGACCAAGGATCAGAAAATGATGGCCCCCCCATCCTTTCTCGAGTGAGCCATCCAAGCTACCCTGAGGTACAGTCCCCTCAAAAGACTTTGGCAAGAAGCTGAATAGATTAGATCTGATCTTGAACTGTGAGATGGTTTTGTGCAACCTTATTCTGGACCTAGTTTTGTGACAACGCACTCTGTGGTGTGTGACTGGCCACACACACTCACTAGTAGTTTCAACAGTTTTTGTCCAGGTTTAGGGATATATTTCCAGTTGACAGTTCTAAGGTCGCTCTTGAGGTTTTCTTTTAGTAGGTGCATTGCATAGAAAGAAGGAAACCTAAAAATTAAACAACCAGTTACTGTTCTGTAAATGGGATGCAATTCTGCTTTAAAAAAAAAATTAAAACAAAAAAACAACCCAACCAACAAAAACCAAAACCAGTCAGAGAGCACTCAAAAAAAGAGAACTTGATTTCAATTGTATATCTTTATTTAGTATCTTTTGTTTATAGGTCTGACTACACTCAGGTAAATCACAGCTGTGCAGGCCTTTTCCGTTCCCTTCAGAAAGCATCCCATCTGAACACCATCAGTGTGAGTGGCAGCAGCTTTCTGCTCAGGGCTGCTGAAATACCTTTACCTGGCTGACTCCCTTCTGGTCAGATACTTCTCTAAAACTATCAATTCTGTGCACACTATCTGTCAGGGTTTTTTCTCTCTTAGCAGTTTTTCTTAATGATCTGAGTACACGCTGTTATGTTTCATAGAATCATAGAATCATAAGGTAGGAAGAGACTTCTGAGATCATCGAGTCTAACTGTGCCTGTCTCCCTGCTAAACCATATCCCTAAGAAACTCATCTACACGTCTTTTAAACACCTCCAGGGATGGAGACTCCACCACCTCCCTGGACAATCTGTTCCAATCCCTGACCACTCTCTCAGTGAAGAAATTCTTCCTAATGTCCAGTCTAAACCTGCCCTGGCACAACTTGCGCCCGTTCCCTCTCGTCCTGTCGCTCGTCACTTGCGAGAAGAGAGCAGCACCCACCCCATCACAACCTCCTTTCAGGTAGTTGTAAACAGTGATGAGGTCTCCCCTCAGCCTCCTCTTCTCTAAGCTAAACAACACCAATTCCCTCAGTCTCTCCTCATACGGTTTATTCTCCAGCCCCCTCACCAGCCTCATTGCCCTTCTTTGCACACGTTCCAGCACCTCAATATCTTTCTTGTAGTCAGGGGACCCAAAACCGAACACAGTACTCGAGGTGTGGCCTCACCAGTGCCGAGTACAGGGGCACAATCGCCTCCCTGGTCCTGTTGGCCACGCTGTTTCTGATACAGGCCAAGATGCCATTGGCCCTCTTGGCCACCTGGACACACCGCTGGCTCACGTTCAGCTGCTGTCAACCAACACCCCCAGGTCCTTCTCCCTCAGGCAGCTCTCCAGCCACTCTCCCCCAAGCCTGCAACGCTGCCTGGGGTTGTTGTGACCCAAATGGAGGACTCTGCACTTGGCCTTGTTGAACCTCATCCCATTGGTCTCAGCCCATTGATCCAGCCTGTCCAGATCTCTCTGCAGAGCCTCCCTTCCTTCAAACACATCAACACTTGGTGTCATTTGCAAACTTGCTAAGGGTGCACTCAATGCCTTCATCGAGATCACTGATAAAGATGTTAAACAAGACTGGACCCAGCACTGAACCCTGGGGAACACCGCTCATGGCCAGTTTCCAGCTGGATTTAATTCCATTTAACACCACCCTCTGGGCCTGGCCATCCAGCCAGTTTTTAAGCCAGCAGAGGGTGTGTCTGTCCATGCCATTATCAGCCAGTTTCTCAATCAGAATATTGTGAGAAACGGTGTCAAAGGCTTTACTGAAGTCCAGGTACACCACATCCACAGCCTTTCCCTTGTCATAGAAGGAGATCAGATTCGTCTGGCAGGACCTGCTTTTCATAAACCCATGTTGACTGGGCCTGATCACCCAGTTGTCCTGCACGTGCTATGTGATAGCACTCAAGACAATCTGCAGCATGACCTTCCCCGGTACCGAGGTCAAGCTGACAGGCCTGTAGTTTCCCCTGCGACACTTAGTTCTTTGGTGAAGTCTAACTTTGATTTCCTCTGTCTTCCTCAACGTGATTTTTTTTTCCCCAAAATATTCTCTTTAATTAAAGGTTTGAAAAATAATTACTTTTATAATCCTTACTCTGTTTTTCATGACTGAGCGGAAGTTTTTTTTAACATATCAAGTAATCCCTGTTGTTATTCAGAATAATCACGAATGCAGAAAGGCATTGAGATGACGTATACAAACCAGTCACTCAAAAGTAGTAAATGCAAGCTAATACAGAATGTGCATTCATGTCTAATACTAAAGACTTGGAAAATACATGTGGCACAAAGCAAGCAGAGTCTACTGCACACACAAGAACACACCATTTTTTGCAATAAGAACTGTACTGGAAGCCTCCTATATGTCCTATTCTGATACTGTCATTACAGGGAAGTAGGGGGCAGATATATGTTAATGAGTTATGTGTCTAAGGGGTTTTCAAACTCTTTCATGAGTATTTATTTAAATACCTGATCACTATGAGGAAAACTGGCCCAGGTCTCAGTCGAGAAGAAACAAAACAGCATAAGAAAAGCAAGAAAAAAAGGGCCATCGGATTAAGGTGCTATGGCAGAGGCATTGATGTAGTAAATTTGGGTGTACAGCCAAATATCTGTGTATATGTGGAATCTGCTAGAACCATTACTTTCAGGGATAAAATTGCAAATGTAGTTCAAAGATAAAAGTTAAAGTATTAACTCTCTTTCAGATTTATCCCTATCTGTCAGTGAAGTCTGGATTTATATTCATTTTATTAAAATCCATTTTTTGGCTCTAAGAATTACAGCACCAGAAGGAAATCTAGTGGCTTAACTGCAGTGCAAATAGGTGGAGGAAATAGCTTTGGAAAGGGAGCCTCCCTCTTTGCTTGCATTATCTCACTCTGCTTGCCAGGCCATGTGACGAGAAGGGAACCGCATGGGTGCAAGGAAACAGTGTCAAGAGAGAACCTGACCACTGAGAAGGAGGAGAATCTGGAGTTTTGAAAAGGGAAGGATCTGTGTGTAACGAAGTGTGTGTTGTGTGTAATATTTTATACATTAAAATGTACTATACATATTAAAAAAAAAAAGTATTTTTGTATTTTGGTTAAGCCTTTTCAGTCACAGCAGCATGCAAATAAAACCTAAAAGTATTTTATTTATTCTGAGTTTCTTCTGTGAGAGTGCTGCTTGTTACAGAACCTTCATTCTTCAAGGATTTCTGTAATAAGTATCAGTAGCTGACACTAGGTTTTTAGCATGGGTTAATTTTTTTGATCAAATGGCTTGTTTTAAACTGCATACAAGCAGAGCTTGACATGCTGTGTGGAAGTGTTGCTGTTCTTGAATTTTCACTGGTTCGGTTGTGCAAAATTTGAAAGATTTTTCCTCTTCAAATGCCACTATTTTTGTAGTCTGTTTCTAAAGGTAGACCTAAAACATTGTAGGCTTACAAATGTTCATTGCAGTTTATTTAAGAATGGCGGATGAACTCAGTGCTGTTTATTTTGTCTGAAACATTAATTTTTCTAGGATAGTTACACTGTAATTTGGATAGCTTCAACGTCATCTTCAGAGTATTCAAAATGTAAAGAGCACATGGGTAGAAATGTATACACTTACATGTGGTAAACTCTAAAACATTGTTTCCATTGTGTTAAGGAGTCTACTGAAATTAATGTACATTATCTTTTTTTATGTGTTGATTTTTTCATGTGTGGGTTTTTTACATTGAAAATCAGTGCATTATGAATTATGATGAAGCTGTACCTTCGCTGATGGGCAGAGGGTTTTTTATCAAACAGAGCATGATTATGGATGCTGATTTGACTGTGGGTTCTGTGTGTACGTGTATCACCCGTTGCCTGCAGCAGCATTAAACTGAGACTTGAAGAAAAATGATGGTGACAGAAAAGTGATGGCTTGGGAGCCAGCCTGATTGTACTTAGCTTTGGATGGGATAGCCCAGCTCAAGAACTATGCTGTGAGGGGCTAGAAAAAGTGACAGTATCTGATCTCGGTTGTGTTGTATTTTACTTTTAAAGTTCAGTTTAAAAAAAAAAAACAACCTCCTAAGATCTGATGCAAACCAGGCTCTCTCCCCTCTCCTACCTACCTTCTTGAATCCTAATGACTACCGTATGTTTGATGGTGCGACTACAAACAGCTCTCATTCCTTTCATTTCCCAAACTTTGGGAAGATGTACAGCACTGCCTATTAGCATAATTGCTGTACAGCTAATAGTATCATTTAGAGTTGCTCTTAAGTGTGGGGTTTCAATTTCTTGTTTTACAAGAAGTCATGTAAAGAATATTAATTAAAGTTTTGATTACACAACTAGCAACAAAATTGAAAGACATGCCACCTGAGACATTTGTCAAAAATTTGTAATTAAAATGTTCTTTACTAACTTCATAAGCACGTTAATAATTAGTTGTCTCTTCAGTGAGGATTTTTTGCCTTATTGTGCATTTCACCATATGTTGGTGTTTAGCACATTAGTAACCCCTGCCATGAGCTTTATGCTGCTGATGGCTTTTAATTTAAGGCCTCTATACTTGGGCTCTATATGGATTGAAATGAATTTGTGTGTTCATAAGCATCTTCATGTAAACTTCGAAAGTTCTCTTTCCTGTCTGGTTGGCGGGGGTTTTTTTTGCATATTCTTCTACCCTCAGGACTTTAAGAAATGTAGAACCTTTAGTCTTACTTTCCACTTTTGACAAGAGATATATTTTTTAATTATGCCTGCCCTCTGTACTTGTTAGAAGACAACATCTTGTTTTATTTTTGCTTCTACTTGAATACTTTGAGCATAGTGGAGATTTCAGTAATCACACAGCATGGTTCTTTTCACTTGGAAATAGCTTATCCAAAATTGACTTCTACTGATAATTGTGCTCTTGCAGTGATATAGGGTCTATGACAACTTCAATTGATTAATGATTAATATTGATTAATGAAATAATGGATGGATTAGACCTAGAGTTAGAATTTTTGTTGAAGTGAATCATCTATTCAGAAACATGTGGGTCTATAAAACCCTATTTCATTCCTATCTTGTTAGGATTATCCAAAAATACTCACATGATATTGCAGGTGGAATTTTTTTTTCCTTTTTCTCTACCTCTGATGTAGGGATGAAAAAAAAATTCTATTTCTATTGTGGAATTCAGGTATTGGCTAGGAATATTTTTAATAATATTTCACCTTTGTGAATTAATTTTTTGGAGCAGGTATTTTCTTGTGTATTAACTTTGAAATTTAAGCAAAAATTATTCTATTGATATTATAAAGGCAGAGTTTCTAGGAACTAAGGGAAATGGCGAAGATAAAGTAGTAGCCAGAAAGAGAAGAGAATTTTGAAGTAGAAATGACATCAGATTAATCTTTTCTGATGTGAGGCATACGTGTACCTCAACACCACCCACTGACATGTTGCTGGTTTGTTTTGCTGTATGGCCAAGGATCAATAAGATTTGGATGGAGGTGGTGCTTTTCTCCCTTCTCCCCCTACCAGCTTTTCTCCCTTCCTCTGCCAGAATGGATCTTATCTGGTGATTTTAGTCTGATTACAAAAGATGGTGCCAAAGGTATTGAAACATCCTCACCTCTTTTCCCAAATACCTGAATCCTTTGCAAGAACCTTTCACCCCACTTTTCTTCACCAATGAACCTCCATGTGTGGTTTAGTTTGAGTGCTTTCCAGGGGAGATGAGGTCAAAAAGGGGAATGTGGCTTGCTTCCCACCCTTATCTACACTCCACACCAGTCAGACAACACTGATGCAAATATGGAAGAGGAGAGGGGAAGAAGCAGAGGTAGAGCAAATTTAAAACTGGACACAAAACTATGTTGGACTAGTATAGCTGGCTACATTAATACACTTTAGTATAATCTGCTGCTGCATAGTTTTAAAAGTTGAAGCTATCTCCCTGAAGACAGAAAAAAGCTCAGGGACTGGATTTTTATCTGTGATAAAAGACAAAAAGAAGCAGGGAAAAATAAGTAGATTTGTTATTAGTTGAGAAATCCTGTTCTAGAAGAACTGAGATTTTCTGGGACGTTGTACTTCTGAGTAGTTTTGGCAGAAATGAAGTGATAGAGTCTTTTGGAAATGTAAAAAAATTTTAAAGGATGTCTGATAGAAAACAATGGAATGAAGGGCTGTCATAATCATTGCGGAGATGGTCTCAGTTTAGCTACAATAGTTTTTCAGGACATGGAAGATGCAGCTTTACAAACCTGTGGAGTATACTCACTGGCTGCAGCTACATGAACTCTACTTGTGAATGCAGACATTCCTACAAATCCACAGCTGCAGATCTGTAGAGTATTTCAGTTGATGTGGAGTACACCGTGCCTGTCTTTCTCAGCAGATGAGGGCTCTCCTTTGGTTCAGACCACATCCTGGGCTACCTCCAAAGAAGTGTGGCCAGCAGGTTGAGGGAACTGGTTCTCCCTCTCACTCCACTGTGAGACTGCACCTGGAGTATTGTGTCCAGTTCTGGAATCCCCAACATAAGAAGAATATGGAACTGTTGGAAGAGGTGCAGAGAAGGGCCACAAAGATGATCAGAGGGCTGGTTGTTCAGCCTAGAGAGGAGAAGGCTCCAGAGCGACCTTAGCAGCCTCCCAGTGCTGGAAGAGGCTGCAGGAAAGGGACTTTTTCAAGGGCAAGCAATGATAGGACAGAGGTTAATGGCTTTAAATTGGAAGGGGGAAGAGTTAGATTAGACATTTGGAAGAAATCCTTCATTATGAGGGTGGTGAGGCACTGGGAGAAGTTGTGGATGCCCCCTCCCTGAAAGTGTTCAGGGCCAGGCTGGATGGGGCCTTCAGCAGCCTGATCTGGTGGGAGGTGTCCCTGCCCAGGGCAGGTGGGCTGGAACTGGATGATCTTTAAGGTTGCTTCCAGCCCAAACCATTCTATGATTCTGATTGTAATTCCTGTCCTGAGAATTTTTAAAAATAATAGCTTGGTAATAAATTGATTTAATAATTTTAAATTGACCAGTGTAATGTAAACTGTGTTAATCTGCTTTACTGGGATCTGAAATCTACAGCCGAGTGGTGGTGGATCCAGTTCAGAATCTCGGTGACACCTTCAGCTGCAGCATCGAGGTGTTCCTTGCACTGGTACTGTGTCCAAGGACAGCCTGGACAGTCAGGAATACGGATGCCTGGCTGACCCACCCTGCCTCTTGCACGGATTCAATATTCTGGTGCATTACCAATTAAGTGTGAGGTCCATTTCAACCCAAACTCGTCTATGATGATTCCACGAGCGTTTCCCGCGGGCTCCGAGCTCCGTTTCGCTCACGTGTTGGGATCCGTTTCCCGCGGAGCTCTGTTCATTTCCTGCGAACTCCAGGGTCCGTTCGTTTCCCACAGCAGCGCCCGGCCCATCACCGGACGCTCCACCCGCTGCCCTCCCCTCCGGCCCCGCCCCGTGGCTGCGCGGGCGCCCCCCCCGGTCCGCGTCTCTCGCGAGAGCCGGAAGCCGGCTCGGTGACTGGTTGGCGCGCGCCCGCTGGGAGAGCCGGAGCGGCAGTGGGGCTGGGCCTACGCGGGGCTCCGCTTCACCTCCCCGACTCCCCACCACCACCCCCCCAGGCGGCCGCTCCCCCCCCCCCTCCCCAGCCCGGGCCCCTACGGCGCTGCGCTGCCCGCGGCGGGGACCATGTCCGCCGGGCAGCAGCCGCCGCTACCGGACGAGCTCGCGGTGCCACCGCCGCCGGGCGCCACTAGCGGCGAGGCCGCGGGCACGGCTCCCTCCGCGGCCGGCCCGACTGGAGGCGACGCGGAGATGGAGGTGAGAGCGCTTTGCTTCCCCGACCCCGGCGGCGCGGGCAGCCCGGTGCGGTGCCCGCCATGAGGGACGGCTTTGGGCGGGCGTCCCCGCGCCGCGTGGGACTGCGGGAGACAATGGGAACGGGCGCGGGGCCGCGAGAGGATGAGGGGGAAAGGGTAAGAGCCCTGCCTGGGGGGGATGCCCTTCCTGGAGAGAGGGGCATATCTGCCTGTCTTGGGGCGGGGGTGAGGGGGCGTCGTCCCGTCCCTCCTGGCGAGGAGCGGGAGTCCTGTTCCTCATGTGTTGGGGGGGATGGGGGGGGAGATGCAAGCTGCTCCTGTGTGTGAGTGAGGGGGGCGCCGCATCTCTTCTGTCTTGAGCGGTGGGGAAGGCTGCTTCATCCTTCCTGGATGGGTGACGAAACCCCGTCCCTCCTGTGTACGTGTGTTTGTGGCGGGGGGGATGGATGACACCCCATTCCTTCTGGGGGTGGGGAGGGGGTTGTCCCGTCCCTCCTGTGTGTGTGAAGGCGGTGCCCCGTCCCTCCTGGTGGGTTGAGGGAGAGGACTCCCTCTCCTTTCCCTGCGTGTGTGCAGGGGGGATGTCTCTGTCCCCCTCCTGTGGAGATGGAGGGCGGGGGTGTCCTGTTCCTCCTGTATGTGTGTGGGGATCTCGTCCTTCTTGTGTCTTGGCGGGGGTGTCCCCTCCCACCTCTGTATGTGTGATGAAGGGGGTGTCGTCTCCTCTGTATTTGTGTGCCTGTTCTTGTCCCTCGTCTGCGGGGTAGGGGTTCCATTCCTCCTCTGCGTGTTCTGTCCTTCCGGGGAGGGGAAGAAGGATGAGGACTGCCTCATCCTTCCTGGGAGGGTGGGGGAAGCCCCATCCCTCCTGTTTTGGGGGGCGGGGGGGCTACCCCATCTCTCCTGGAGGGGCATAGCTCCACTTCCCCTCTATCTCTTTGCATCCCCTTGCAACCCTCTGCCACACGTGGGTCCCGGTATTGTGTTCCCACACCAGCTATGGGGACAAGGGGAGGCCTCTCCGCCAGATCACAGCGTTTGTTTATCCTCAAAAGTGCAGAGATCTCCCTCTGCTCGTTACCTGCTTTTTCCAAGTTACCTTTTTCTCTGGGAGAGCTTTCCCATCGCTTGTGTTTTCTGCTTCCGTGATGAGCAAGTCCTCTTTATAAAAAGCCTTTCTGTCTAGTGAAGCAGCTCAGAAAAATTTTTTGGGGGTGTGTGGTTTGTTTGAGGGGGCTTTTTTTGGTAACAGGTGCTTATTCTAGAAATTTGAAGGTGTTTGAGTGATTGCCTGTAGATGCTAATTTTATCACAGCATTGTTTCCTTCATGATATGAGGAAACTGGTCCATCCTGCTCTCAGTGCTGGGTGTTTTGTACTGAGTCATCCTGCATGATCCAACCTTCTTCATCTCCTTACATTTGCAAACACCAGATTTCTCAGATGAGCAAGTAGCCAAAGCACTGTGGGTAATAAGTCCTGCTCAAACCTTCAAAAATAGGACAATTCTGGGCTGGTGCTCAGCGCATAGAGGCTGCAGAATATGTGCTCCTGAGACACCTGTGTGCCAGGGTGCTCCCTCTGCTCCTCTTTTCTCATGAGAAAGGGATCACCTTGCATTAAGAGAAGTTTAAACTCTAATAGCTTCTCGTTTGTCCTGATCATCTGAGCTACTGCTTTTCTTGCTCACCAGTTAAATTGCGAGGGTTTGTCATCTTTAATACACATGATGAGATCAGATGGCACACTGCTGCGTTTCTGTGTTAGGTGTTGCAGGAAGAACGTGAATTGCGTACTGAAGTTCAAACAGTGCTGTGCTTGTGCTAGTGGGGGTTGGCGAAATCCAGTGGGTGCGAGTTTAGATGAACTTTAGCCATAATTTTTTATGTTCAGTTCTTTAGATTTTGACTGGCAAATGAAACATTTGTGTTAAGATTTTTCTGTTTCCACACACCTTACCTGGTGGAGTTTTGTGAGGAAACACCCACCCACAAGCATTCCAGGTTTTACCTGCCTTTGTTTCATGCTGTTTCTTACTTTCCTGTTCCTTTGTTCTACATTGGCCAGTGAAGATTGAGTTTCACTCAGCTCTTACTTGGCTCAATTAAACATATGGTTACTAACAGTTTTGAAGGCATCTTGTTCGTTTCCTTTTCTCAGCCTTTAAAGAATTATTTTGTAATATACTTGCTTTAGCATGGTTTACTGGGGAAGGATCATCCCATTGTTTTTGGTTTTAAGAACAGAAGGTGAAACTATATGTGAAATGATGGGGAGGGAATTAACCTAGTAACAGGAAAGACAAGGATAAAAATCCCTAATCTGAAAAAAATAATTGAAGTCAGTATATCAAGGATTTGGCAGGAAGGGGATGAGGAAGAACTGCCCCCTCCCAACAAACTTTTTTTTGTTAGTGGTAGTGCCATTGGTGATAACAACAGTTATTTGATTTGCTAAAATAAATAGGGGAAAGGTGCAGTTTGTCTAAATTCTTACTCTGCTTCCAGGACAAACTGCAGCCCTGGTTCTTATTTAGACTTGTTCCCTTGGTACAGAATGTCGAGGGCTTGGGGTAATCTAGAAAGAAAACCTTTGAAACTACTCTTACTTTGGGACCGAACTGGCTTTAGGAGTGTTTTGGCTCAGCACCCTAGCAACACCATGCCGAGCTCCTGGACCACAGCTGTGTTTCGTTCACATTGATGTGAGGCTTTAATGATAGAGCTAAATCGGATTACAGAGATCTAGCTCTGTCCCTCACCCCATGGCAGGGATCTTTGATCCATTTCCAGGTAATTCTACAGTAAGTAATAGAAAGCCAACTACATCAAAGCAGCAAAAGGTGGCTGTGCCGTTTGACATGGATAGGTAGTTTTGAAAGAAGCTTATTCACCTTTCCTTGTTCAGAAAATAATGCTTTTTCTAATTGTTTTTCATCTCAGGAATCTTTTGATGATGGATCACCAGGAAAACAAAAAGAAATTCAGGAAGCAGATCCTACATATGAAGAGAAGATGGTATGTGATATTTGGAACTGAGTGCGGATATCCCGTGCTTATGCAGTTGCTTAAAATAACCTGAGTTTTCTGCTTGTTAATAATCTCTTAACTGGATTTATAAAACTTTGTCTAGTTATTGAAAAACTACTTAAATAACTTAAAATCAAAAAACATCCAGAAAAAGCCCTCAGACTGTATGGAATCAGTTGAAGTCTAGGACTGGTTTTTCATTATATCGCTGTTGAAGGCAATTCAGTAGTGATACAGGAATACAACTTAGTTTTGAATTGCAGGAGTAGCAGTCCTTTGTAGAAAAAGCATATTTATTTCTGTTGATGAGGGGGCAAGCAGTAAAAAGAATGGTTCAGCATAAGGCTTTGAGTAGCATTTGTTGTCAGTTGAAATATGCTTTAGTAGGAGGACTTGAAAATAGACAGGTTCTTTCAAACAGTTTACAGGTCAAAGTAAATAAAAGCTAGCTTTCAAAATTCACAGGAGGCTGAGGAAAGGTTTGCCGTGGAGGACAAGTGCTGACTTGAAGCCTAGGTTAACTTTTCAGCCCTTCTGCTTTGTCTACACTGAAATGGATTTTGATAGCTTTTCCTGAAATGCAAATTCTTTCTGAAGCTCTGGTTAGAGTCCTTGAGCTTTAGAAGATGGGTGATTCTCTGCTTTGTGGGTTAGATAGCAGAAAACTTACTGTTTTCCTTATTTCTTAGGGTTTTTTAATATCTTGAATGTAAGAGATGAAGCCATCCATTGGCTCACTATCTCATTGCATTTTCTGTGTCTGTTTTCCTTTCTTCCTCTTTGTAATTCCAGTGTATGTGGCTGTATGTGGAATTTCTTCATAGGAAAGTGAAACTGATTCTTATGATCTGTTGCTTCCTGTGTTGTTTCTTCTTGCCATTGAAAATAACTCAGTCGTCTTCTGCTCATTTCTTTGTGGTACTTCCTGGCAGACTGAAGAAACTAAACTTAAGAGTTGTAATTGTGTCTGTCTAGAGACTAGTAGAGACAAGGATTGTATTTTACTGTTGCAATAGTCAGAAGATGCTCTGGAAAAGAAAATGGGAAAAGTTTCTCTGTAGAAGGATAGCTCAGGGTTGCAAAACAGCCTGTTTTGTGTCTTACCTAAAAGATACAGATAATGTTTGTTAGTCTCTTCAAGGAATATCCTTAAGCACAATGAAAACAAGGTATGGGATGTGTGTGCAGTGCCAAAACTTGCAGGAGATTCCTTACTAAAATTTTGGAATGAGGAGGTTTTGCAGTGCAGTCTTATATCTCTTCTTTTCTTTCGCACAACCAGTGTAACAAGTACTTAAAAATAAAGGTCAGCAGTTGGGATGGGGTAAGATTTTACCTAGTTTAAACTTCAGAAACTTGCAAAGTAACCAAAAAAGCCCTTAGACAGGAAAAATCAGCGAATGTGTCAATTGAGCTTCAACTGCAGTTAGAGTGAGTCTGGCTATTGTGTGGTACATACAGGATCTCTTTCTTGGTGTCTTTCTTCTTTACCCCCCCTGTCTTCTTGTCTTTTACGTAGTGCAGGAACTGCTTTCTTTACAGAGGAGAACACTGACAGAGCTGGCATTGCTCTTGCAGAAGCCAGGAACATGCGTTCCTTTTTACTAAGAAAACTGACTTCCTGTAACTATGCAAGTTGCTAAATACTGGGTTATGTTGTGGCAGCTGGCAGAATGTCAGAGTGGTTGTTGTTAAGCTCAGAGCTGTTTTCTGTCTTGTTTTTCTGTTCTAAAGTCTTGATGTGGCCTTGGGAAGGTGTGTTTGATTCCAAATGGAACCTACCTCAAAGGAACTGAACCTTTTAGATGCTAATAGTGTCTCCTGTAATCTTCTGCACAGCAGAAACAGCAACTCGTATCAAAGGGGGCAGCCTGACAAGTTAGGCAGAGCATATCTAAGAGGTCTCTGCTGCTGGAATAGGTGCTCTGGCTTTAGCTAGGGTTTCCTCTGCCTCTTTCATGCCAGCTTTTTTGCTTATCTGACACCATCGTGAGGTGCTGTATCTCTCTGAGCAGGTGGGAAACTTAATGTGGTAGAAAATAGTTGTTGCCCAGTTGGTGAGATGAACAAATTCATTGAAGAATCCTGCGCGTGCTAGGTGGTGGTCAGTTTCTGGGAGTGGGACTATCATTTTTGATAGGAGAAAGTGGTTAAGGGGACTCTGGCCTTATCCAGTGACACTCATAGAATTGTTGTGCCAAAATCAGATTTTAGTCTAGGCACAGGTTTGTCTCACAACTTTGATCTTACTGCATAGCAAAGGCAAGCCTTGGCCCAGTAAAAGAATATTGAATCTGTCAGAAACAGTTATAGTGTTGATGTTAATCATATTTTTGTAGCTATGAATATAAAGAAATATTTATCTATATTGTTTAAAAAGGATTTGTTAGCTTTTTGTTTCAATTGAATACATAACATAATGTCTCACACTCATTCCACTTAATTTTCCTTGTCAACAGCAAACAGACAGAGCAAACAGATTTGAGTATCTGTTGAAGCAGACTGAGCTGTTTGCTCATTTCATTCAACCTGCTGCTCAGAAAACTCCAACTTCACCTTTGAAAATGAAGCCTGGACGTCCACGAATAAAGAAGGATGAGAAACAGAATTTACTGTCAGTTGGCGAGTGAGTGATGACATGTAGGCCAGCTTGTACTGTAATTATGGATTTTATTGTACTTTAGGAGCGTAAGTTAAACTTGCTAGTCTTTTGTCCTGTTTTGCTCTGTGTTTTGTGCTGTATCCTTGCGGGGTTTTTTTTCAACTGCCCACCTGTAAGTTGAGGGTTGTTGAAGAATTCTAGGAGTTAAAAGAATTTTGTGTTGGTGGTGAAGCACTATCGTGATTAAAAGTATTCCAGCATGAAGAAAAGCGGGGGCAGAAAAGCAGAGTATTTGTGACTGTAATTTGTAAGAGTTCACAGAGAGCATGACTATACGGTATCTTACAGGCAGCTTGAAAAATCGAAGTCTAGAAATTTGCATTGCCTTTGTTGCAGCTTGTATGGCTACACTATATCTAGCGTTTGTCAGATGTTACAGAACTCTTCAACACGATGTTGTTTCATGACTTGTAGTTATAGGGCAGTATTGATGCACACAATTTATCCCTCTCCAGTCGCTTTGCTCTAATACTTGAGCCTGATAACAACATGGTTGTCTTTTATTAAGTAAGAAGCTAGTGACTTAAAAAGCAGCATTTCAGCTGATTAGTTAAACAGAAGTTGTTTTGAACAATCTTGCTAGAAGCTTCTTTGGGAGTTTACATTCTGTACTGCAATGGTGTCAGATTTAATGTCAGAACAGTTTCACGTCTTTTCAGTTTAGCCAGAAACTTAACTTCTTTCTTGCACTTTTTCAGCTACCGCCATCGTAGAACAGAGCAGGAAGAAGACGAGGAGTTGTTAACAGAAAGCTCCAAGGCAACTAATGTCTGCACTCGATTTGAAGAATCTCCATCTTGTATGTTTCCTCTTTTTTGGTTGTTTGGGATTTTTTTTTTTGCCCCAGTTCTTTCTATTCAAAATGTTGTTTAAAATGAAGTTTAGTTTCATCCTTCCCAAGATCAATGAATCCACTTTGGGGGACAGGAGAAGAAAAATCCAAAACCGGTCTGATGGGACAAAATATATCAGTAAAGGAGAGTTTATTTTCAGTCAGACTAGAAAGATGGTCCAGTGAGTCTTTAGATCACATCACAAGGTTGGAAAGGACCTCTTGAGATCATCAAGTCCAACCTATAACCCAACACTAACACCAACCCATCATCTAAACCATGGCACTCAGATACTAGGAAGGAGTTAGCTGGTTTGAAATCTGTAGCCTTATAAATTTTGCATATGTGACCTATCTTCTGATGCAATTTAAGGTACCTAACAGCTTCCCACTTATTCAACAGAGAATTCTGTTGTTTTAATGATTGACTAAGTTCTGGTTTGGGGGTGGTGACGGAGTTAGAATTTCCATGTATTTTGTATTCTAGGAGAAAACAAAGCTGTTGGAGCAGCCTGCAGAAATAGAATTAACATGTTGCTGTCTCCAGTCTGCATTGTCCTTGAATTTACTGCATGAAATTTACTACTTGATTTTGTTCTGTAGCTGAGATAATCAGCATCAATTAGCAGGCAAGGGATGGTGACATTTTTTCAGGAAGCTCTTACAGATCTCTTAGTCTATGCTTTCATGTCTTTTAGATGTTAAATGGGGAAAGCTGCGTGACTATCAGGTTCGAGGACTGAACTGGCTCATCTCTTTGTATGAAAATGGCATCAATGGTATCCTAGCAGATGAAATGGTATGTGCATAGCCCCTCTCTCTGAGGACTTGTGAACACAGGCAATGCAACACAATTTTAGTTCATATATATATATATATGGGGCTTTTAATAGCACAAAATGCAATTTTGACAAATCTTATTCTACTAGTATGTTTTATGTCATTACTGTTAAGTGTCATTGGTATCGTAACTTAAATAAACTGTACAGGCAGTTTTAGAAATAGATGTATGAAAGGGGAATCTGTCAACCTTTAGGAAAATAAAATTCATGGAGGGGAGTTGTTCTATTGTCAGGGTTTAGCTCTGACCTGGCTAATTTTGGCAGCAAAAACCATGCAGTTGGGTTCTCAGTTTCCTTCTGCTCAGCCCACAGGGGAAGGGGAGAGGAAAATAAGAGGAAAAAAGGCTTGCGGTTGAGAAACTAAAACTACAGTTTTAATAATAATGATGATAGTAATAGTGATGAAAATAATTATAAAGTAATGAAATATATACAAATATCTGAGGTCACACCCCCACCCCATCCCTCGATGACTGTACATCACCACAAGTACTGTAGGGCAGACACGAGGGAATGGGTGCACAGCTAGGAGGGAGCTGAACTCAGGAACTGGGTTCAGGAACACACAGATATGGAATCAGGAGTAATCAGACAGTTGAGGTCCTCACTGTATGTCAGCCATCACAGAAGAGAGTGAGACCCTCGTGATCTCTCAATTTTATACCAAGTATGACATATATAGGATGGAATGTTCTATATTGGTCAGTTTGGGATCACCTGTCCTGTCTACCCATCCCAGCAGGTGCAGTTTGAGGATGACCTTGATTTTTATAGGAATAAGTATAAACATTGGCCTTTCTGCTACCAGTGTCCTGTGTTATCACTTCTGGAGAGAAACTGGCTGAAAAACAGCTTTCAGAAAATGGAGTTACTTATGAAAAAATTGAGTTAGAGTTAGGGAACTGACTCTGACTCAAACCACATTTGTAGAATGATGTATCTTCTATTCCTTTCTATAAATTGCGCTGTTTTGTTAGGGTATTCTCAAGCTGACCTAGTAAAGAGAGTGTCGTATGAAATGAACAATTCATGCAGGAGCACTCCTGTTGTTGTTAGGGTAAAATGCAAATCATAGGGTGCAGGTGTTCTGTATGGACTGATCTTCAGCAAAAGCTACACCTGTGGGAAATATTCTGGGAGAAATGTTGCCAAGTTAAATGTAGCTAGAGAGCTTTGTTAAAATTTCTTTCACACCTTCACTATGGAGATTTCAGGCAGCACTGGCCATAGTAGCTTTTGCTTCTGTTTTTGTTCTTTTCCCCTGAAAGGCAAGGGATGAATACAGAAGAAACTGTAGTATTATGACGAGCAGATGCATTTTTGTCCTCTAAATGATTTTAGTTGTATCTGGTTTTCATAAGGAGCAGATAAGGAAAAACAAAAATCAAGTATATTTCAGTGTATCATGTCTCTTGTACCTTCTGGTGATTTCTTTTTTGTGTAATAAAACTTCTTTAAGATACATTAGATAAAAAAGAATTTAAATTATTGTTTAGTCACGTGTTTAATTTTGAAATAGATAAGGATTTTCTTCAACTTACATGCTTATGAATAGAGAATTTTTTGTTGAGTGCAAGTCTAAGTGGAGCAGTCTTGTTTAAAAAAAACAGCTGGAAAACTTTGTAAGTCCTTGGATTTGTGGTATTCCAAAATTCTTCTAGCATTGAGGACATTAAATTTGTTATTAATTTTTTTTATTCATTCTTAAATATTAATTCTTTTTTTCTGACACTTTAACGTCTCTTACAGGGTCTTGGGAAGACATTGCAAACAATTTCTCTTCTTGGGTATATGAAACACTACAGAAATATTCCTGGTCCTCACATGGTGTTAGTTCCAAAGTCCACTCTACATAACTGGATGAATGAATTCAAGAGATGGGTACCTACACTTCGAGCAGTTTGTTTGATAGGTGACAAAGACCAGCGAGTAAGTTCTGGTGTGGCTGGTTTTCCTGTGTAAATCCAGCAAGTGATCTTGCCATCCTTTGCCTTTACCTTTACCTTTCATTCACGGGGAAGGATATTATTTGGAGTTGTAGTGATTAAACAGTAAGACCTACAAGTGCTACCTACTTATAATGTAACCAGCTTCCAATTCACTTGTATGTTGCCCAGCTATTGCTTCATCACTTTACACTCATAACTTCTTGTCCAAAGATTTTCTCTCTCCTTTTGTGAAGACGATACACTGTGGAGGCCAACAAACCTGATAAATCTTAAAATAGGAAAATGAGGTGTTTCATGTAAAGTGCTTTCATCTGTATGAATATGGAAATCTGTAAAAAAGTCGTTTGCTTTCTTCTCTACATAGTACAGTACATTGTATTGGCTGTAACAGCAACTCTTAAGAGTTATGGGGTCTGTCAGTTGGAGGATCAGGGTGGGCTATTTGGTAAAAGTGGTATGCAAAAGGATCTTATTTGGCTTGAATTTTGTCAATTAAAAGAAAATATTATTCATCCTCTTCTAGTCTTACTGTTTCAGTCGTTCTCTTTTCGTTACTTCAGAATCAGTTCTTTGCTACGTTTTTTTTTAGTGCAGCATAAAACTTAAAAAACATAAAATCTATAGATTTGTGAGCTGGGGTTACCCATTTATTTATGAAAGGAAGAGTTATTACTGATGCCATTAAACTTCTGTGTTCGTCAGCAGGGTTGTTTTTGTTCTAAGGGCATCTAGCTCTATTTTCACAGTTTGTTGGGTTAGAAATTACAAAAATACCGATGAAACTTTAAATAGTTCTGGAGGTCATTGGTCCAAGTATGATACCTTGTGGTTCTCTTAGAGCATCTTTTTGGAATCAGAAAGTTCTTAATCTTTCTTCAGTATCTTTCTTGCTTATAAAAGTTCTTGACATTTATACATCTCTGTATATTGAATTCTGGCTTAATTACTGTGTCCGCTTTTAACCTTGATTGTGAGCATTCTAGAAATTCTTCAGCTAGCCAAATAAAGCTATGCTTGGGATTATTCTTTATATTCAAAATCTACCATTTTCTAAACTTCAAAATAAGCAAAGCAAACCTACAGAAAATTAATTTTGAGTTCTGATCTTATGGTTCAACTTTTGAAAACCTCATGTGTGTGGATAGTGATCTGCAATTTCCAGAGCAAGAAGAGCTGAAATCTCTTCTCTGCTTTGCCCTGAGACAAAATTGACAAAATTGCCAAGCTTTACTATGGTTGTTGTATGCATCTGTAACTAATATGATCTTATCTTTCAAATTTAGTAGCGACATTGTTTTAAAATTTTAACAGTGCTAGTGTGTTCTTTTTGTTTTAGATTTGACAAAACCTCAGTAACTAACTGTCACCTTGGTGTCTAGGCTGCCTTTGTCAGAGATGTGTTGTTGCCTGGAGAATGGGATGTCTGCGTAACATCATATGAAATGCTTATCAAAGAGAAATCAGTATTCAAAAAGTTTAACTGGAGATATCTTGTCATAGATGAAGCCCACAGGATTAAAAATGAAAAATCAAAGGTAATTCATACTTTAACTGAAAGGGAGATTTGTGTGGGTTATTTCTTGGTGGTGTTTGGACTAGTAATATCTTTATATTTGCTCATGTCTCGATGACTTTCAGTTATCAGAAATTGTGAGGGAATTCAAGACTACAAATCGGCTGCTGTTAACGGGAACACCACTTCAGAACAACCTTCATGAACTCTGGGCTCTCCTTAACTTCCTTTTGCCAGACGTCTTTAACTCATCTGAGGTAAGTCTTCATTTCTGCTAGTCAAGTTAAATCAACTTTGATGATTTTCCAGATTTGAAAACAGGCCTGAATATGTATAGTAAGGAGTATCAGTTACTGATAACGATAGTTTGACAGCTAGAAAACGTTTCCAGAATTCTGAGGTATAGCAGGGTAGACTACTTTTCTCAGCTTAGCCATTTTTAAAGGCTGTTATGAGCAGATATAAGAGGTATTTAAAATTCACAACATGAAGTTGATCTCTACTGCATTTCAGAATGGGTTTAAACATTGTGATGGCTTAACCAACTAAGTTGTTTCTTATATTTAACTATAAGTTACCTTATTTTTTAGCAAAGACTTCTTTCCTCTGGGTTGAGAGGTACTATATAAAGAGCAGTAGATTTCACAAAGTGAAATATGCGCCTAAACTGTTTTGATGAATCTGCAGAAGGGGGAACTTTGTGGTGCATTACACCAAAAGTTTACATTTTCCTTTTTGGTTTTCATCAATTGCTGCGGTAGAATGCTTCTTCCAGATGGAGTTTGTCCTATGGAGTGATACAAGTGAATTTTCTTCAACAGAAAAGGACTCACATATTGGGGTTTTTTTCTCTTGTTTTTTCCCTTGGTATGGAGGTTTTCTTTCTTTTTTTTTTTTTTGGCAAGACATTGTGTTTTAGAGCTTTCCATAAAAATACACCAATGGGGGTAATTTGTTATTTTACCTACTGCCTGCGTAAGAGAATCATTTGTTTTCCGCATTGCACCCTGAAAGGAAACCTCTTATATATCAATGCTTTTTTTGATACAGGACTTTGATTCATGGTTTGATACAAACAACTGTCTAGGGGATCAAAAGTTGGTGGAACGTCTCCATATGGTAAGTCTTTCCCCTGTTTGTGTGTTACATTTACCTAAACTGTGGTCTAAATAATTCTTCTAATGCTTCTTGTGACAGAATATTAGGGTAAGATAGCTTATTCCAGAAACTGTGGTAAACATTCAGAATTGGTTGGTGAAGCTCAGAAGATGATCTATTTCTTGAAAAGGAAATTGTTTTGGAGGCAAGAGAAGGGTCCATAGTTCTGGCTTACAGGGTTCTGAAATGCTTACATTAAAACAATTGGCTATGAAGAGACTATAAATATTTCAGACAAACAAAATGAAAAAAGATCAAGGGGCATAGAACCATCTGAAAAAGGATTTTGGCATCATCTTTGAGTCTTCCAAAGAAAACATACTTATATTCCCACATATAACAACCTCTCCATATAGATTTCCTTTTTCAGATGATCTGGTAATAAGTCTGGTGTTTGAGCATTTTTGATAGAGAATATCCTCACTGTTTTTGTCTTTTGTCCTGTTCAGTGTTTCAGTTTCTGAAATCTGTTTAACGATTCAATCTCTTTCAGGTGCTACGACCATTCCTTCTACGTCGCATTAAGGCTGATGTAGAGAAAAGCTTGCCTCCAAAGAAGGAAGTTAAAATATATGTGGGTCTCAGCAAAATGCAACGAGAATGGTAATTCACGTATTTGACTGTGCTACGGTTAAAGCTCAGAAGGAATGTGCTGCTTGTCACTCGATTATTGTGATTTAATTCCTTCTGGTGCACTCACAATGCGTATGCATTTCCTTTTGACATGTTTGTAATAACAAAACGATGCATCTCAGGGAGAGTTGCCTGACGAAATGAAGGGGAACGGGAGCTTTGACTATAATTATCATTAAAGAAATTTCAGCTTCGTTTTAGAGTTACAGAACTGTTCTCTTTCTTTGGTGTAGGTATACACGGATCTTAATGAAGGATATAGATATACTGAATTCAGCTGGGAAGCTGGACAAAATGAGACTGCTGAATATCCTCATGCAGCTGCGAAAATGCTGCAATCACCCATATCTGTTTGACGGAGCAGAACCTGGTCCACCTTACACAACAGATATGCATTTGGTCACCAACAGTGGCAAAATGGTAGTATTGGACAAATTGCTACCCAAGTTGAAAGAACAAGGTATGCCTCTCGTTGTTTTTTGAGTGTTGTTTGGTTCAATGATAAAAATGAAAGTCAGCTCAGCAAAAACCAGCACACTAGCATGATACCAGCTTGTCAAGCACTATATCTTAAATAATTCGTGCAAAAACAATTTGTGAACTGCCTGCATAATTAATTGGTCCATTATGGCTTTTTTCTGATGGTGAAGTGTGTTGATATTTTTTGCTTGTTTGCTTTTGTTTTGTCCCAGCTGAACTGAGACCACAGAAACATCAGTTTGTCGGGGCTTTAGATTTTATTTCTTAGGAGTTAATAGTTGTTTGAGACCTAATCGTGTGGTACTTTTGCCACTCCTTTTTGCCATGAAGTACAATTTCAGATTCAAACTCTAACCTAGGGTTGAAGTCAAATCCTTTGTGAAATGTTGGTCTTTCTTGTTACATATGATTTTGAGCAGCACCTGAGTTTTTTCAGGGAATTCTGTTATTTTAAAGTTATTTGATCTAGGGACAAAGCTCTGGAATACATTACTGTAAAACTGAGTTGCCACAGAATTTTTGACTCTGAAATAAATTTTATTTCTTGGGAGTTTTGCTTACTAAAGTAACATGGCTAAAGGAGTGGAGGAAAGTTTGTGACCTTGGAGACCTAGCAGAAAAATAAAACCAAGTCCAAACCTCATCCTTAGTTAATATAAAAGTAACCTGTACTTCATATCCAGATGTCATTCAATCAGCTGTGGTGATACATGTCATTTTAAGACTGAAAAAGAGGAATTCAGTGTTTACTATAGTTCTTTTGATCTTGGTTTCTGTCTGCTATAAGGATTCTTCTTGAGATGTGGAAATTAAACTTGGCCTGGTCTTAAATCAAATTATGATCTTAAACAAAAGAGAGTTCATTATTGGACCTTGAGTCCAAAGGACAAAAACCATCATACTAGGAGAGTATAGAGGGGAAATGGAAGCTTTGTAGTATTCTGTGTTTTACTTCAGTCTCTCAAGTAGGTTGGAAATGGTTGTGTGTGTGTGCGCATGAAGTACTGTACATTTACATTTTTTGGCAAGTAAGTAAACTGACAAGTCTTTGAGAGGAACTTACTTTATTTCTAGATATGTTAAATCCAAAACAAATACTTCATAATTTCATTCTTTATACTCTTTGATGGTTTTGTATTTGTGTTATCATCTTACTCGGTTGTGTCTGGGAACTTTTTGATAAGGACCACAACAGAAAACAAAAGCAAAAATGCAGCCTCTAACTAGACTCCTAATATTTTTTATATAATATAAATATTATAATGTATTACATTAAATTACAATTAAAAAAGTAAATGTAAGTACATTATGCAAACAAGCCCTATGGCAAGCACAGGAGGCTGCAGATCAGTAGCTAAACAGCTTTAACAGCTATGAGTGCAGTTCTGCACACTCCAGTCACATCTGTTGTTATTTGGAACCTTTTGAACCCCATGTTGGGCACCAAAAATGACTGTTGTGGTTTAACCCTAATAGGCAGCGAAGTCCTACACTGTCGCTGTGATAGCAGCATCCACAGCCCTGCATTGTATATTTGAGTTCTGAAATACTAACTGCTTTTCTTCTTAGTACATGGAACTGCCCTCCTTCCATTTCTGGAAATGCAAACTTGCAGAGTGTGATAAATCTTAACTTCTGGTGAAAACAAAAGCAAGCTTTTCGCCCAAACAGGTTCAAGAGTCTTAATCTTCAGTCAGATGACCAGAGTCCTAGATATCTTGGAAGATTACTGTATGTGGCGAAATTATGAATATTGTAGACTGGATGGACAAACACCACACGATGAGAGACAGGTATTTAGAATTTTAGAATTCTTTTGTTTAAGTAAAAATAAAATACTTGATTCAACTGATATGTTCCTTTTATTTATTTAGGCATCTATTAATGCATATAATGAACCTGGTAGCTCGAAATTTGTGTTCATGTTAAGTACACGGGCAGGAGGTCTTGGAATCAATTTGGCTACTGCTGATGTTGTAATTCTATATGATTCAGACTGGAATCCACAAGTAGATCTTCAAGCCATGGTAAGAATCCAAGGAATTACGTTGTTCTTTCTTCCCTTTCTCATGGAACTTTTCTAGAAATGTGTGGCATGATGTTGTGTTTCCAAAATAAATTTGTGGTTTTCCTGTTTTAGCTCAGTAGTAGTATTTGCAAGGCTGATTTTCAGTTCCAGTGCAGCTTCTGCTGTGTGCAACCCCTAGTCTTGTTTGGGCTACACAATGATGTTTTATGCAGTGGACAATGCTGGGTATGTGCTACAGTACTCTTAGTAGCATTTAAAGAAAATGGCCACCTTTGTTTTTGGGGTTTTTTTAAAAGAAGAAAAATCACAGACTCATAGAATCGCCTGGTTGGAAAAGACCTTTGATATCATTGAGTCCAACCGCACCTATGCACTGCTAAACCATGTCCCTAAGCACTTTGTCTACCCATCTTTTAAACACCTCCAGGGATGGTAACTCCACCACTTCTGTGGGCAGCTGTGCCAGTCCCTGATCTAGCTTATTAATCCTAAAACTGTAAAGCTTTGCTTTTGCGGGGAGTAGAGGTGAATATATTTACAGTGTTTTACCTGAGACCTTGGAGAGAGACAAAGAAAACCTGAATTAAACTTTTCAAAAACTGCCTTTATGGCCATGATAAGTGAGCAAGCTCCTCTTAACAACCATCTTTAATTTTTTTTTAAGTAGATTTGCATGCATCTCCAACCTCAGAACATGTGAAGAACATTACTGACACATAAGAAAGTAAAGCTATTTAATAACTACCAGTGTTTTTTGACAAATTATACCTTTCAGTGACAAATCTTGGATATTTCTTTATAATTATTTCAGTTAAGCTGCAAGTTATCACATATTCTAGCAAAAATTAATTAAAAACATTGATGGAACTGGTGTCTGGAAGCTAAAGCAAGAGAGTTCCAGCTCCCACTAAAGGTTGATGTTCAGAATTCTCGTTGTCACAGTGGTTAATGGTTTGCCAGTTGAGTGAAGTGCTGCATTGTATTTTCCTTGAAAAATATGGCACAACTGAATGATTTTTGACAAAAGTAGCCTTTGGTCAATATAGAGATACTTCAATAAATATTTTGATTTTACAGGAAGTTACATAAGGTCAGGAGCATCCAGTCTTCTCTCCTGTGCAATTTAACAAAACACACAGTTTTTTCAGATATGACCTCTAGAGTCATACTCACTGTTGTCACAAAAAAAAAAACAAACCCACCCCAGAACTTGCAATGCAGATAAGAATGTGCTGTCTTGGGTAGTTCTGTTAGTTAAATCTTTACAGATATATACTTAACCAATGCTTTATTATATTGAAAGTAATGGAAATCTAATTACGCAGTTACACTGGAAAGGCAGTACTGATTGTTGTTGTTGTTTTGCCTAGGATCGAGCACACAGAATTGGCCAGACAAAGACTGTTCGAGTGTTCAGGTTTATCACAGACAATACAGTGGAAGAAAGAATAGTGGAACGTGCAGAAATGAAACTCCGTCTGGATTCCATCGTCATTCAGCAAGGCAAGTATACAAAGGCAAAAATGGTTTTATATGTGACGCAATTCTCTTAAACTGTGGTAAAATCAGCCTTGAAGAGTGATTGGGAATGCTGCTTTGGCCTCAGCTGAACTCTGAAAATTAAGTATATGGGTTTGATCTACTTGAAAATTTGTTTTACTGTAGGAGTAGACTCTTCCTCACTAACTCTGCAATCCTCCCTGGGTATCTGTATGTTCAAGTGGATATAGTCAGGATTTGGGTTTTTGTAAAAGAATTCTCAACTTCTCCTTTGAACTGGAGAAATTAATGCCTTACCTTTTTTAATGATTGGGAGAAGTGATGACAATGTAACCTTCTTGGTTGGCTTGATTAAAATCAGTAACTTTATTTCTGAAAAAAGGATTCAATACGGTTTAATCTGGCAACTCTGAAAACACACTCTATAACATAGCTTATGTGAAAGACCTCACATCCAAACTGATGTTATTTGAACACAGTTCATGTGTAATAATGCGAATGTTTGATCGCTGGCTAGATTGTCCTTTCTTCTTTTACCCTCCTTTTTTTTTCCCGTCGTCTTCTTTTCTTTTTCCCTTTCTCTCTCCTCTCTGTCCTCTCCCCCTCCTCTTTTACTCCTTCATTTGGAATTTCCTTTACTGAGAGAAAAGGATATAGCTTTAACATAGAAATGTCGGGGGGGGGGGGAAATCATGTATTGCTCCTTCCATAATGTAAACTCTTTAGTTAGTCGCTTAATCCTTTCATCTTCAGGAAGACTGGTGGATCAAAACCTGAATAAACTTGGGAAGGATGAAATGCTGCAAATGATTAGACACGGAGCAACACATGTGTTTGCCTCCAAGGAGAGCGAGATTACAGATGAAGATATTGATCACATTTTGGAAAGAGGTGCAAAGAAGGTGAGATAAAATTTAAAAACAAGAACAAAACAGAAGCCCACTTGTCGAATTAAATGTGATAGCATTTCCCTAGATGATAACTTGATTTTAAGCTGGAGGGACTAGTGGGTTTGCTGTTGAGAGAGTTTTCCTCTTGGTCAAGCATGTTTGTTTACTGTTGTAAATGGTATGTTTTATACTCACGTACCTTTCAAAATTGCTATTGCCCAAGACTGCGGAAATGAATGAAAAACTTTCAAAAATGGGTGAAAGCTCTCTCAGGAATTTCACAATGGATACGGAGTCGAGCGTGTATAATTTTGAAGGAGAAGACTACAGAGAAAAACAGAAGGTAACATTTAAATTTCTTTTGGAGGAAAGCTGTATGATTGAACCATATTTATTTAAGGAGTGTTGGTTAAAATACAAATCTATTAGTTTTTAAGTTTTTAAGTTTTATTAGTTCCTTAATGAAGTAGATGTAAACCTAGTTATATATAGAACCTGCAGCTGGTCTGAATATTTTGCAAGCCTTTGCCTTAATATTTTTTTTGGGATGCTGGGATTTGTTTTTATAGATGGCATTTACTGAGTGGATTGAACCACCTAAGCGAGAAAGAAAAGCCAATTACGCTGTGGATGCTTACTTCAGAGAGGCTCTTCGAGTCAGTGAGCCAAAAGCACCCAAGGTGAGTTGACCAATTTAAAAAATTAAATTGTTCAAATATGCATGATAAATAGTTAAAGCTGTAAGCAAGAAATTGCTCTTAATTCATCAAAACTGCTATAGTCACTTTTATAACTTGGGGAAGCAATTTAAACTTAGAAAAATCCAAAGGACTTGAGACAAACTTTTGTGAGAAAGAAAGAAATGAGGAGGATGAAGCTTGTACGATGTTAGGAGGGTAAGGCTAAGGTGTTTCTTATTTTGTTTAAGCAGCTGTGAATTTTCCTTACTTGTGGAACATTTCCTTCTTGCTGCTCAGAGCACCTGAACTTTGTTCAAAGGGTGCATGTGTGACTCTCCCAGCCACCTCACCTTCCCCAAAGACCCTCTCCCCTTTCGTCATAGATTTTTTAGTGTTTGTTAGAATTTTTCAGTTATGGTTGTCTCTTGCGTAGTGTGGTCTTTTTTTTTTAGTTAGTGTATTTTTGTTACAACAAAGCTTTTTTTCCCCCCTCATAAACTGAAATCAAGTATTACAAGCAAACAAGATACTCTGGATGTGAGAGGAAGTCAAATACAAACTTTGTATGTATTTCAGGCACCACGGCCTCCAAAACAGCCAAATGTACAGGACTTTCAGTTCTTTCCTCCACGCCTGTTCGAACTGTTAGAGAAAGAGATTCTCTACTACAGGAAAACAATTGGGTACAAGGTAACTGAAAAACTCACGTATTGCAGTGGTAGAAGAATGTGTACTTATCCTGTCTTTCACACCAATTTAAATGAAATAAAATTACTTTGAGCTGAGCATATGATGAGGTGATATTAACAGAAAAGTGACAATTAGCAATTATCTGTAACAAATTAATGAAATTTTACAAAATGCAAATCCTTTCAGGTACCTCGTAATCCTGATCTACCAAATGCAGCCCAAGCACAAAAGGAAGATCAGCTCAAGATTGATGAGGCTGAACCTCTTAATGATGAAGAACTAGAAGAAAAAGAGAAGCTTCTAACCCAGGTATAGTTGGGTCTTCAGCAAGACTGAAATCAGCTGGAGCTTGCTTTGTGTTTTACGGTGTTATAGGAAGACTCCGCAATCATTGATGCACAAGTGCCATAGTTAAGACAGATGCAAATTTTGGTTCTGACTGAGAGGTTTTATATTAGGTTTGTCGTGGGTTTGGATTCCTGGGAAGACTGTGCACTAAATTAGTGTACTCAGATTCTACTGAATCTTAGCTATGTTCATCGTTCCTCAGCTATGGGACATGGCAGACTGGCTGCAGGGCTGAATGTGCTACTTACTTTCCACAGTATTTAAAGCATATCTTCTGCCACAGCATCACTCCTGTGTGGAAGTGAATCTTACTGGAAGAATGGTCAGTATTCCTAAGCTATTAGTAAGTGAATAGCATCCCTCTCTCAAAGAGGAGATGAGCTGAAAAGGTATATAATTAGGCAGAATGTATGTTCAAATCATGTAAAACAGGCCTGTTATGCCTTATTTGGGTATTGTATTTCCAGGTTTTATTGTCATGGGGGACATGGAATTAAAGACAAGATTACTTGCTTGAGGAGTAATGCACTGGAACAGTTCACTGCTGAAAACAGCGCAGTCACATAAGATGTGGCTGGAGCATAACATGACTGACAGAATGTTTTTCTGCCAACTGTTTGTAAAAGTTACTGCTAATACAAAATTAGACTGTTTGGGTAGCTGATAACTTCAGCAGTACTGGTTCTGTCCCTACTCAACGTCATCACAACATAGCTTTAGACCTCCTGAGGGAGAGAGTGGCTGATGGTACCTGTGAGGCACTTCGTGGGCTATCTGAACTAAACAAAACCATTATAGACACTACTTGCTTTCACTTGAGGAATTTTTCCTCTTAAAATGTAATCTCATGTTCTCTTTCAGAGAATATTGGTAGGAGGGATTAATTTATGAGCCTGAAGATTCTTTTATTTGAAACTACCAGACAGTTAAGAGAACCAGTGCTAATCATTATGCAGTATTTAGATGGAGGGACTACAGTGACTGCAGTATAAAACAGTTTTTCTGCCAACATTGAACTACAGAGAAAGCAAAGGTTTAATACTTTTGGAATAATGGAAGTGTTACAGGTGGTTTAAAGAAATCTATTGAAACAAATTTGGAGACAGACAAATCCTGAACTTCTGTGTAATGTTTCCTTTCTATTGCTATAAAGGGATTCACCAACTGGAATAAGAGAGATTTTAACCAGTTCATCAAAGCCAATGAGAAGTGGGGCCGTGATGACATAGAAAATATAGCACGAGAAGTAGAAGGAAAAACCCCAGAGGAGGTCATTGAGTACTCAGGTAACTTAACTGTTTAAGTAGTCAGCTCTGTGAGTCTAATATCTAATGCTGCTTTCCTAGTTTGAATTCCTAGTGAAATTATACTGATGCATTTGGGATCTCCTGATCTAGATTCTACCATGTTTAGCCCTTGCGTAATTAAAACTGTACTAAAATGTGCATGTAAACTGTTACTGACTCTTTTAGTGTATCTTAAATCTACTCTGAACTGTTTAGAGCTGTCTTCAGTTCTTGTTCATTTCTGCAAAGGACATGCTGGGAAACAATGCTTAGCTGGAGAGTTTTCCCTTTTCCTTGTATTCATCGACTAATCAGTCCTCTTGAATCTTTAACCTTTACCTCCTTCTCATCAAGAGTGGGATACAGTAAACATTTCGTGACTGAATGTGTAATGACCATTGGTTTTTGTAACCTAAGTCTGCTAGGCCACTTACTTCTGATGTCTCAGAAGGGTTTTGTGCTGTAGTGCAGCTGCAAGGTCCTGGGGCAAAATTTATAAAGGTATATGGCAGCTTATAGATATGAAAAATTATTTTTAAAAGCCTTTTCTTTAAACCCATAATTGTCTTTTAGACACTTGCTCTTGTCTTTGGCCACTCAGTTGCCTTCCTCCTTGCCTCTGTAAAAATGTAATGATCAGTTCCCCTTTTAAGAAGCTTTTATTTCTTTGAGAAGGAGACTGGCTAACAAAAACCTTTCTGGCCTGAATCGCGTCTTGTTTAAACTGAGGACTTCTATCTACCTCCCGTTCAAAATAACGTTTGAAATACTGCAACACATATCAGGATGTGAAGGTTCCTTATCGGGTAAATGCATGCCTGTTTTTATACAGCACCAAGTTCTGGCAAAAGAAATAACATCTAACATAACATCTCTTTTAAAGGTAAAACCTCCTAACTTTTAAGATGCATGATAACTAACTAACTGATTGTTCTTTTCTTAGCTGTCTTCTGGGAAAGATGCAATGAACTCCAAGACATAGAGAAGATCATGGCTCAGATAGAAAGAGGAGAAGCCAGAATTCAGAGACGAATCAGCATAAAAAAGGCACTTGATACAAAGGTATCTTTGCTGTGTTTCTTGCTTCCTTTATTTCCCTGTGCCATAGTGAGGTGGGATGCAGGACTCCATGTTTACTCCATGTTACTAATGTCTGAAGACATGTTGGGCATGGTATCTGCCTCTTTTTCATATTCCTCAGCAAGTTACTTCCTATAGCTTTTCCATTATCTAGCAGTGATGCCCTGACTGATAGCTATGATTATAACTAGGTATGGCTTGACCCGTTTGTAACCATCCTCTTTATCCTAGAACAAACAGTTCATAGTGCTGTACAGCACAATCCCAATAACATGCTTTTTGCAGAAGCAGAATTTCTTTTGGACCCTGTAACTGGAAATACTATATGTATATATCTGTTTAGAGCACTTAAAAAGGGAAGACTTGCCAAGCAGAGGAGTCTTTCGTTCTAGTCTATGTTTCTCCAGCCAGGTTTTGGTAATGAACAGATTTGTAGTAAGTTAAGAGTAAGTTAAGTAAGTAAGTATTAGAATTCCCTCCCTCAGGTTAGACTAGTTAGTTACCTCTTCTAGGGAAGTGACAGTGTCTGACCAGAATGCAGCTGAACTGTGTGCTTCAGTCTCATGTACTTTCTTCCTCTTCCTGAGCATTTGTTTGTTAAAAAGAATGATTGCAATTTGAAGCCTGGCAGATTGCTTTCAAATGTGACAGGTCTGCAGTCTACCCTTAATCAACAGATCACAGGCAAAGCTTGCTTTTGTCTATATCAGAATTTTACCAGTTAAGGTGGTATTGGTAAATGCAGTATGTAGAGCCTACAGTTCCTTACAGGTGATGACTTACCACCAGAGATCATAAAAGATCTAGTTTTCTAACTTGGCATTGTTTTCAGCCTGTCTTCATGTGATGAACTGCTTTCACATAAACCAGTTCCATGCTAATTCTAAACTATTTCTGAGTTGTGTCTGATCTTACTCATTTTGTTTAGATTGGCAGATATAAAGCCCCTTTCCACCAGCTAAGAATATCGTATGGTACTAATAAAGGGAAGAATTACACTGAAGAGGAGGATCGCTTCCTAATCTGCATGCTTCACAAGCTGGGATTTGATAAAGAAAATGTCTATGATGAATTAAGACAGTGTATCCGAAACTCGCCACAATTCAGATTTGACTGGTTTCTCAAGTCCAGAACTGCAATGGTATATGTTCATCTGGTTTGCCTTTTGTTCTTGAGTGCCTAACACTCCACAGTTATACACAGCAAGCTAATTAAATAGCTTCTGAAATAGCGACGTATGAACATTGTGCACAATACATTTAATTCTTAGAGAATTTCAAACAACCGTAGTGGAATGGCAAATGCAGTAAACTAAAAAGTCTTATGGGAGGAGAAATTAAAAATTCTGAGGTACCGTTTTTCAAAAGCAACGTGAATTCAAGTTAAATACAAATGTGTTTTAAAACCCAAACATCTGTGATCCTGTCCATTCCTCTGAAGCCAGCCAGTAACTATCAAAAAAGATTTCATTCTTTTTTCGCTCCGCCAAGATGGAGCAAAAAATTTTAACATACTTACAGGCATTTCTAATAACCTAGTATTTTTACATTAAGTGGCTGCTTAATGCAGTGAGTGAATTTTTTGTGCAATCTAGGAGCTGCAAAGGAGATGCAATACTTTGATCACCCTGATTGAAAGAGAAAACATGGAACTGGAAGAAAAGGAAAAGGCAGAAAAGAAGAAACGTGGACCAAAACCATCTTCGGTAAGATTTAAAAAGGCGTTTCTCTGGAAAAGCTCATTTAAGACAGGGTGCTTTTCTAATTGTGTAGGACAAGTGAAATCTACAGTTATCTAAAACCAGCAACAACACCAAAACCTTATAGGGCAGTGTTAAGAGCTGCTTTAAGTTCACCCTGTCATGCTCAGCTGGGACAGTCCTGGGTGTCAAATAAAGCTGAATAAATGTAGGTTCTAAATTGTAGCTCATGTGCTTTGGAGCAGATGAACTGGTGATGTTTTGGATCACTGAGTTGGGAAGCGTTTTACATGTTTACCCTGATAAAATAAACCAGAGATCTGTTTGGCCTTTTTGATTGATTTTTATCCCCTAGGAAATTCAGTGTTTTCCTCTGAGGGGTAGGGTAGGCGGTGCAGACCATTCATTCCACTTGGAGAATGCTACAGATCTGTTTACAAGTGTTCCGATGTAGACTCTGCTGTCACTTTTCTTGTTGGGTGACTGGTCATGAAATGCGCTTCTAGAGCTGGATTTGGGAAAACAGCATGTATGCTTGACTGACTGATGCCGTCTTTGCTGATGGAATTTAGAGTACTGCTAATGCTGGCCTGTTTTGTAAAGGGAATAACCAACTTTACCCATATTCTTGCCTAGATTTGCCATTCAACTTGTTGTTGCCTACAGCTGTTGTATCAAAAACTTAGAAGCAAAACTACTTTGCAGATGTAAAGTAGTTAAAGAGCAGTGAATTAATAAGTTTCTTAGACCTGTTCACGGAATATTTAAACAGGTATTTAGAAATACCATTTCATAAATAGGAAACTGTATATAACATCCTTATTTACTTCTATACATTTTTACTTCTATGAAGTTGTACTCTTCCACATCTGGAAGAACACAAACCACCAGCTGTCCTGAGGAGGATGTGCATATTTGTCATACTACAACATTAGCAATATCACATTTTAAAGCTGCCAGTGTAATTCATCTCCATGTGCTTTGACTTGAAACACATTGCTTGCTTACAATCTTTTTATATCACAGTAACTTACTAAAAAATTTACCTTACAGGCACAGAAGCGCAAAATGGATGGTACTCCTGATGGTCGTGGAAGAAAAAAGAAGCTAAAGCTGTGAATGCAGAATTTTTATAGTCATCAAATTTAAAAAATAGTTCTTTAATTTACGGGTCTTCATAAGATGTACTGTATAATGCTCAACTACTCTGTCATTAAAGGACATTGGGTTCATCTGTTTACTGAACTAGAAACATAGTCCTTAATATAGTTTCACTTTTTTAAATGCAACAGCTGTGCTGAATTTTTTTTACCATTAACACTTGAAGTAATAAATAGGCTTCATTTATTAATAAAAGCTTCACATGACTTTTTTCATTAATGTTTCTGCTTGAATACTTTTGTTTAGTCACCTCCAGGTTTTTTTCTTCTTCGAGTGTTGTGAACACTTTTCCTTTATGATCAATAGAACTATTTGTTTGTGATTCCTTGTTACAAGCCACCACCAAGTCAAACCTCATCTCTGGAAATCCTGTGGCTCTGACCTTTATTGAACTTGATTTTATTGCATAAATGGGCGCTGTTCTTTGATGGGAGTGGAAGGGCAAGAAGTAACGATCAACATATATACAGATCAGAATAAAATAATGACATTTTTCTGCTTAAAATCTGTTCTAGAAGACAGGTGGGTCAGTTATGCTGAGGTTTGTACTTAATGAGAATGGCCTAAGAATAGTAGATTTGCTTTTATTGGCAAACAGTAACAAGTCAGAATAGAAAGAGTAACAACATGTAAAACAACCTGTGTGAATCTGGTGTCCTGATGACTGCAGAGAACTGGGGCTGACTCTAGGTGTGCAAGACTATAATTGTCTGCCGATCCCCACTGTTCACTGAACTAGTCAACCAGACCCATGCGTGAGTGTTTCCTATGCTGTGTCCTTGTTACGTATCTGGCATATAATAACTGAGGTGAGGTTGTGCGTTGCCCCGGTGGCCATCACCTAACCTAGCAAAAGTTTGGAATGTAAGAAAAAAAAGAAAGAACAGAACAAATGCTCAGTTTGCATTGAGTAATCTTTGCTCGGATTTCACCCTTTTAAGAACTTATCCAAAGGAATCAACAGTGTTGTGTAAACAGGGAGAAATGCATCCCTAGAAAAATCAGCATTTTGGAGCCCAAGCACTTAAGCAAAAGCTGAGAGTTCACAATTAGCTTTCACCTATAGCAGTGCAGTTCTCACCAGGACCTTAAATGAGCTGCTCTTTGCAGGTGACTGTTTTGCAGATGGTTGAGTAACCATACTTGGCTCTTCAAAAAGTCAAAATAACTTGGTATGTACAGCAGAGTTAAGAGCCACAACACTTCACAAGTTGAATTGTCATTACAGCCCTAGAAGACATTTGCTTACGCTTCGGATACCCTAAACAAAAATGCTGCAATGCTGAAACGTTATTTTAAAAGCATCACTTTTAAATGCATCCCTTTTCACAAAAAGAACTTTACACACAACCAAACCACACAAACCAGGATTGCTTGTTTACAGTTAGCCTAAACAAAAACCTTGAGAGAAAGCAGAAAGGAAAGATCCCTTGAGTAGCTGAGCAGCACTTCATTTGTGCTAACAATTCTCAAGTGCTTATCCGCAGAAAGCAAAAGGAACTGAAACTTAATCTCCCAAATGGCTTCCTACTCTCTTCCCACTATTTCTAGAAGAGCCATTTCAAGTAGAAGTAAAAAAGACAAAGTTTTTGTTCTAGACAATAAAAGTGTGTTTCCCCCAAGGCCAGTAGGCAAAAAAAGTTCTGCTTTAGAGGTATCTGCCTGTATTTTGTTGCTTTCTTTGCAAGCAAAGGAAGACGGGCAATTGTTGTGGCCATTAGTGTTGTTCTGAAGTACTAGAATGAATCTGTCCAAGCATGGTTGAAAGCACTTAATGCCAGCAGCTAAGCATTAATGGAGTATTTTTTTAGTGTGGCTTTACAATATAGTTCTAATTCTCACTGATCATGTGTAATGTGCTTCTTGCAGATAACTGCAATTATGGCCCTACCTGTGAGTCTCCCATTGCTGTCCATACATCTGAGGTCCTCATTTATATTTGAGATGGGACTGTTAGTAACACCTTTAAAAGAACACTTTTGTCTGCTATTTGGCTTCATGTCTAATATGACAACCTTCTTCCTTCCCAAACAATAATTATTTAAGAAGACAAAAAAAACCCGAAACAGTTTTATGAAAGCAAGGTAGCGCACACGGAATCAAAACCAACATCCTTCTAAGCACCAGTCTTTCGTGGTGGGTATAAGGCATGTTTACAGCTGCATATATTAAAAAATTAAAGGAAACGTCTGCTTTTAAAAAAAAGAAAAAAACAATTCCCATTCATGGTGCGCTAGTTTAGTTTGAATTCTATAAATGTCATATGTGAACCTAGTACTCCAACCCTGTGCATTTCTGTGTCAGAAATAGTTGCCCATTACAAAGGAGCCAGAATTCAAATCTGTGCAGCCAGTTGCCTGTGCAAAGGAGTCAGCCAAGAGCTAGTTTCGAGAGCCTGCTTTTTAGCAAAATCACACATTAAAAGAGAAGCCCCCAAGAAAACTGGCTGGACTTCTGCCATCACTGCTGAGTCCTGTGGCCATAGTTGTCGGAGTGGCTTTTCCTGGTGAAGGTTGTTTCCTCTGTTTAAACAAAAAAAGGGTTATGGCCACAGTGCAGGTCAGAAGCAGCAGGTCCTGTCAAGCCCCCAGTGCCGGGTACAATACTGGTTCCAGAATCCCTGCTTGTGATTTCCAGAGCTGGGCTGTGATGTGGTGCACCAGCTGGGACCAGGCCTTTCTGCATGGTGACAGCTTTGTCAGTGCAACATGCTGAATATTTGTGTCCCTGTTTTTATCTGCTCCCATGTCTTGCATCAGTACCAGGGCATCTGTGTTGGCTCCTCTGCTGCATTTAAAGGCTGTTGGTGCCTCCTTTAGCAAGGGGCAACACATGGTGGTAGTCAAGGCTTCTTCTGCTATTGTGCCTGTGTGCATTTTTCTTCTATCAGACTGCGAATGTACCATCCTTGGCCAGCTGCCAACTTAAAAAAGCAATCAAACACATAAAAACCCAACAAACCACCCATGCACACTTACTATAAACTGGAAAACACTGAGTACCAGATTCATCCTGACAGATGTCCCACATTTGCTGCCAAATATGTCTAATTAAAGTCAACGGCAAAAACAGGCACTTGGAGACAGGATTAATCTTTTCACAATGCAGACTGCAAAAGTAGGTCAGACAAACTATGTTCGAAAAGAACCTATTTGTTTCCAGTGTTAATGCAAAAAGGCTGCTGCACTTGTCTAACAAAATCTAGTCTTTAATTTAGGCAAGAAGAACCCCACTTCAGGAGACAAAAATAAAGAAGCCAGGAATTTGAATTAATCTGAGTTAAAGTAGGATGCATAGGTCTCTTCTTTTATTTCATATCATATACAAACCACTTTCCTTTTTTCCAGTTAAAAGAAAATGAAGTCTAATTTCTAAGTTTTTCTATGTAAGCTAAACAAGTGACTCCGTGGTAAGTTAAACAAGGCACTTCTGCTCCCAGTCACACACATAAGTCTCCAATAACAGCAAGGATGCAGAAGGATAGCTTCATGTTACAAAGCAATACTGTCATTGTATATGCACTGTTGGGGAGAGGGAACAAAGTAAATGCATTGCTTCCAACCCCCTGCCATGGGCAGAGATACCTCCCACTGTATCAGGTTGCTCAAAGCCCCATCCAACCTGGCTTTGAACACCTCCAGGGATGGGGCATCCCCAGTGTCTCTGGACAGCCTGTGCCAGTACCTCACCACCACCACAGTAAAAGATTTCCTAATACCTAATCTAAATCCTCCCTCTTTCAGCTTAAAAACATTAACTCATCCTATCACTGCACGCCCTGATGAAGAACCACTCCCTAGCTTTTCTGTAGGAAGGAAAAGCTGCCTGCTGTTTGCCCTGAAAAATAACCTGGCCAATGGCCCGTGCCTGGAGGCAACCCTGGAGTACCCTGCGAGTAGGCTAACTCTGGTGCTTTGGTCAGTCACTTCCACTCACCACATTTCAACTTTCCACAGAGCCAATACCTCCTGGATGCAGGAGCTCAACAGAGCCCAGCATATCTGGACAGAGAAAGCTGACACCAGGATGCTGGTCTGTGCGTGCCCCATGAATCCCACACTCCAGAGCACTGCAAGACTCACCACACATGTAATGTGTGCTGAAATAAGACCAGACTCACTCGAAATATATCCATATATGCCAATATAACAGAACACAGAGGCAGAAGAAAGAAAGGGTCTGGGACTGTTTGCCACGTGGACACAAACACTGCTTACTCCAGTAAGGTCTCTTTCGCAGGCACCTCCCCTGCGCAGGGATATGTAAGTGCTTCTGTTGCCTTGTAACTGTACCAGCTCTCTCTGTACTGTACTGGAGTACTGGAGTCTCTCTTCTCCATAAACATTTTCTTTAGAGTTGGTCTATGCAAAAAAATATAGAAATTGAGCTGACATTTTGCTTGACACAGTAATGTTATATAAAATGGTGAAAGTATTTTAACTGGAAAGAACAACCTATGGAGGTTTAATCGAGTATTTTGTTTGCTCTCAAAGGTATATGAAAAATCTTGTGTTACATTTTGTAGTTGCTTTCCCTAATACTACCCAGATGCAAGAAAGTAAGAATGTATATATTTTATCTCCTGTCATTATGATAAAACATGAAAGAACATGAAGACAAACCCAAAACATGAAGACAAAGAAACTGTTTCCATAAAATTCAACCCTGAATATTTGCTTACCTGCAGCAGAAGCTGTAGTTAAAAATTGCCCCAAAAGACTGAATTAGTCCATGATGATTTAAACCATATCAAACAAAAAATTCCTTCAGATTTCCTGTAAAAACTTAAAAGAGAGGGAAACATGAACTTCCTACAGTTCACTCTGTTCACTTCACATCAGCACTGATAATTTCTATAACAAGATGCCAAGACTCTAAAAAAGTACTCTGTGGGAGTAAAGTTTGATTTAACTATTAAAAGAAAATCAAACCACACTACTCAAAGTCTTTTGCTGCTACTACTATCTAACAAAATTCTTAATATACGCAGTTTGGTGCTCTTTATTTGCACACCTTATCCAAGAACATGCCACCATGGAATGTAATGCCTTAGGTTCACCAACCACGCAACTCTCCAACTGCTTTGCACCATCTGAGCAGATTTGTGTAGATGGAAGTAGCCTGCTGAGGACCTGTGCTGTTGTTCCTTTTTTAGAAAATACCTAATTAAAATTCACTGGATTTTTCTAAAAGGCTTCCACTGATTTCAAAACAATTTTATCAGTCTCCTAGTTGAGAAGGGACATGAAGACAGAGATCGGGAGAAAAAAGTGAGGGTTAACATAAAATTGTAGATCATATTGCATAGCAAAAACCATAGCATTACCTTTTTTTAAAGTATACTTCAGAATTTATGATTCTGATTCTTCAGGCTCTCTTATTTTGATGACTTGATGCTGTCTAAGCAGAAGGGACAGCTGAATCTCAGGAGTGCTTGATGCAATCTGCTAAATCAACAATCAAAATAGTTCACACAGTTGCAGAAAAATAGTGACAAATATGGATCACCACTCAAAACTCTCATTTTTAAAAGAAAGTATTCCTTCTAGAATCCTGCTATGGTGTTTGGGATGATTAATTTAGTTTTCAGAACTTGCACATCAATGAAATTGTTGCACTCTGTGCAATACCATTATTTTTCATTCCACCCTGACACTACACCATTGCTCTGCCTTTTGTTCACAGAAAGTTCTGACTTCTGAGACTTGATCAGTACTTGTTCCCCTTCCATTTCGCTTAAGTAGGAATAAACTTTGCTGTCCCAGCGTACTAGAGATACTCTCCTGAGATCCAGATAGCACATGTAGATTTGCAAGCTAAAGCATGGTGGACACATCACGAACACAGTTTCCTTAGAAGTCAGTCCCGAAGGGAGTGATGGCAGGAGGCTGAAGTGAAGCAAGTTATAGTTGTCTGAGAAGAACTCCTTCTATGCAACACATAAGCTGTGCTTCAGCATCGTACCTCCTGTGGTGAATGATGTATAGCCTGCCTCAGGAGAACAGCCCATCTCTCTGGAAAAGTTAAACTTTATGTATGTTGATTTTGTGTAGTTTAAAGTATTCCATTTATATCAATTCAGAGCAGTAATGCTTGTGATAGTTGGGAGGGGAGAGGGAGAGGGGAGATGGATAAAGATGGTGATAGCAAATTCCACGTCCTAAGCAAGTCTGTCTAATCCATGTCAAAACTGTTCCCAGTGACAGAAGGCAGCCACATGTCTTTAAAGATTGCCAAGCCTGGCGGTGGCTTGGCAGCTGTTGATCACTCAGAAAAGGCAGCTTTCACAGAAGCTGCATGACTCAGTGCTTATCTGATTGAGAAAGTGAACTCATTTCAAAGTTGTCGTCATGGCCACCTGACACAGTTTGAAGTGAAAAGGGTTCTTAAATGTTAGCAAAGATTTTTCTCCCATGACAGAATAAAGCCATAAGAGCTGTATGAAACCCAGCAAAGAAAGAGGAATATAGCAGTTGGAATGAGGCCATTCTAAGTTAGGAAAACACAAAACTTAACCATCAAGCCTATTACAACATGTTTAATTACTGCCCAGTTCAACAGAATCCTGCCTGTGTGAGTTTATGAAGTTACACAAGGAACTGACATTTTAAAACTGCTTACAGAGCAAATTTAATGAGCAATTTCTTTGGTCTAGTATGCTGGCTACTTCATATTGAAGTTCGCATCTATGGTGAAGGAAGGCTTACAATTAGAGGCAGCTGACTGAAGCACTTTATCTTTCTAGATTTTCAGAAGCAATATACTTTCCTTAATTAATCTGCTTTATGACTGTTCTGTGTTTTGTGAGTAACAACTTATTCTTAGGGTCTGTTTAGACATCCTGAGCTGCATATTTATTAAGTAGTGAAGCCTATGTTTCGTATACAACAATCATTTTGTTTGTTTTACCATGTCTTTAATCATGATGTCTTTAAAGTTTGAGAATTATGAGGAAGTATAAATCTAATCCCAGAAATTTTGTGATATGTTAGTGTGAATTCTAAGTATCAGTTCAAGATTCTCAGCCATAAAAATAGAAAATCCTGTAAAATTTTGCTAAGTTCCTGTAATACTTTTACAATCTATTTCTACCCTTCTGACTCCAAACTAGGATACCCACAGCCCGAGGCATGGGGCGGGAAATAACTTTCTGGTTGTTTCTGTGATTATTTTCTCTAAACTGTGAGTCACAAGTTTTGAAAACTGGCAAAATAGCTACAAACAGGCAAATGCTTGACTACCACCCTTCACATCTATGCATCCAGATTTCTATAGTGGCAATTCAGGACTGCCTTGCCAGTTCCCCAGGGATAAGCCATTTATGGTGACCAAATCACTTTAGAAGAATACCCTGATAAGCCATTCCTTAGAGTTAAAAAAACCCTGTCCCTATTGTCTGATAGGCTTTTAGAAAACTGTGAACCACATTTTACCTCCTCACTGGCTTCTTTCTCAACATGAATAAATTTTTCATCTGTTCTCACGGACCAATAAAAACTCCATTAAGGAGAAATCCCCCACATATGAAATGAAAGAAAAAACTTGAAACATAATATATATGCAAATATATATATATAATGATATCATAATATCTATAATACTCAAGGGAACAATGCTTTTAAAAGTTCTTTTTCTCTTTTAAGCCCAGTCGCATACTACAAAGATTGATATGACAACTGTAAGTTTTCTGTAGTCAGCTATAGTTCAGAATTCTGCATACTAACGTGATGACAATGAGTATTTACTGCTAATAGCTTTCCAGTTCATAGCCTGAATATTTCCACTGTGAGCTGTTAAACACCATGAAGTCTATAGCTTATCACAAGGGCCTGCTGCATTCAAAGTTTACTCCACATCAGTTGTAGGTATGGGGGGGGGGGGGCAAGAGGAGAGCATGAGGCAAAAGACAGGGGCGGAGGGCACAAAGCAACTCCAACCTCCAATGGACACCTCTTCTTCTCGAAAAGAGAAAAAAGAATTACAAAACAAGCTTATCTTGTCCAAAACACTGCACTACACTGAAAGACAGCAGAACACTGATCTCAAGCCAGAGCACGAGCTAAATGAGCTCCTGAGGGGAGGGTTGTGGCTTATAAACCCCTGGGCCTGAACCACTACCTCTTGGGGGTGGGGAGGGAACACCCACAGTTGGATAAATAAAAGCAGCTGTAAGTGATCTGATCTGCTTCATGTTTATAGCAAGAGAAACTGAGTGGAGAAAGGGACCCTGAGCAGAGGCAATGGTTTCTGCTATTTTGCTGCAGCTCTGTCCTATTGTCACAGTTTAGCCCCGACTTAGCCAATTTTAGCAGCTACAGCTGTGTAGATGGGTCCCATATTCAACTCTCCCAATCCCCGGGGGAAGAGGAGTGGAAAACTAGAGGAAGATGATGTGCATCTCAGAAACTAAAAATGCAGCCCCCTATGGTGCTCTGTGTTCCCCTATAGACACTTACAGAGCCCTTTGTCCCCCCCGTAGAAATCTCTATTTGGCCCCCTATAGCTCACTGTGTTGCCGCTTAGAGACCCCTTTAGAAACCCCTAGAGTGCTCCTCATAGCCCCATAGAATGCCCTTTAATGCTCCTATAGCACCCTGTATCCCCTCTTCAGAGACCCCGATAGAACCATTATAGCACCCTGTATCCCCCCTATGCAACCCACTGTAGAGACTCAACACCACCTTAGGGAGCCCAGTATATAACTCTGTATACTGCCTATAGACCCTACTAAAGGGCCTACTATAGCAGCCTGTGCCCCCCTTATAGAGACCCTATAGCACCCTGTGTCCCCCATACAGAACCCACTATAAAGCCCCTATCATGCCCCCCTAATTCCCTCCTATAGAGCCCATTTCGTGCCCCCTAATTTTCTCCTATGGAGCCCCTTACAGAGCTCCTGTTGCACTCTGTGTCACCTCTATGGAGCCCCGTATAGAGCCCATGTTGCGCTCCTAAGTCCCCGCTATGGAAACTCCTACAGAGCCCCTTTCACACCCAGTAAGTCCCCTCTATGAAGCTCTCTATAGAGCCCCTATTGCACCTTGTGTCATCCCTATGGAGCCTCCTGTAGAGGTCCTATCATGCTCATATCTCCCTCACATGGACCCCCCTCTAGAGCCCCTATCGCATTCACTATGTTCCTCCTATGGAGGCCCTTATATAGTCTCTGTCTCACCCTGTGTCGCCCTTAAGAAGTCCATATAGAGCCCCTGTGTCATCGCTATGGAGCCCCCTATAAAGCCCCTATGGAACCCCATATTGCACCCTGTATCACACCTATGGAGTCCCCTATAGAGCTCCTATTGAGAGCTCTCCCTGTGGAACCATCTTTAAAGCCTCTGTTGTGCCCTGTGAACACCCTACAGAGCCCCTATCATACCCTCTAAGTCCCCCTTTTGGAGCTCCCTATAGAGCCCCGATTGTGTCCCCTAAGACCATTCTATGGAGTCCTCTAAAGAGCCCCTATTGTATGTCCTAAGTCCCCTTAATGGAGCGCCTCTACAGAGCTTCTATGGTGCCATGTGTCACCCCTATGGAGACCCCTATAGAGCCCCTATTGCACCCTCTAAGCCTCTCCTATGGAGTACCTTATAAAGCCCATGTAGTGCCCTGTGTCACCCTTATGGAGTCCCTATCTCACCACAATCTTGCCCCTTAAGTCCCTGCTATGGAGTCCCCTCTAAGAGAACTTATCAAGCTATGTGTACCCCCTGTAGAGCACCCTATAGACCCCTATCACACTTCCTAAGTTGCCGCTATGGAGATTCCCGTAGAGCAATTACGGTATGTTTTGCCCCTATGAAGTCCCTTACAGAGACCATAGCTTGCTTTCTGTTCCTCTATATGAAGCCCCCTTAGAGTTATGTAGTGCACCCTGTGTACTCCCTATAAAGACCCTGTCACGACCCTCAAGTTCCCATTTTGGAGCACCCTACAGCCCATATTGTGCTCTGTGTAGCCCCTACAGACATCCGTATAGAGCTCCTATCACACTTCATCAGTCCCTCCTAAGGAGCCCCCTGTAGAGCCCCTATCTTGCCCTTTGTCTCCCTTATGGAGCCCCCTATAGAGCCCCTGTCACACCCTGTATTGCCTCTATGGAGCCCCTTAAAAACACCTATCGTGCCCCTCTATGGAATGCCCCATAGAACTCCTATTGTGACACATAAATCCCTCCTATGGAGGCCCTTCTAGACCCCCTATCTCACCCTTTGCCCTCCTTATGGAGCCCCTATCTCGCCCTTTTTCCCTACTATGGAGCCCCCTACTTATTGCATCCCATAAGTCCTCTCTTTGGAAATCCCTATATAGCCCCAGTTGCTCCCTGTGTGTTCCATATTAAGCCTACTACAGAGCTCCTATTTCTCCCCATAAGTCTTTCATATGGAGCCTCTTATAGAGTCCCTATGTCATTCCATAAGTCCCCACTATGGAGCCCCCTATATAACTCCTGTTGCGCACTGTGTAGCCCCTGTGGATACCCCTTTGCAGCCCCTATCGCGCTACCTAAATCCCCACTACTGAACCCATACTGAGCCCATATCGCATACTCTGTACCCCATATGGAGCCACCTATAGAGTCCCTATCGCTCCTTGTGTACTCGCTATAGAGCACCCTATAGAGTCCCCTTATAGAGTCTTTATCTCACCTTTTTCCTCCTCTAAAGAACTCCTTATAGAGCCCCTATCACACTACACAAATCCCTCCTATGGAGCCCGTTATAGAGCCCCTGTCACACCTGCTAAGTTCCCCCTATGAAACTTTCTATAAAGATCCTATCACGCTCTGTGTCACCTCTATGGAGCCCCATATAGAGCACATATCGCGACTCGTAACTTCCTCCTGTAGAGCACCCTATAGAGCCTTTATCTCACTATTTGTCCCCCTTATGGAGCCCCCTATAGAACTCCTATAGTGCTCAAAAAGTCACTCATATGGACCTCCCTCTAGAGACCCTATCTCATCCTGTGTCACTTGCAAGGAGCCTTCCATGCAGACCCTATTGCACCCACTAAATCCCTGCTATGGATCTCCCAATTGAGTTCCTATTGTGACCCATAAGTCTCTTCTATGCACCCCCTGTAGAGCCTCTGTTTTGCCTTTTGTCCTGCTATGAAATTCTCTACAGAGCCCATATCGCGCCCTGTGTTACCTTTATGGAGCCCCCTATAGAGCCTATATTGCACTCATAAGTCATCCATATGGAGCCCCTTATACCACCTGTGTACCCCCAATGCATCCCCTATAAGGCTTCTATCATGCTCCATACGTATCTTACATGGAGCTCCCTCTAGAGCTCACCATTTTTCTCCCCTTAAGAGCTCCTTAAGAGCAATACATAAGTCCCTACTACGGAGCCTCCTATAGAGACCCTTTGTTGTCCTTTGTCCCTCCAACAGAACTCCCTATATAGCCCCTATCACAGCCTGTGAGCCCCGTATGTCCCCCCTTTGGAGCCCCCTATAAAGCGCTTATCACACCCTGTGTCACACTGATGGAGCCCCTTAGAGAACTCTTATTGCACCCCATAGTTCCCTCATATGGAGCCCTCTCTAGAGCTGCTATATCGCTCTTTGTGTCCCCTATGGAACCCCCTATAGAGCTCCTATCGCAACCTGTGTCACCCTTATGCAGCCACTTATAGAGAGCCCCTCAAGAGCTGTGTTGCCAAAGGCATGGACTTAGGGGGTGCAATAGAGGCTCTATAGGGAGCTCCATAAGTGATTCATAAGGTGCGGATAGGGGTTCTACAGGGAGATCCATAGGGGAGACAAAAGGCAAGACAGAGGCTCTAGAGTGGGCTCCATATGATGAATTTACGGGGCATGATAGGAGCTCTCTAGGGGGATTCATAGGGCCAACAAAGGGCGTGATAAGGGCTCTATATAGAGCTTCATAGGGGGACTTAGCGGGCATGATAGGGGCTCCATATGGGGCTCCATAGGAGTTACACAGGCTGTGAGAGAGTCTTTATAAGAGGCTCCATAGGAGGGACTTAGGGGGCACTATAGGCATTCTATAGAGGGCTCCATAGGGGAGACAAAGGGCTACTTAGGGGCTCTGGAGGGGGCTCCATATGAGGGATATATGGGGTGCAATAGGAGGCTCCATTAAAACAACACAGGATGCATTAGGGGCTCTATAGGGGACTCCAAAGAGGGGACTTGTGGGGCGCCATAGAGGCAACACTGGGCACAATAAGTGCTCTATAGAGGGCTCAAGAGGTAAGATAAAGGGTGCGATAGGAGCTCTATAGAGGACTCTATATGGGATACACAGGGTGTGATAAGTACCCTATAGGAGGCTCCATAGTGGGCACTTAGGAGGCGCTATAGGAGCTCCATAGGAGGCTACATAAGTGCAATACAGGACTCAACAGGGGTTCTATATGGGCTTCCATATGGGATACAAAGCCATGGCTTATGGGGCACAGTAGGAGATCTAAATGGGGCTCCATGGGGGAGACATAGGGCAAGATAGGGGCTCTATTGAATGTTTCATATGGGGAATCAGCGACCACAATAGGGGCTCTAGAGGGGGCTCCATAAGTACGATACAGGGTGCGACAGGGGCTCTATAAATGGCTCCAAAGGAGGGACTTAGGGGAGGCAATATGGGCTCTATAGGTGGCTCTTCAGGGTGTACAGAAGGCGGTATAGTGTTTGTATAGAGGGCTTCATAGGGGGACACAGGGCGTGATAAGTGTTCTACAAGGGGCTCCATAGCGAGAACTTAGATAGGATGATAAGGGCTCGATAGGGGAGACAAAGAATGAGATAGGGGCTCTAGTGGATGCTCCATATGGGATTTATGGGGCGAGATAGGAGCTATATAGGGACCTTCATAGGAGCTTCACAGGGTGCTATAGGAGCTTTATAGGGGGCTCCAATGGGAGGAATTACGGGCCACGATAGAGGCTCTATAGTAGGGTCCATAGAAGCGACACAGGGAGCAAAAAATTATCTACATGGGATTTCCATAGTGGGGGCTTGATAGGGTCTCTAAAGGGGCTCCATAAGAGGGACTCATATACAGCCTCTATAGAGGGCTCCAGAGGGGAAACAAAAAGTGAAATGGGGCTTTAGAGGGGACTCCATATGAGGAAGATAGGATGTGCGATATAAGCTCTATAGGGGTTCCACAGCGATGACACAGGGTGTGATAAGCGCTCAATAGGAGGCTTCTCAGTCGCAACTTAGGGAGGATGATAGGGGCTCTATAAGGTGCTTAACAGAGGCAACGCAGAGCAAGACAGGGGCTATATAAGGGGCACCAGAGGAGGGAAATAGGGAGTGCAATAGAAGCTCTATAGAGGTCTCAATAGGGAAGACAAAGAGGGGGCTCTAGAGGAGGCTCCATATGGGGGACTTATTGGCCACAATAGGACCTCCAGAAGGGGTTCCATAGGGGAGACACGGAGTGTGATATGTGCTCTATAAGATGCTCCATAGAGGGATTTAGGGAGGGTGATAGGGGCTCTATAGACAAATCCGTTGGGGAGACAAAGAGGGAGATAGGGGCTCTAGAGGGGAGTCAATATGAGGGACACATGGGGAGAGTTAGAAGCTATATCAGGGTTTCCATATGGATGACACAGGGCACAATAAGGGCTTTATTGTTGGCTCCAAAGAGGGGATTTATGGGCTGCGATAGAGTCTCAATAGTAGGGTCCATGGAGGAGACACAGGGCACAATGTGTGCCCTATAGAGGGGTCTATAGCGAAGATTTCTGGGGTGTTATAGGGGCTCTACAAGGGGCTCCATGGAAGGGACTTAGGGAGCCTGATAGTGGCTCTATAGAGGGCTCCATAGGGGAGGCATAGGGCGTGATAAGGGGGGGGTCTATTGAGTGCTTCATAAGGACGAATAAGCGGGCACGATAGGGGCTCTGAAGGGGGCTCCATAGGGGGTATGGAGGGTGCAATAAGTGTTTTAAAGGATTTTCTATAGTGAAGATTTAGGGGGCTCGATAGAGGTTCTATAAAGGGGTTTCAAAGGGGCAAAGCACAACAGAGAATGTATAATAGGAGGCTTCATAGGAGAGACTTAGGGAGCACGACAAAGGCTCTATAGAGGGTTCCATAGGGGAGACAAACAATGAGACAGGGGCTCTAGAAGGGGCTCCATAAGCACAATACAGTGCACAGGAGGGTCTCTGTAAGGAGCTCCGAAGGGGAGACTTAGGAAATGCAATAAGGGCTCTGTAGAGGGCTCCAGAGGGGAGATAAAGAGCGGGGTAGGGGCTCTATAGGTGGCTCCATACCATGGACTTAAAGCACATGATAGGGGCTCTATAGGGGGCTCCATAAGTGTGATACAGGGCGCGGCGGGCTCTATAATGTCCTCCGTAGGCAGGACTCAGGGAGCACAATAGAGGCTATATAGAAGGCTCCATAGGGGAGACAAAGATCAAAATAGGAGCTGTAGAGTGTGTTCCGTATGAGGACCTACCAGGTGCGATAAATGCCCTATAGGGGGTTCTACAGCAGGAATTTAGGAGTCGCGATACAAGCTCTATAAGGCCTTTAATAGGGGCAACACAGTGCACGACAGGGGCTCTATAAAGGGCTCCATATGAGGGACACAGGGAGCATGATTGGGGCTCTATAGAGGGCTCCAGAGGGTAGAAAAAGAGCAAATAGTGTCTCTAGAGGGCGCTCCGTATGAGGGACTTATTGGCCACAATAGGAGCTCTATAGGGGATTCCATAGGGGCAACAGAGTGAGCAATAAGGACTCTATAGGGGGATCCATATGGGGTATACAGGGCCCGTACAAGCGCTCTATAGGGGGATCCATAGTGGGGACTTAGGGGGCACGATAGGGGCTCTATAGGAAGATCCATACTGGGGACGTTTGGAGCACGATATAGGCTCTATAGTAGGGTCCATAGGGGCAACACAGGGTGCACCAGGTGCTCTACAGAGGGCTCCATAGCAGCAAATTTGGGGACATGATAGGGGCTTTAAGAAGGGCTCCATAGGGGAAATATAGAGCACGATACGGGTCCTCTTGATTGTTTCATTGTGGGAATCTGCAAGAGTGATAGGGACTCTAAAGGGAGATCCATTGGGGTTATACAGGGTTCAATGAGTGCTCTATAGGGGGTTCCATAGCAGTGTCTTAGGGGATGCAATAGAAGCTCAGTATGGGACTTTCATAGGGGAACAGTGGCTCTATGAAAAGATCTGTAGGAGGGACATAGGGAGCTCGATAGGAGTTCTATAGAGGGCTCGATAGGGGCAACACGGAGCGCAATACGGTCTCTAAAAGGGGCTCCATAGGAGGGACTTAGGAAGAGTGATAGGGGCTGTATAGAGAGTTCCACAGGCGAGACAGCGAGACTGGGCCTCTAGAGGAGGCTCCATATGAGGGATTTATTGGTTGCTATAGGATCTCTATAGGAGGTTACATAGGGGCGACACAAGGCACGATAGGGGCACAATAGAAGGCTCACTAGGGGGTACACAAGGGGGTAAGTGCTCAATTGGGGCTCCATAAGCATGATATAGGGCACAACAGGGCTTCTAAAAGGGTCTCCAAAGGGGGGACTTAGGGGACGCGATAGGGGCTCTATAGAACGTTCTTTGAGATGTACACATGGCGTGATAGTGGCTATATAGAGGGTTCCATAGAGTGTACACAGGTTACAGGACACTATAGTGGCTGTATATAGAGGGCTCCTTCGGGATTACACAAGGCACAATAAGTTCTCTATAGGAGGTTCCATAGGAGGAACTTCGGGAAGGACATAGGGGTTTTTTAGACCTCTCCATAGGGGAAACAAAGGACTAGACAAGGACTCTGGAGGGGGTTGCATATGAGGGACTTATGGGGCACAAAAGCTCTATAGGGAGCTCCATAGAGGAGACATAGGGTGTGATGGGGGTTCTATTGAGTGCTTCATAGGAAGGAATTAATGAACACAATAGGCACTCTATAGGGGACTCCGTAAGGGCGACACAGGGTGTGATAGGGCATTTATAGGGGGGTCCAAAGGGGGGACTTATGAGGCACGATAGAGGCTCTAAATAGGGTCCAAAGGGGCTACACAGGGGGCAATTAGAGCTCTATAGGAGGCCCCATAGTGGGGACTTAAGGGCTCAATAAAGGGTTTCATGAGGCAACACAGAGCATCACAGGGATTCTATAAGGAGCTCCTTAGGAGGGACATAGGGAGTGTGACAGGAGCTGTATAGAAGGCTCCAGAGGGGAAATGAAGATAGGCACTCTAGAGGGAGCTCCACATGAGGAACTTATTGGCTGTGATAGGAACTCCATAGGGGGTTGAAAAGGGGTGACACAGAGCGAGATAGGGGCTCTATAGAGGGCTCAATAGCGGGGCAGTAGGGGACATGATACAGGTTCTATAGGGAGCTCCATATGATGCAGTTAGGGAGCATGATAGAGACTCTATAGGGGAGACAAAGACCAAGATAGGGGCTCTAGAGGGGGCTGCATATGAGGGACTAATGGGCCATTTTAGGAGCTATACAAAGGGTTTCGTAGGGGTGACACAGGGTGTGGTATGTGCTCTATAGGTGGCTCCATAGCAGGAACTTAGGTGGTGCGACTGGGGGCTCTATAAGAGGCCCCAAGTGGGGGGATATTGGGGACACGATAGTCGTCCTGTAGGAGGCTCCTTAGGGAGCACACACAGCAAGATAATGTCTCCATCAGGCGCTGCATAGAAGAGACATATGGGCTGCGATAGGAGCTCTATAGGGGGCCCCACAGGGATAAACAGGGTGCGATAGGGCTCCATAAAGGAGTTCCATAGAGAGGAATTTTGAGACGCGATAATAGCTCTTTAGGGAGTTCCTTAGGGAGTACTCATGCGTGATGTGCTCTATAGCAGGCTCCATAGCAGGGACATAGGGGGCGCAATAGAGGCTCTATAAGGGGCTTCATACGGGCAACTCTGACACGACAGGGGCTCTTGAAAGTTCTCTATAGGAGAGACAAAGAGCAAGATAGGGTTCTAGAGGAGGCTCCATATGAGAGACTTACGGGGTGATATAGGAGCTATATAAGTGGCTACATAGGGGCAACACAGGGCGTGATAGGGACTCTATAGGAGGCTCCAAATGGGGGAATTACGGGGCATGATAGAGGCTTTATGGTAGGGTTCATAGGGGTGATACATGGTGCAATAAGTGCTCTATAGTGGGCTCCATAATGGGGTCTGAGGGGGCACAATAGGGGCTCTGAACACGGCTCCACTGGGGCAATACAAGGCACGACAGGGGACCACTAGGAGCTCCATAGAAGGAACGTAGGGAGCATAGTAGAGGCTCTAGAGAGGGCTCCATAGGGCAGACAAAGAGCGAGATAGGAGCTCTAGAGGGGGCTCCATATGAAGGACTTACTGGCCGCAACAGGAGCTCTGTAGGCAGTTCCATAGGTGAGACACAGGGCGCAATAGAGGCTCTATAGGGTGCTGCATACTGGGTACACTGGGTGTGATAAGTGCTCTATAGGGGGCTCCATAGCAGGTACACAGGCTGTGACAGAGTCTCTGTTAAGAAGCTCCATAGGAGGGAATTTGGGAGCACAAGAGAGGCTCTATAGGGCGCTCTATAGTGTTGGAAAACGGGAGATAGGGGCTCTAGAGGGGTCCCTATATGAGGGACTTATGTGGCGAGATAGGAGTTATGTAAGCACCTCCACAGAGGTGGTACAGAGAGCAATAGGGGCTTTATGGGGCCTTCAAAGGAGGGATTTATAGGGTGCTCCATACAAGGTACACAGGGCACGTTGTGTTCTATAAGGAGCTCCATAGCAGGGACTTACTGGGCATGATAGGGGCTCTCTATGGGGCTTCATAGGGGAGACATAGGGCATGACGGGGACTCTACTGATTGCTTTATAGGGGGAATTATTGGATGAAATACAGGCTCTATACAGCTCTCCATATAGGGTGTACAGGGCATGATAAGGGCTCTACAGGAGGCTCCATAAGAGGGACTCACGGAGGTCAATAGGAAATTTATAGGTGGCTCTTTAGGGGAGACACAGAGCACAATAGGGGCTCTAAAGGGGGCTTCATATCGGGGAATTGGGGGGCATGATAGGGTCTCTATAGGGATCTCTTTAGGGTGTACACAGGGCGCAAAAGTGGCTATATAGAGGGCTTCATAGGGGGTACACAGAGTGCAATAAACACTGTATAGAGGGGTTCATAGTGGGGACTTATTGGCCGAGATAAGAGCTCTACACGGAGTTCTATAGGGGTGACAAAGGGAGTGATAGCTGCCCTATAGCGAACTCATACAGGGTACACAGGGCATGATAGGACCTGAAAAGGGTTTCCATTTAGACATACAAGTGTTACATAATCATTAGCTCTCCTAGAAACCTTTAACATCTTCTTTAACCATGTGTCGTCACTGAAACCATGCTCAAAGCTGAAAATGTTGGCATCAGCGAATACGACTGTGAGCAATTCCACTGTCTCTGGCACCTCTGTTCAAATTGAGCTACACAGGTGATGGAAACATTCTGCTTCTTACAACAAGTAGTTTTGTTTGATAATGCCAAGCAAATATAACATACAGACACAAGCAAGCACTGGATGAACATAGGAAGAGACTAATTCATTTTCTTGTCTACAATTGAATCCATTTCTAGCTGTCTTAATACCTGGAAAATCAAACTCAAACCATCGAATGCAAACAATGCATTGAAGTGTAGCATCTTATAGGAACTAATAACTAAATAATTATGACCCACCCTTAATACCAGCAACGGATCATCGTACCGATTTTTACCAATGCTTTCCTTTGATGAGCAAGATGTTGCGTGTAGCCCCTCTCTCTTCAGTGCGCAAACGCATTCCCCCTCCACACTGCTCACTCACAGCATGTTTTTACATTGTTCTTTGTTTCTTTGTTAATTTTGGCGGGTTTCTGAGCTTTGTTTTTGTGGTTTCTGCAGCTGATTTTGAGGTTGCTCAAAAGTACTCATGTGTGGGGTCTGTGGTCTTTGTTTTGCACAACACACACAGCCTCTCCCGTTGCACACTCGCGGCCCGTTTTCCCCTTGTTCAGGGATACTTTGCCCTTCTTTTGTGCCCTTGGTCCTTTGGTGCAGCCTACCCCACTACCCCTAACACACAGACATGCGCAGGCATGGCCCATTTTAACGTGATCATGAGGCTGTCTGCCCATTTTTCAAATCTCTAGGCTTTGTTTTTGTGGTTTCTGAGACTGCTTTCGACATTTGTATGCCCGTTTTTTGGAGTCTGTGGACTTCAGTGCGCTCAGCCTAAAAGGACACCAGATGGCAGCAGAGACCGTGGACTGGAGCCACTAACGCCATATCATTTCTGGGAGCGTGTGAGGAAAAGGTTAATACTTTCCAGGGAGCGAATGAGCTATAACACTTGTGAAGATAAAAGGTAGTTGATATCTTTCTTCGGAAGGAGAGTATTTGCACAATAAAAAATCGGTTTGGCTGTTTTGTCCTTGGTCATGACTGATTTTTACTATTTTTACTCTTTTGGCTGTTTTAGAATATTTTTTGCCTTCTATGGCAGCGTTTCCCTTGTTTTGGCTTGTTATGGCTGACTTTTGCTGGTTTTAGCTGGCTTATGCCACGTTTTCACTGGTTCTGGCTAGTACGGGTTGACTTTGGGCTTTTTTTCTTTTTGCTTCCTGGTCTGTTCTGCTTATTTAGGCAGATTTTCAATAATTATGGATGTTATGTCTGATTTTTGCTACCTTTGCCTACTTTTCACCTATTTCTTGGCTGGGTTTTATTATTCTATGTTCATTTGGGAAAATTTTGTCTGATTGTCTCATGTCAACTATTTTTCTCTTCCTCGGCTGTTTTTCGAACACTATGATTTTTTCACTTGTTTTGGCTTCCTTTGACTAGTTTTTGCTGGTTTTGTCTGGTTTTCAGTTGAGAAGACTTAGAAATGTATTCACTTGTAGATGGGAATAGGAATTAGTTGCTTCTTATGTTTATTCAATACTTGCCGTCTCTGTATTTTGTATGTGCTTGGCTTTTTAGGACAGAAAACCCATTGTAACAAACAGAATGTTTCCGACATCTTCACAAGCTTTCTTCAACATTCTCAGCTTCGAGCAAGACCCCTGGAAATCAACTGCTGTCAGAAGAAGTTTTTAACGAGTAATGTGTCAATTCCTGATCTCGGACAAATTAAGGAAGTCATCGAGGATATGGGAGCCTTGCAGCCTTATCCAGTAAGGTTGCCCCTACTTCTGCATGAAAATAATCCTTAAAGCTGGAGTCTGCTGAGAAAAGCCCGTGAGTGTGAGGGTTGCTCAACGAAGCAAGAGCAGATCCTCTGTTTACCTGTGGTTTTAAACCTGTGAGACAGGAATACCTTGCAAGGTAAAGCCTTTCTCCTCTAGCATCTCTTCATCTCTGAGCCAGTCCTATGTACCTCCTAAGGACCCCTTTATATAGCCACTAACGTGCCCTGTGTACACACTCTCTAAGTCCCCTCTATATAGTCCCCTTTAGAGCCCCTATTGTGCCCTGTGTCCCCTCTGTTGGGCCCTCCATAGAGCCCCTATTGCACTCCCCAATGTCCCCACTATTGTGCGCACATAGAGCGCCTACCATGCCCTGTGGAACCACAGTGGAACTCCCTATTAAGTCTATATTGTGCCACTTTAGTCCCCTTTATAGAGCCCCTGTCACATCATTTGACCCCCCATATGGAGCTCCCTATAGAACCCCTACTGTGCCCCCTAAGCTCCCCCTAGGGAGCCAGCTATAGAGCCTCTATCATGCCCTGAGTACCCCTTATGGAGCCCCCTATAGAGCCCCTATTGCACCCCCTAAGTCACTCCTATGGAGATCTATAGAGTTGCTATCGCACCCCGTAAGTCCCCCCGTGGAGCCCCCTATAGAGTCACTATCGTGCCCTATGTCCCCTCTATTGAGACCCCTTTAGAGCCCTTATCATGCCCTGTTTCACCCCAATGGTGCCCCCATAGAACCCATATCGTGCACTGTGTCCCCCCTATTGAACCCTCTATAGAGCTCCTATCACGCCCCCTAAGTCCCCACTATGAAGCCCACTATAGAGCCCCTATTGCACCCTGTGTCACCTCGATGGAACTCCCTACAGAGATCCTATCATGCCCCCCGAGTCCCTCTTATGGAGCCTCCTATAGAACCAATATCTCACACTTTGTTCTGCCTGTGGAGCCCCCTACAGAGCCCCAATTGCACCTCCTGAGTCCCCCCTCTGAAGCTCCCTTTAGAGTCCCTATGGTTTTCCCTATACAGCCCCTATGGCGCTCCCTATGTTTCCCCCATGAAGCTCCCTACAGAGCTCTTATCATGACCTGTGTCACCCCTATCGCAGTCCCTAAGTTCCTCTGTAGAGCTCCCTATAAAGCCCCTTTCATGCCCTCTGTTATCCCTATGTAGCTCACTATAGGGCCACTATCGCACCCCCTAATTTCCCCTATGGAGCTCCTTATAGAGCTCCTATCACACCCTCTGTTCCCTCTATTGAATCCCCTATAGAACCCCTAACGCGCTCCCCAGAGTCCCTCTTATGGAGCCCCTTATACAGTCCATGTGACCCTCCCCATTTCACCCCCATGGAGCCCTCTATACGACCCCTATAGCGCTTCCTATCAGTCCACCTGATGCAGAACCCTGCAGAGCCCCTATTGCACCCCCTAAGTCGCCCCTATGGAGACCCATATGGAGTCCATATGTGTGACCCACTTAAGGTGCCTCCATTTTGAGCCCATATCGCGCACCCTCAGCCCATTATGGAACTCCCTTTAGAGCCACTATAGCACCCTGTGTCGCCTCTATGGAGCCCCCTATACAGCCGCTATCTCAAACTATGTCCTTCCGATGGACCCCCTGTAGGGCTGCTAGAGCACCCCTTAAGTTTCCCCTATGAATCTCTTTATAAAGCTCCTATCGTGCACTGTATTGCCCCTATGGAGATGCTTCTAGAGCTCCTCTAAATGCAACCTATGGAGCCACCTATAGAGCTCATACTGTGCACTGTAAGAACTTCCTATGTAGCCCCCTATAATTCCCTATCTCACACATGGTCCCCCCTATGGAGCCCCCTATAGAGCCCCTATCACACTCCCATAATCCCGCCTATGGAGAACACAAGAGAGCCTCGATTGCGCTGCTTAAGCTCCCTTATGGGAGCTGTGTCCCCCTATATAGCCCCTATCACACCCCCTAAGTCCCTCCCGTGGAGACACCTATAGAGCCGCTATTGTGCCCTGTGTCACCCCTATGTAGCCCCTATCGCACCCTTTGTACCCCTGATGGAGCCCCCTATAGAGACCTGATCGCTCATCCTAAGTTTCTCCTGTGGAGCTCCTTATACAGACCCTGTTGTGCCCTATGTCGAACCTACAGAGCCCTCTATAGATCCCCTATCATGCCCTGTGTTGCCACTATGGAGACCCCTGTAGAGCCCCTGTCATGCTCTGTGTAGCCCATATGGAGCCATCTATAGAGCCCCTATCCTGCCCTGTGTACCTCTTATGTAGACCCCCATACAGGCCCTCTAACGCCCTATAACTCCCCCCTGTGGAGCTCCCTATAGAGCCCCTATCACATACTTTGTTACCCCTATAGAACCCCCTATATAGTCCAAATCATGGTCTCTAAGTCCCTCCTATTTAGCCCTCTATAAAGCCCTTATCTGGCACTTTGTCTCCCCTATGGAGATCTCTGTAGAGCCCCTATACAATCTCTATCATGCCTAGGGAGCACACTATAGAGCTCCTATCGCTCCCCATATGTCCCCCATATGAAGCCACTTATAAAGCCCCTATTGCACCCATATAGAGCCCCCTATGTAGCCTCTATCACGCACTATGTCGCTCCTACAGAGTCCCCCTATAGAGAGCCTATCACACCCTGTATTGCCCATATAGAGCCATCTGTAGAGCCCCTATCATGCCCCTTAAGTCCCTCTTATACAGCCCCTGTTCCACTCCGTGGAGCCCCCTATACAGCCCCTATGGTGCCCCCTACATCCCTCCTTATGTAGTCCTTGTTGAGTCCTTCCTATGGAGACCCCTATTGTGCCCTTTCATGCCCCATAAGTCTCTCCTATGGAGCTCTTTATAAAGCCACTATCACACCTCCTTATCCCCCACTATAAAGGCCTTTATGGAGCTCCTATTGTGCTCTGTGTCCTCTCCTACAGAGCTCCCTTTAGAGCCACTTTGGTGCCCTGTGTTGCCCCTATGGAGTCCTCTATACAACCCCTATCTCGAACTATGTCCTTCGTATGGATCCCCCATACAGCCGCTATAGCACCCCCTAAGTTTCCCCTCTGAATATCTCCATTAAGTTCCTATTATGCACTGAATCACCCCTATGGAGACCCTTCTAGAGTTCTGATTGTGCCCCTAAGTCCCACCTATGGAGCCACCTATAGAATTCAGGTCACACCCTATAAGGACCTCCAATGCAGCCCCCTATAGATTCCCCTCTCTCACAATTGGTCCCCCCCCTATGGAGCCCCCTGTAGGGCCCCTGTCATGCCCTGTATTGCCCCTATGGAGCTCCCTATAGAGCCACTACCATGCCCTTTGTTGCCACTCTGGAGAACACTATACAGCCCCTATCACGCCCTGTTTCACCCCTGTGGACTTTGCTATACAGCCTCTATTGCGCTCACTATGTTTCCCCTATGAAGCTCCCTACAGAGTTCCTATCGTGCCCTATGTCCCCCCTGGTGAGCCCCCTCTAGAGCCCCTATCACTCCATTTAAGTCAGTCCTATTGTGCTCATTATGGAGCTCATGTCACGCCCTGTGATGCCTCTATGGAGTCTTTTGTAGAGTCCATACAGCACCCCTAAGTCCTTCGAATGGAGCCCCTCTATAAAGCTCCTATTGCGCCCTGTGTCGCCTTGATGAAGCCCCCTATAGAGCCCATATTGTGCCGCTAAGAGTCCCCCCTATTGCGCCCTTTAAGTCCCCCACAGGAAGCTCCCTGTAAAGTCCTTATTATGCACTCTGTTGCCCCTATGGAGCTGCCTATAGAGCCCCTATCACTCCCCCCAACTCCCTCCTATGGAGCCCCCTATAGAGCCCCTGTTGTACTGTGTGTAGCCCCTATGGAGGCCTCTATACAGGCCCTATCGTGCCGCCTAAGCCCCCCACTACGGAGTCCCCTATAGGTTTTTTTTGCACC